>OX578141.1:77799148-78199148 GCA_951213105.1 Amaurobius ferox
TTTAACAAGTTCAAACATTTATTGCCAATTGGAGATTTGAGTGTTTCAAAGACTTTTAAATACAACAAGCCTATTGGTAGATCTATATTTAATTATAATGAAATTTCACAATATCTCTTTATAGATCATGATTTTATGTCAATTGTAGATGATGGATGTATTTGTAAAGTAAACAAATATGTTAAATTTCTGAATCCAGACTTGGGGTATATAGTTGCAGGAGACTTAGGTATAGTTAAAGACAATACGTTAAGAACCATTATGTCATTTGGAACTAAATTCAGGATACCTTCTTGTAATAATTCTTTTAAAGTTTTAAAATCAATTAATCTTGGTCTTGATATATATATATATATATATATATATATATATAAATAAGCTTATAAATATGCTCTGCCTTTAGAAGCATTTAATATATGGAAATTTACTTTATTAGAAACTATTAAAAATGCTATTAGTAGTATTAAATTGTCTAGATCTTTGTATGATATTGATAATATCAAACATTCCATTGATGATTTACAAAGATCTTTTGTTATCACCTATGTTGATAAAGCCTCTAATTTTTATGCTATTTTCTGTAAAAATTTACAATTTCTGTTCGATTATTTAAAAAATTATAGTCTTTTTAAACTTGATTTATATTCCATTAATAGTATTAAATTGAAAATTATCAATATGCATAGTGATTTAAATATTAAATATAAATTTCTTAAATTTCCATATTAGTGCTTATTCCAAAATTTCATAAAACTCCTATTAAATTTAAAACAGTAACTAGTGGTCATAATTCTTACTCTACAACTGCGAGTAAATTACTACTAAATTTTTTAAATCTAATAAATAATAGTTTACGTCAGTCTAGCCATAATTACCTTATTCTAAATAAATGTAAAGAATTAAAGAAAAAATTAACATCACTCAGAAAACTAATAGGATTTCAAACTTTTGATTTTAAAGGTCTTTTCAATTATATAAAGATTTTTGATCCGTATAATGTAATTTTAGCTCTATATAATGCTTATATTACTAAACTATCAACTCAAACAAATTTAATAAATTTTCCTAAACTTCTTCACTTTGTTATTTTCAATAATTATATTTTTCAAAGAAATGAATTATACTTACAAGTCTTAGGAGTACCACAGGGTGGCTGCAGTAGCAGCTAATTTATACCTTTATTATTGTGATAAGCCTTTTACTTCAATAGATTATAATTTTTACAGATTGTTGATGATCTGATTTGCTAAGTATATACTGAAAATTGTCTCATAGATTTAGATCTCTATCCAGACAATTTGGAATTAATTCCTAATGAAGCAACTCTTAGTAATAATATTACGTTTTGGATTTAAATCTTTTTATTGAATCTTGTAATAAAATTGGTACTAATTCATATGATAAAAAAGACTTTTTTAATTTTAACAAAAATAAATTCTTACCATTTAATTCCTGCAACTCGATTCAATTGTTTAGAAATATTATACTTAATCAGATTTTTAGAATTTATAGATTATCTGATAAAAATTTTCATGTTTTGCATATAAATAATCTAAAAATTACCAGCAATTTATATAAATATCCCTCTTATTTAGTAAATGGTATTGTTAAAAAGTTTAGATTAGCTGAATTTTCATGAATTCTAATCATAGTATCTTATATTAGGCAGACATTACCATTATCTTGTATTAATAGCACATTTAGTTTTCATCTACTTAAACATAAGTTTTATTATTATTAGCCCCACTTTTTGTAGCTCTTATTGTATATTATTACTTTTTCTTATCTTTTCGCATTACTGTTTTTTATTTCTTACGAATGGCAACAGTAGATCATTTATTTTTCCTTTGCGAATGGCAACACTGGTCTTCTCATTCAGGGTACCAGAGTTCGATTGGTTCAGGCATATGCAGTTATTTTTCCAGATATTCTTGTTTCCTTTATTTTTCCATCTTTATGTATGTTGTCCAAGTGAAATAATTTATAGATATAATCTATCTATTTCTTCAGAAACATACATATTTTGTGTTTGCTTCGACAAAATACTTGGACCCGATGAAGAGTTTTGGCAAAGTGAACAATTCCATTTTTTAAGACCTAGCCCTTGACCACGTGTATAGCAGTAATGCTTGGATTTTTTATGTTTTTCTATTATCGCTTCCATACCATTGAAATTTGTTGATTTCTTTAACTTGATGACTCGAAATTTGTATTTTTTTTTCATTTGATAGATGATTTTCTCTGGTTTATATTTTTATTTTGTAAGTTTGTTAGACAGTTAAGTTTTTCGAGTTGCAGTTACTCACTTTTCTATCATTGGACTTTCAAACTATTTTTCCTATATATATTATATATATATATATATATATATATATATATATATATATATATATATATATATATATATATATATATATATATATATATATATATATATATATATATATATATATATATATATTATATATATATACATATATTATATATATATATATTCAGGACTTTCAAACTATTTTTACTATATATATATATATATATATATTATGTATACGAAATTATAGACTAATTACCGGTCAACTAAACCGCTCAATCAAACTTAAGCAGCCATAACTGAGATACATGCTTTGTAGTCTTTAGAACAAATTATATCCTGTTTAAGACAGATAATACCACATTAACAGCTCTCTTATAGAATTACATGTTGATTATAATTTTCTGATGATAAAGCTTAAAATGTTGCTTGTTAAGCAAATACGTTTGTCTACAATGATTTATAATTAAATTTGATATGTCCTTCATATATATAATTTTGATATATATCTTAATTTAAAACAGTAGATTGAAAGGAAGAAGACTTGTTTTATGGAAGAGTGTATTTAATAATATGTCTCTGAAATATTTGCCAGTTATATAATCTACTTTTAGGTTTTATATTTATGGATTATTTTAGAAAATTAAAGGGGGTATATATATATATATATATATATTTAATTTACGAGTAATATTCATGTAAGTAAATATTTCATCTGTCCAGACAGTGCAAAAAATCAAGGCTTTCACTTATTTTCCTTTAAAAAAATAGATATCATATCCCATGGATTTCTATTGGACTTGCAGACGCTACGTATGAAACATAATGACAGCTGCAGATTTTATTAAAGTGTTCAAAAATATCATTCATACAGAGGGTATTATGAATAATGCAATTTAAATTTAAGTAAAATTATACATTATGAATTGTTTTCTTTTAAACTATCTTTTCAGCTTAAACCGTTTTAACTTGCAAAATTATTTTATATAGATAAAAAAGATAAATTTTAATCTTGTTAGTTTGGTTTATTTATTTAATGAAGCATTAGTAACATTGTTAAATTAAACTTAAACTAAAAACATCCTTGCAATTTATTTCTATAATAAAATTTTGTCCTTAAAAGTAGAGAATATGTATTTAGAATCTTACACACGTCCCTCCTTCCTAGCAATATTTACACATAAAATTATCTGCGACGAAGGAAATCATTAAAAAACTGAATTCAATTTATTTTTATATTTCTCAAGAATTGCATTTAATTCAGTTAAATTTCAATTAAACGGCAATAATAAATATTTTTCCGATATGTTTAAGAATTAATCACAAATCTATCTATTTTGATGATCTTTCCAAGTTTTATTTCTTTAAAAGTAAACTTAATGGATTACTCAGGTATTTATTTTTGAGTTATTATTCAAAAGAGTGGACGAGTGTTAGAATATTTTGCTTTACTGGTTCATTTTGTTTAATCATGATAAGTGAACTCATTTATTTCATTGCTTGTATTCTTGAACAGTTTGTGATCTTTCCAAATTTAAGTTTGTTATGAAGTATGTTACGAAAGAACGACTAAGCAAGAATGTTCCGTTGGATAATTGCAATAATCTTGTAATAGTATTTTGTTAGGATAGGTAAATACACATAAGATTTTAAGCTTTTATTTTACATCAATGTATTATGACGAACACATTTTAGAATTTGATCATTTTGTAACAAAACAGAAATTATGTGGAGAGCACATGACTCTCTATACAAACTCATATGCATTTTCTTATTTTTTACTCCATGATGCATTATATTGAATTTAGTTATAGAAAATAACATGGACGCTTTTCTGAAATTATATCCAATTTTCATGTTTAAAACATTTTCGTTTCATTTGGCAACTCAATGTATTTTAAAAAGTCTTCAGCTCCACAAAATTCCAAAAAACTAAAATATATCGAGCACGGGTCATGCTATAGTCATGGAATTAGTCTTATTTGCTTCGATGTCAAAAGCGACATAAAACACGTAGTTAATTAATATATTTCAGCAATTTTAGTTATTAAATTCAGATTTTGACAAGTTTTGTGGACAATTTCACAAAAAGGTATGTTCTAATTTTTTCGAATCATTTTCAAATCTAATTGGCATTAAGAACTTAACTACTAAATTTTAATAAAATTCATTAGATAGATATTTAAGTACAATGGAATACGTATCCAGCTTCTCAAAATTCCAAATAAACTTTATTATCTCGAAAATTGTCCGTTTTCTCTGCAGTGCCTTAAATAATGGTGTAATAGCCTTTAAATAATGGTGTAATTGGTTCGATAATGTGCTCAAAATTAGAGGGAAACAATTGCGCAAGTTCAAGTGAAGATGGAATTAGGAGAAGGCTGTTGATTGACTAGAGGTAGAGGTAATTACGTGGAATGTAGAGGCCATTGCTCTAAATGAGACATTAAGACGCTGTTTTTGCAAATGCAGAATTGCAAACATTAACGCTAAAAAAATGCGGCCCTCTAGGAAAGCAGATAACCTCGATGATAGATTGATAGTGAGATCAACCAGAAATACTCCTAGCTGGACAGCTAGGCAATGGACTATCCAAAGAAAACTGGGTTCAGCTATGTTAGTTTATTCCATCGTTAGTTTATTCCATCAGCTATGTTAGTTTATTCCATCCTGGGTTAGTTTATTCCATCGTGAGATTACTGTATAAGCAGGATGCCATTCACACGTAGATGTCCACGTTTGACTGCCTAGTACTGTAAGTACAGACTGTAATGATGTCTAGTAGTGGAATTCTACATGCAAATGACGTCGTCTGCTGTTTAGCGATGATGAATACCACTCTTCCTGGAAAGGATGAATAATATATTTGAGAATAGAGAAGATC
This sequence comes from Amaurobius ferox, assembly GCA_951213105.1. Classification (NCBI taxonomy): domain Eukaryota; kingdom Metazoa; phylum Arthropoda; class Arachnida; order Araneae; family Amaurobiidae; genus Amaurobius; species Amaurobius ferox. The sequence goes on from OX578141.1 coordinate 77,804,344, forward strand.
AGGTGCGCGCTGTTATCATGTTTCAAATGCACATGTATACGGGTATTATGTCTAGAGTGGCAGTCTGGAGAGCCATTTGCTATAACAAACAGTCTCATTTAATTTTAATATATGATACTTTGATAGTTCGCTTGTATATAAAAGACACCCTGTGGACAGTTCATTGCCTGTGTTGTCACATCTTCTGGAACAAATTTTGCGTAATTATAATGGTCGGACACACTTAGTACATGTCTCTCTAGAGTGCCTCTGGCCAGAGCTAGAGCTCTTGCCTCATCCAGAGTTACGGAGCTCTTGCCAGTTGAATATGGCTAAGATTTTCTGGAAGGACAGATGCATTTGTAAAAAATATATTAGCTCAGCTAGCTCAGCAATTACAGAACATCTGACAATATGTCAGAAGAGAGTATCATACTGTTATTTGACTTACAACCCCGCATTGTGCATGGGGTTGTATTGTCACTACAGGAGAATATACTGTGCATTTATATGTTACCGCTATGCTACCACTGATCTGTATTATAAAGCATTTTTCAATGAACATGTAATATTATTTATCATTGCATACTCATTGCGTGTACGAAGTGTTTTATGTATCATAGTGTAGCTTCGTATCTCCACGTACATATGGATATGTATGACATAAATTTTATTACTACGCCTAGTTTGTTTCGCATAATAAATCGGCGAAATTTTAACTGTGTTATGCATTTCTCTCAATATTATAAAAGAATCCTGACACTGAATTACGAACAGACGGCCAAATGTGCAGTTCTGAAATTTCACATATAATGCATCCGGTAGATATATACGTCTGTTTTAGAATTCTGATTTAAATTCTGAATAATGGCATGGAATTAAAATCTATCGAAATCAAAGCTAAATTTAATGTCTAATTCTAACTTTTGAAAGAACATACAAGAAAAATATCTGGAAACAATATAACAGAATTTACTCGTCGCCAATGTCTAACTTATAGTTCGTCTGTGAGCCAGAAAACACGAACGCTTTAAGTGACTTTTATTTCCCCTTTTCGACGATATACTGACAGTTAGATATTATCAATCCGAACCCAATTTGTTCATAACTTACATTTATAAATGGATCTCATCCAAGGAATTGCAATAAGAATCCGATTTAAAATGACCAGCTCGATTACATTTCCGCAAGGGGAAAAAAGGGATTTTTCTGTATTTTTCTGTTATTTTCTTATAATGTGTTTTATTTTGGGGTTGGGGGGATACGAAATTTGTTTTTTCTTGTTTTGAGAATGATATATTTAAATTTATGTAAATAGTGCAACTTTCCTTAGAAAATGCAATGGATTTGTTGGGAACTGGAACATTTGGGAACTGTTTTTGCTATTCTTAAACTACCAAAAGAAACACAATTATCTTCTTTCTTTCTTTGGCAGTTGAGCGGTGTTGAGAAAGAGAGTAGAATTTTTTCAATGTGATATTGGTTAAAGGAATACCCTGCTTTATATAATATGGAATTCCAAAACACTTGATCATCACCATGCATTTTGTAACAAACTATCAAGTTAATGGCATAATTATTTATGGTGTAATCTTCATTGGTGCAACAAGTACTCAGATACGCAGCGAATGTTAGAATAATCGGGTAGTGTCGGTCAAATAAAACGACGAATACTTCTCGTTGTTCCGGCTCCTTTTGTTATACAGTAAAATCACATGTATCATTAGACTCGAAATAATATCTTCTATAAACAAATATCTAAGTTTCATAAGGGCTTGTCTTAATAGAAAACTTAGTACCTCCTCGGTTTTTTCAAATGGCAATATCCACTTTTGATAATTGATTCAAAAATTTCAGGTGAAAGCACCCCGAATTTATATAAAATTTAAACACTTTATTGAAACGGTTAGAAAGTTAGGAATTTTTGAAGTTTTGAATTCCTGATGTTAAACTAACTGAATTTGCAGTTTTCTTTCATATTTTCTGAAAAAATCAATCTATCGAACTTATTCACATTTCATTCTATCAATATCTCCACAAAGTATATCTACAGCCGCTGCCTCTGAAAACATCATTTTAAAATGTTCTGTCATGCTACAGAGGGAACTGTGGCTTCGGGTGATTTGCAATTTTGCATGGTGGTTTAGAATACTTTTGTTGTTGTTGTTGTTGAGACCCAGACCGTCCGACCTACCAGAAAAGTGTAAAGTACATGTTTGGACGGCCGGGAAGTGCCACCCAATTTAGACCGGAACGCAGTGGGGGAGACATCCACAGGGACCATATCCTCCTTCCCCTACCTCCAACCTCTCGGAAGGACTTACGGACCCACATGTTTAACGTGATCGTACTCCGCATGAACACGGCGGCAGTTGTGGCAGCGTGCTAATCCAGCACGCAAACCACCGGGCTACCGCGCCCGAAATGTGCCAACAGCACGCGGTGTTCCCAGGTGGTCACCCATCCAAGTACTAACCGCGCCCGATGCTGCTTGACTTCGGTGATCTAACGAGAACCGGTATTATCAGCACGGTAGGGCCGATGACTCTGGTTTAGAATACTGTTGTTGATGAGACCCAGACCGTACGACCTAACAGAAAGGTGTAAGGTAACTGTTTAGAATACTGTGTCATATGTCGCCTCTTAATTAAAATTTCCATTTTTTTAAACAATGTCGAAGTAAAAATTTTATTTTTTTTATTTTTGAAGTGAAATTTTTATTTCCCTTCATTTTCCCCCAAAATCTAAACTATCATTGTTGAAAATGATGTTGTTATTTCAAAAGAAGTAATATTTAATTGACTAGATTCTTTTTAACATAGAGAGATTTAACTATCATTGTTGAAAACATTGCTGCCTTTTTAAAAGAAGCAATAAATGATTTAAAACAATTACAAATGAATTATTATTCAGAGCTCTTATACTGAAACTATCGTTGAGATTTTTACTATTGTTAGAATTTAAATGCCTTATAGTGGTAAATATGTAACGTAAAAAGGTAAAACGTAGAGCGCCAACTAGCAGGGGTCAAGAAGGCGGTCGTGTGCGTCGGCCGGATTGAAAGAGATTGCGAAGCGCGTTCAGTAGGTTGGTGAGTGACAGATCAGAATAAACACCTATAGGCACCGTCCCAAAAGTTTACAGCATTTACAGTCTATGGTGGTGGAGTATCTGCTAAATACCAGAAAACAAAATATAATGTCGAAATAAACGTGATAAACATTTATATACAAATATGTTTGCCCATACGAAACACAGTTGAGATATACGAATATCTGCCATCTATAAACACTTTTGTGCAGAACTGTTTCAAATGGGAGCAACGATATATATACAATTTTTCAAAAATAGGTTATTACATATACAAAATGCCTAGAATAGAAATGAAAGATATATATAAGTCTGTGACAAAAATATATATACAAGACTACATATGACAGCGATATGATTGGTAAGTGCTTTTTAGGCCTGCATAGCAGGCGGCATGATAGGGTTCCCGATGTAAGCTTAGAGAGCGCTACAAGAAGGGATCGAAGTCCTCGACTTACAAACGATGGGATTTGACGAGTGTTATAGAGCAGGTACCCCCTTAGGGTTATAAATAATTAATGGATATACTTGTGATTATAAAAAAATAAAATAGAGTCTTTAGGAAGGAAAGTAAAATTAAAGTTAAGGTTGATTATAAGTTAAGGTTGATTAAGGTGCATAAATAAACAAAGTACATTAAAATAGAATAAAAACGACTGACCAAAATTAATATAGCAATCGCCAAGTATACTCTGTTTTCCGTTTCTTCATTCAAATCGCTAGTTCGTCTTTAAAAAACAATTCTTCATTCAAACCAATTCATGGGCAGTCGCGAGATGAAAAATATCTGAAAAATAGTGCATATAATAGTGCATACATCTGAAAAATAGTGCAAACAATGCATATGTTTATGACGACATCTACTTTTATAATAACTCGCATAGAAATTCATATAATGAGTGGAACAAAATGTAAGATTACATAGAGCAACGATGAATACTAAAATCCTAAAAGTAGACAAATTATGCATATGTATAACATCCTAAAAACGCCTCAATTTTGCTGAGATACACAAGGAAATCCTAAAGGTGGACTAAAAAAAAAAGAGTTTATCAATGTTAACTCAAAATAAACTTACGAAGTTCATGTTTACTACTTGAGCGAATTAAGTAGAAAAATGCATGATGAGCACGTGTATTAACCGATTAAAACCACGAAATTTTGGCGTCAGAATCTCAAACTTTCCCTATAATGCATGGAAATGTATAGGGAAAGTATTGGAACTGTTTCGAAAATCGCAACACGAGTTTTCGACGGATCTACACGTTTCGAGCACCCTTGAACGCTACAAAACTATTTTCAGCCTGACGTCTGTATGTGTGTGTGTGTTTGTGTGCACATATCTGTGTCTGTAAGTCACTTGTAAGTCTGTAAGTCACCTGTAAGTATGTAAGTCACCTGTACGTCTGTAAGTCACCTGTCTGGTAGATAAGTCACCTGCGCGTTATCTTGGGGATGATTAGATCTTGGTACGATTTGAAAAAAAAGAAGCTGCCTTTTTATCCAAAATGGCCTGCAAAAATCGAATGTATCCCCACTAGCTGTAAACTAATCGACCAACTTTCGTAAAATTTGGTAAATAAGTCACTTATGGTTTACCCTGGTGCCAATTGGATTTGGGTACTATTTGGAAATACTAACCTGCTCTTTTGCAAAATGGCCCCTAAAAATTGTAAAACTATAAACTGCATATTCTCTAATCTATCAATTAAATGCTTGTATTATAAGTCATTTTAGACGACGAAATGAACATGACCAACCCCATAGCGCTAAGACGAACCGTTCTCGAGATATTTTAGTTTTTGGCATTTTTGCCTTTGAAAATATGTCCAGCCGCTAAATGAAAAAGAAATATGAATTACTAAAATTGCGAATTCAGTGTAATTTAAAATAATTATCAATGTTATTTTGTGCAATCAAACCCATTTTAATGAACTTCGAAAGAAAGATAGGGAAAATGTATGCTTGTAGTAAAACTCTTGTGCTGCCCACATCACATTCTTTTATTTACATGTAATTTCACTTACAAATCATGCGACTTTATGATGGTACTGGGATGGTAAATTCGCTGAATCATAGGGCTTTATTGGAGAATTGTTTTGTGGCGTGACTTTACTTTGAAGACGAATGTAGGTAGGATTTTCTCCCTTTCCTTTAAACATGTTTTCCTTGCAGAAAAGGGGGGGGGGGTATCTTTCTAAAATATTATATAAAGTAAGAATATAGATATTTAGCAAGGTAAATTAAAATATGTTTATTATAATATATATTATTATATAGTGATAAGAAATTGGTATTATGTAAGAAAAATATGGTAAGAATCGGAGATAAATTGGATAAGAATAGAGGGGATAAATTCAACAAATATCAGGGGATCATTTGTCCCGCTGAGAGATTTTTGCTTGATGGGACCTGGTTATTTGTGTATCTTGTGAACCCTGTATTTATTTAACTCTGTTTCATCATAGCATTATTGATAGCATTCTATATATATCCTATTAATTAATGCCATAAAATGTAAAAACAACACGTTTTAATTTTTTTGAAGGCATACAAACTCAATATAGCTTTGCAATTGTTAAGTTATATCAAAGATATTATGTTAATATTGTGAAATTGATAAAATTAACTCTGTGGGATGAGTAGTTGTGTGGGAGCAAAGGTTACTAAAATTACTAAATTATATACTAAATTACTTATTATATACTAAATTACTTATTAATCTCACGGTACGTATAATGCGTTGTATCAGTTTTATAATTCATATAAAATAAATAATACTAACAATAACCCACATGAAATAATATCCGGCAGTCCAAACTGGGACTAAAAGATTTCTGAATGGCAATCTTTAAATTGTAGGAGCCTTTTGAAGTAGATCTGAAACTGTTTTCTTCCTTATATTAAATAAAATATGTAAATACTTCCTTAATTTTCCCCATTAACTAAGAAAGGATGACTGGGCTGTTGGTCATAGATTTGCGGCTCGCAAAGATCAGCTAGAGAATATCTCGGTGTATATACACACCCTTCATTTCCTTTACAGACTTACACATTTACTGCCACCTCTTTCTGCACGACTCTTAGAACTATCTTCTTGAAAGTTCAAATGTTTCTATATGGATACCTCGACGTCTTTGCTCCAAGAGAATTTGTCTAAACTCCACCCTCTCTCTTAGTCTAAGATACTCTTCGACATGTTACAACTTCTCAATATAGCGTTCATTACCTGATTGGTTAGCTAAATTATTTTTGCCGTACTCTTCCATGTTGAAAATTCGCTATAGGGGACTTCCCCAAAATCACACATCTGCAGGGCACTGCTAATTTATTACAGAATTGTAAATTTGCGTAATATATATCTGTCTCTTTTTGGCGACGCAATGTCTACCCTATTGTCCAATATAATTTAATTTTATCGCCCCAAACTCATACCGAGCATTTTGTAGTATCTGGGTGGTCACTGGTATGTTTGTAGTGTTCCTGAATGCTTAGAGACCGCTCCATTTTACATACATCACTACATAATCTAAATTGGCGGGATTTTTGTCATCAGATCATTATTATTTTATTACTTTATATCTTCAAACGTAAAGGCAGAATTTGTTAAAAAGGTGATATAAGAAAAAATATTTGCACTTTGAGATCAGGCGTTATGTTGAAATACATTTTATATGTTAACAAATTGAATACAAAGCGATTGATAAATCTTGCCAGAAAAACTAAAAATTTTATCAGGTAGACATGCTTTAATCTACTATTTTATTTATTTTGCATCATTATTTTTTTGAATTGTTGATAATTTGTGTTATTGATATTTTGCGTTTTACCTGCATCATAAAATGTAACCTTTCAAAACCTTTTGATTTATTTCTATTGGAAAATACCCACTTGACGGTGATTCTTTTAAATTAATTCATATATTTGACAAACTGTGGTTCAAATTTACATTGGTTATGAGAGTAAAATATGCTATTTTAACATGCAAAAGTGTGCAACCTACAATACATGGTAATGTACAGGGAAATAATTTTAATGTGGTAATCGGAACTCTAGTTTTCGACAGATCTGTGACGTTTCGAGCAATCTAGAATAGGAATTCACTATTTTTAGTTTGACGTCTATGTGCCTGTGTTTCTATTTGTCTGTGGGTCTGTCTGTCCGTGTCTGTATGTGTGTTTCTTTCTGTATGTCTGTCTGTGCGTTTCTTTCTGTATGTATGTCTGTATGTGTGACTCTCTCTGTGCGTCTGCGCAATGTATGTATCCACTCTTTCTCATAAACTATTAAATGACATTTAATAAAATTTTGTAGGTAAGTAATTTGGTGCTAGTTAAATTTTTGCACTATTTAGAAAATCAAAGCTGGACTTTTTTTTAAATTTTCGCAAAAACGTCAAAATCAGAAATTAGAGACTAAATATGCTGAAATGTATTAATTAAATACGTGTTCTATAAGTAATATTTGACGACTAAGCGAATAAGATCAATCTCATTTCGAGCATCTCGATGGAGCATTCTTAAGATATGCAATTTTCTTGTAATTTTGGGGAGCTGACAATATTCTTCTCTGAAATAGTTAAAAACTATTTGATGAAATTTCATAAAATTCGGTAAAGTCACTCTATTGTATTTGAAAATTAAACAGATTTAAAAAAATGAAAGAGATTTTTTATAAATTAGATATACTTAAATGTATTAATTAAACGCGCATTTAGTACGTTATTTTTAACGATTGAACAAATAACATCATTCCTATTACTCTAAGAGGAACATATCTTGAGAACAATTGAGAACAATATTTCAGTTTTTGTATTTTAGAACACGGCGACATTTTAAAATGCGTTAATCTGCTGAATAAAAAAATATGTATCCAAATGTCAAATTTGATATAATATCAAGTAACTGCGTATGTCATTTCTTGCAATTGAACTCAATTTAATGGATTATAAATTAGAAAGTGGATTTGAGTATGTAGGGAAAGTCCTGTGTTGCCCATAGAATATTATTTCAAAATATTGATTATTTTTTTATAAAATATGTTTAAATTTATTATACGTGCTATTTAATAAACATACATGCATCGTGAGTAGGAAAAATTAAATGCAGTATTCATTAATTAATATATTAAAATAAATGCTCTCTGGTTTATAAAGGAATAAAAAATAACAAATTTGCATTTATTGTTTTAACTTCTCTGACTAGTATAAATGAACTTTGTGAAATAAAAGTATCTTCTGAAAAATCGTTTAATCTGGCTATTCAACAATCTTAATTAATAAATATTAGTTTTACCTTTGAAACCTCAGATTTTTCAGCACTTAAAAAACGCTTAAAGTATCGGTTTGAGTGTCTTTGGGGAGTACTCAATTCATTTAACCCCCCAAACAATTAGCTGCGATTTTGAGTCTTTTAATTAATTTTTGATGAGTTTCGATAAACAAATCAGAAATAAAATTTACAGGTTCAAATAAAAAAAGATATAGGGCAATACAAATAACTTTGTTCTCTGTTACAGAAATCCAAATAATGAAGTGAGTACAATAAGATCTATTTTTTCTAATTACAGAGTTAAATTTCAAAGCAAAATAAATGAAAAATGGAAAATAATTAAACTTACAAAGATACTTTCCGTTAATTTTATACCATATATTTTCAAATTTATCAAAACTTACTGAATAGTTTATAAATGCTAAGTATACATATTAAACTGCGTATACGCCCTGCTATATATCGAGTATTCTGCGAGATTGAATGTTTCTGTATTACATATTTCATAATTTTTCTTATGGCCATTTTAAGTTGTTTAAATATCAATAAAAATAATCAGTGATCTTTTGACTAAATCGAAACAATTATTTATGAACCAGAACTTTGTTATTCAAACTAAATAGCTTAGTGTCAAAGACCTTTGCTCTCCCAGCCGGGGACTGAACCGTGGAATTATTATTAAGGTCAGCCAACGCTTTCCAAATTCAGCTATTGTGATGAATTTGCAAGCTCTGGTCATCGAGCCGGACTTTACATTCTTCCCCCTCTAGTCAGATTAACGTGCAACTTGACATTCTGATTAATCTCCTCCTACGAATTTTACCTCAAGTTGCATAGAAACTTGCTGATCCAACCGAGAATCCAACTCCGGTCCTTCAAACTGGCCAGCCGGCGCTCCACCGCCCTACAGGGACGGAATTGCAAGCTCTTATCCTTGAAGTGGACACTAATTTTTCCATCCTCAAACGTCAGATTGGCATGCAACGGACAATCTGACACGCCACCTCCAGCTATTACCTCAGGTTATCCCCCTGATGCTATTTTTATCCTCCAGGTTAGCTCCCTGCGTGGTCGTTGTCCTCTCGATTTGAAATTGTCGCTCAATCTTCCAGAGTCCACTGAATCCATACTATTCGTACTAGGGTCACTTTCAGACCTCCGACATCTTTGCACTTATCTACAGGGTTGATTTGTTTGGGCGCCATTGTAGAGAACCTTGCTCCCTCAACCGGAAATCAAATTCTGGATCTTCGAACTACCCAGCCGACGCTCTACCGCTATTATTGTTGAAGTAAAATTATCCTCCTAATCACATATTAGTTTGAAAGTTTGCTTCCTGCGAGGTCCTTAGCTCCTGTTTTGAAATTGGCACTCAATATATTCGAATCCACTAAATCCATACTAGTCGCACTGGAATCACTTTCAGAACCCCTACATCATTGCACTAATCTGCAGGGTTAATTCGTTCGGGCATCGTTGTTAAAAAATTAAGGAATGCCTGTTAAGGATGCTAATTAAGGAATGCTTTTAAAACTTAAACGAACGAGCTAAGCGGTTGAGTTGTAAAGTGGTATTAGTTTGTTTTGCCTGAACTTATATGTTCACGTTATATGATGGGTTGTTTAAAGTAAAAGATTACCTTCCATTCTCCCATCTGCAGCACTTGCTCCCCTAATACCCCGTTGCGAATGTATGTACAGATAATTTTGTATTGATAAAAGAAAGGATGAAGCCCTAATATGAAGCATCGCGTTTAAGTACAAATTTGGAGGATGCTATGCCATCACATTGTGGTTCATGGTAATTGGTGTTAAATTTCAACCTTAAAAATCTGATGTGGGCAGCATATGAATTTTCACACAGACTTAAATTAATTTCCTCTTTATTTCTTTAATAATTGTTAAATTGAGTTTTACTGCACAAAAAATCACGCATGCTTAATTGAAATTACTCTGAATTTGCACATTTAATTCAATTTTCGTTTCTATTTGTTAACTGCACAACAACGTTTTATTTGTTAACTGCTATCCAAAGGCGTTGTAGCAAAAATACGAAAACACTAAAATATTTCGAGAACGGCTAATGCTGGAGTATTGGGTTTGGTCTTATTCTTTTTACCATAAAAAATTATGTACAAAACAAGCATTTGATACATTTGATTATACGTTGTATTTTATTTTAGATTTTAGTGATTTTTCCGGCCTTTTTGCAAAGAAAAACAGGTTATGTTTTTCCAAATCGTACCATAATCTAATCAGCACTAAGATAACCTACAAGTGCCTTATCTACCAAATTCAGGTGAATTAGTTTTTTAGCTGGAGTAGATACATGCGATTTTTGTTGGCCATTTTGAAAAAGAAGGCGGGTTTTACTATCTCAAATTGTACCCAAATCTAATCAACACCAGGGTCACCTACAACTAACTTACCTAATTAGTTTTTCAGCTAGAGTACATAAATACATTGCACACACAGACGTTACGCTAAAAAATCCATTCGACAGCAGGATATCCCACAATTGATTTATCCACCAAATTTTATGAAATTTGATCAATTAGTTTTTCAGTTAGAGTGGATACAGACAATTTTTGCGGGCCATTTCCAAAAAAAGACAGGTTCTTTTATTCCTAATCGTACCTAAAACTAATCAACACACGGGTTCCACCAAGTGATTTACCTGCCCAAATTTTATGAAATTTGGTTCATTAGTTTTTGAGTAAGAGTGGATACATACATTGCACAGACAGACAGACAGAAACACAAATACACGCAAACAGATGTCACGCTAAAAGTAGATTTTTCGTGTCTTAGAGGTCACAAAGCGTGTAGATCCGTCGAAAATTTGAGTTGCGATTTTCGGTATGATTCCAATACTTTCCCTATACATTACCATGTATTGCAGGGAAAGTAAAACTGTATTAAAAGATATGAACAATCTATACCTTAACATCATTTAAAATCGTTCATCAGCTGAAGGGATAGTTTTAATAGTCTATAAATTTTATATTAAATAGTATTAGTGGCAAATATTTCTTTTTTAATTTCTTTTAAATCTATATTAATTAAAGTAAATTTGTTTGTGCGAGTCTCTCTGGGCGAATGTTCCTTTATTGATAAAAATCTATTGAGTTCTGAGACATAATTCAAATATAGATTTAAAATCTACAAATGTTAGTACATTGATATTTACTATTAATAAATGTTGATATTAAATAGTAGTAATGTGATTTTATCCGATTTTTTAAAGAATTTATGTCACTAGTAAATGTGAAATCCAAATGGAATCAAATTTTTCATGGATGATATTTTCTATACTTTTACTACGCGTATTAATATTTTGTTTAGTAGCAGAAATACTTGGTATAATCACATTAATTGATTGGATATTTTCCCCTCTAGCAGAAATATTCGATGCTATAACGAATTTCGGTATTGCCCATGCCTTAAATAATCGACCACAACTTATAAAAAATCTGATACGAGCAGCACATGACTTTTCCTGCACATTTAAATTCATTTTCTCTTTATTTCATTAATCTATATATACTAATTGCCAACTGTCCGTCTGTCACCCTTTTTGTAGGCACCTCCTGGAAAAATAGAATTTTTTGAAAACGTTCTCTAGAGGGGGTGCTCCACACCAAAATGTTCGAAAAGTGAAATGATAGGAAAGCATGCTTTGCGATAAGATAGAGACTTCCAATTTGGTGTATGGATAAATCGTTCAAAAGGAAGAAAGTGCGCAATTTCAGATATCAAATATTTTCTACTTAAGGGGAAGCCGCACGCCAACACGTTCGATTTACCGAATTAATGAGAAAAGGCTCCTTTAAAATTTGCTAGAGGCTTTAAATTAGGTATATGGGCTAATCATTCGACGAAAACACACAAGACGAATATATTTTTCAAAAATGTTCGTTTAAGGGGGTGCTCCAGAGAAAAACGTTCGAAAAGTGAATTGATAAAAAAACATGCTTCGGAATGAGATAAAGATGTCAAATTTAGTGTAAGGGTAGATAGTGTGGAAGGAAGAAAGTGTACAATTTTAATTTACCAATATTTTCTACTTTAGGGGGTGCCGCACACCAAAATGTTCGATTTTCAGAATAAAGGATTAACGCCCCATTTAAAACGTGATAGAGTCTTGATATTTGGTATATTGGTGAATTGTCTGATAGAAATCAGAAGAAAAATAGAGTTTTTTTTAAAAATGTATATTTAAGGGATAGGTACTCCATACTAAAACATTCGAAAGGTGAAATATAAGAAAAGCATGCTTCGCGGTGATAAGATAGAGACTTCAAATTTGACGTGCGTGTAAAAAGTTAGAAAGGAAGAAAGGGTGCAATTTCAGTTTTCCATCATTTGCTATTGTAGAGGGTGCCGCTCACTAAAATGTTCGACTTGCCAAACAAATGAAAAACGCATTCTTTGCAATGTGATAGAGGCTTGAAATTTAATATATGGGATAACCATTTGACAAAAAAACCAAAGATGAATACGGTTTGACAAAAATGTTCATTAACGAGATGTTACACAAAAAAACGTTTAAAAGGTGAAGTGATAGAAAAAACATGCTTCGCGATAGGATACAGACTTCAAATTTGGTGTACGGTTAGATAGTTTGAAAGGAAGAAAGTGTGAAATTTCATATTTCCAATATTTGCTACTTTAAGGGGTGCTGCACAGTAATATGTTCGATTTTCTGAAGGAATGAGGATTCCTTTTAAATGTGATAGGGGCTCGATATTTGGTATATAGACCAATTATCTGATAAAAAACCCAAGACAAAGAGCTTTTTTAAAAAATGTTAATTTATGGGTGTGCTTCACGAAAAATGTTTGAAAGGAGAAATAATAAAATAGCATGCTTAGGGATGAGATAGTCATTAATGTGGTGTACGGGTAGATAGTTTGAAAGGAAGAAATGCGCACATTAAGTTTCCCAATATTTTCATCTTTAGGGGGTTCTTCACATCAAAACATTCGATTTGCCGGATAAATGTGAGAGGCTAATTATTAAAAAATTTTCATTATTCAGGGTTATTGCGAGACCGTTGATATTCAACGGGCATTCGGCTAGTAATTCATTAAATGAATATTAGTTGCACTAAATAACAGGTATATTTAACTGAAATTGCACTGAATTTTACATTTCTAATTTCTAATTTCTACTTTCGATTTCATTGGTACTTGGACTTATTCTCAAAACCGGCGTAGCAAAAATGCGAAAAAACTTAAATATTTCGAGAACGATTAGATCTAGAGTAATGAGGTTGGTCTTATTATTTTTATGGTCAAAAATTACATATAAAACAAGCTTATGTATTCATATATTTTAGATTTTGACGATTTTTGCGGAGTATTTCGAAAAAAAAAGGTTTATTTCCGAATCACACCGAAACCTAATCAGCACCAGGATGACCCACACGTGATTTATCTACCAAATTGTATGAAATTTGATTTATTAGTTTTCAGTTAGAGTGGACGCAGGCAATTTTTGTGGGTCACTTCGCAAAAATACGCAGATTCTTTTATCCCGATTGGTACCAAAATCTAATCAGCTCTAAGGCCACCCACGAGGGACTTACCAATAAAATTTTATGAAATTCGGTTAATTATTTTATGAGTCATAGTAGATACAGACATTGCAAAGACAGACACACACATACACACACACACAGTCGTAAAGCTAAAAATTGCTTATCTTTTTGTTAAAAAATTATACAAGCGTCTGCTGCTTGAATAATACATCCTAAATAAGGGGCCCTAATTTTAAATAAAAGCGTCCGGTACTTCATGCTCCAAATCGTACTCTCTCCAGAAAAAAACAAGAAAGATCAATCATGCATAAAGCATTGATTGTGAAACACTTTCCAAATTCAATGCGATTTTATATAAATATATCTAAAATGCAATACATTCCTCGGTAATATTTTTAAAATTATCACAATACTACATTAATTTATTATATTTGAAAACTTAATCGAAGAAAATGAACAAATGAACTTCAGTTAAATGACGGCATTGAAATATAAATTGCCTGCTTTAAATATGTCTAAAATGCGATACATTCCTCGATAATATTTTTAAAATTATCATAATACTACAATAATCTATTATTTTTGAAAACTTCATCGAAAACAAATGAACTTTATTCACATGACGTCACCGAAATATAAATCGCCTCTATGTATAAGCAGCATTTCATTCATAAACATTTTTCCAATTGTTTCATTCATCACAATACTACAATAATTTATTCTATTTCAAAATTTGAAAATTGTTATCTACCATATTTATTTTAAAATGTAAAGCCTATGTTATATACAAAGTAATTAAACTTTTGGAAATATATTTATTATATAATATATCTCTTTTTCTTTCTGGAGGTTATAGCCATAGTTAGAATTTAATTGAATTTGTTTTTCTCCCTATATTAAATAATTTTATTTAAAAAACTACCTAATATATTTTACTAAATTTTTTTTATACATTTTATGGGATAATTTGAATATTTCCTAAAAATTTCGAAGCAATTTTTGAATTTTAAATTCGTTTAAAAAATGTTTGAAAAATTAGGTCGCATAGGATTCAATGTATTTCGTTTCCTCAACCTGGGTTTAATTCAAAACTAATTGGGTGATATTATTTATTTATATTGCCATAGGTTCCACAGACCGTCTGAAACACATACTAAAATTTCATTTTGATAAAATCATTTTTACGGCAGTTATCGTGCTAACGGACAAACAGGCAGGTAGAGAGATTGAACAAAGTCATGAACACTTTTCAACTATGTTGTAAAGTGTTAAAAAAGAAAAAATCCCAATGAAATGCTAAATCAGTTTAACCACAGACAGAAAAAAAACAAATAAATGTATAGAAGGGAAGGCTTATTAAATATGTTTGCTAATGAATGGCGGTAGATGGTCGCTGTGAAGGAATAACTACCCATTATTTCGGGCTGAAGGTATCAAAAAATTTAAAGAGTTCGTTCATTTAAAAATGTTATAATTAATGAATGGATGACTTCATAAATTAACTTGTGTTTAGGCGCACTCCGTGATATTTAAAGTAGCTGGTAGTAAATTAAAAAGTTGGATTGTACGTCAGTTTTTACTTTCCCTGCAATACATGATAATGAATAGGGAAAGACTTGGAATCATGACGAAAATCGCAACTCGAGTTTTCGGCGGATCTACACATTTCGGGACCTCTAGAATACGAAAAACTATTTCTAGCTTGACGTCTGTGTGTGTGTCTGTCTGTGTGTCTATCTGTCTGTCTGTGCAATGTATGTATCCACTCTAACTCAAAAACTAATGGACCGCATTTCATAAAATTTGGTAGGTAAGTCACTTGGGTGTGACCCTGGAGCTAATTAGTTTTTAGTACGATTCGGGACAGAAGAACTCGCCTTTTTTGCGAAATGGCCCCAAAAATTGCCTGTATCCACTATACCTGATAAATTAGTGGACCGAATATCACAAAATTCGGAAGATAAGTCGCTTGTGGGTTACCCTGATGCTGATTAGATTTTGTTACGATTCGGAAAAAATAACATGCCCTTTTTTGCAAAATGTACCGAAAATATCGTCAAAAACTAAAATGAAAACTTCATATGTTTAAATGTAGCCATTAAATGCATGTTTTATACGTAATTTCTAAGGATGAAAAGAATAAGATCAACCCCATTATACTAGGACTAGCCGTTCTCGAGTTAGTTTTGATTTTTCGTATTTCCTCTCCACCACCTTTGAAAATAAGTCCAGTTACCAAATGAGAGCGAAAATTGAATTACGAGTGAATTAAATTTCATTAAAATAAAGAGAACGTGGATATAATTCTGCAGGGAAAGTCACGTGCTTCTCACATCAGATTTTTTATACCGTAATATTAAAATCTGAGAAGTTTAAAACGCACTAAATGTGAATAATTAAAAAAAAAATGATTTTTAAGCGCATTTTTTAAGCGGATTTAAAATTCACAAATTGCTTCGAAAATTTTAGGTAATATTCAAATTATTCCATACAATATATAAAAAAAAATTCAGCAAAATATATTCAGTAGCTTTTTAAATAAAAATTAAAATAATAATTACACCTCTTAAATGAAGCGATCACGTGACCATGATATGAAACGATCACGTGACCAACTTCAAAATATAATATGGCATCCATCTTTTCTCAAAATCGTCATTTTTAAAGTTCTTTTTAATTCATATTGAGTGTTGTATTCGTCGAAAAACCTCTTTATTTTCGCTTAAATTCTGTGCATCTACATACTGAAAGAACGCAATGACAATATATTTGAGTTTAAATGAGCATCCAACTTTGATTATTTCTCTAACGAAGCCTATTTTGTAAACAGCAAAATATGTAGGATGAGTTGTATAGGAATTGCTGTATTTTTTTAATGCAAAAGAATTTAGCTCATGGAGTCTGCATAGCTGATATGAAAGAAATATTCATTGACTTTACCGAGAGAAGGACAATTTTTTGCGATGGAGTTTTAAGTATAGAGTTAAATTACTTATAGCTCCATGGTCTTATTTTTTAAATAAAATAAATTATTATAGTATTGTGATGAATGACTTGAATGGGAAATTATTTATGAATGAAATGCTGCTTTTTTAAAGAGAGCCAGGCGTGTTATTTTTTCTATGACGTCATTTGAATGAATTTCAATTGTTTACGATGAAGTTTTTAAATATAATAAATTATCGTGGTATTATGATAATTCTAAAATTGTTACCGAGTAATATATCACATTTTAGAGATGTTTAAACCAGGCATTTATATTTCAATGCCGTCATTTGAATGAAGTTCATTTTTTTTCGATGAATGTTTAAGTTTTCAAATATAATAAATCAATGTAGTATTGTGAGAAGTTTTAAAATATTACCGAGGAATGTATTGCATTTTAGACATGTTTAAATAAAATTGCATTGAAGTTGGAAAGTGTTTCATAATCAATGCTTTAAGCATGATTGATCTTTCTTGTTTATCTTTCCGATGGAGACAAGATAGAAACTCAATTTTAATATTTTCAATGGGTAATGAAGCTATTTTCATGAAATTCGGGTAAAATATAAGATAACTGATAACTAATTTAAAATAGGAAAAATAATGTCAAGGTGCACTTATGAAGATTCTGGAGTATGCGTGTACCAAATTTCCTTGCCGTACGATGTTTAGATTTCCCACTATAGACTGCACAGTTAGACATACAGACAGACGCAGACATTCTTGTTTTATTATGTAAGGTATCATTTATCTTCTAATTAGAGACCTTCCTAAATACATTTTCTTTTGTGAAATATATACTATACAATATAATAAAATGAAAAAATTATACCTGCAAATACAATAATTTGATGGGGATTCTATACGGAATATAACTTTCCTTATAGGCTCAATTTCATGATCTCTTTCATAATCCATTAAATTGAGATTAATTGCTCAAAATGACACGGGCACATATTTAATATCATATCCTATTTGCAGTTTTAATACATCTCATTTGTCATATGGCAAGTTAACACTTTTTACAACGTTGTCAGCACTTCAAATTTCTTAAAAAAACCTTAAATATCATGAAAACAGTTCATTTTTGAATAATGGGGTTGATCTCATTCGATTTGTCGTTAAATATTACATATAAAACAAACATTTATTTGATAAATGTAAGCACATTTAAATATTAATTTCTGGTTTTGATTATTTTTGATTTGGATGATTTTGCCAAAAAAGCAGGTTCTGCTTTTTAATTGTACTAAAATTCAACCATCATCAAGTTAAATCACAAGTGTATCAAGGTGATACAATTGAATCATAAGTGTATCAAGTGTCATCAAGGTAAATCCCCAGCCAAATTTTGTGATATTTCACTGAATAATTTTTGATCTAGAGTGAATTCATACATTGCACAGACAGATACAATGACCAATGACTTAGTGCTAAAAATGGTGAATTCGTGTTCTTGAGTTCCCGAAACGTTCCTGCTTTTGACATGATTTCAATACTTTACCAATACATTACTTTTTTCCATGTAGTATAGAGAAAGTAGTAAGCGAATTGCAAGTTTTTGAAATCATGAAAAATTAAAATTTCATTGAACTGTCCTATCGAAGTCGATGCCATTTTCCCTGCTTTTTTAATATTTTAAATTAATTATTTTTAAAAATACTTTTTTTACAATTTTATATTTTTGTTTCAGGTTATATATGCATTTTAGAATGCATTTCCTGTTTCAACTATTGCTGCTTTTAACGCCCATAATTACTACAGCTGATCCTATGGCTTTCGAGACAAATGTAAGCGAAGACAACAGCACCTCATCTTCTACAGATATAAAATGGACCTCTGCAGTCATTCAGCAAGTTGTGACATTGTCCGTCATCATTGTCCTGACATTGGTAGGAAACATGATTATCGTGCTCGTCTTATCTTTATCTCGATATAGAAAACGATCTTCAAGAGTTAACATCTTTATACTCAACTTAGCTATTGGCGATCTTGCAGTCTGTTTCATAACAATGACGTCAGAACTCCTCTTTGAGGTAAGTCTGCTATTTTAACAAGTCAATGTTAGGTAATAAGTTTCTAATTATCTCAAGAAGATAAATTCAGTGTCAGCTGACACACTCTTAGTTTTTAGCTCATTTTATCAAATTTTTCGTATTAAATGACGGAGACATTTGAAGTTTTAAATTATATTTCTCAAACCATTGTTTTAAATGCCATTTCTGATATTTTTAGATATATATTTTGAATTGTGGTTGGCAAATACATCAATAACCTTGATACTAAAAAACTAAATTTCGAAATAATTAAATAGACACTGAAATGGCCTGTCATACGAAAATTCCCCTGGTGTATTTTATCCATAAAGGAACAAATCTATTTTTCAAATACTTGAAAAATCAAAAACTCAACAAGCATATTTAGTTGCTACAAATCTCACTTCGTTCCCAGTGCTAAAATTCCAAGCGAATATTTTAAGCTAAAATTCAGTAATCTAGACATGCTAGCCATTCTTTTCACCTTCGCTAACTTTTTAGACCATCCACGCTCTAAGACCGCTGTGTCCGAGAAACTCTTCCAAATGTTCAATCCCTTCCTCCAAGGGCCTCTTGTGGGTTTCCAGAGGAGCTCCAGTGGCGCCAAGCATCGCCCGTTTTATCGATATGATCTTAAAAGTTAATTCAGTGATAAAAAATATTTTTGTGCTTGTAAGCATGTTTATTACAGATACTTTACTTTTCTTATAGCTTGTTTTTATTTTACTCTACTGATGTTTACTTGTCAATTGAACGCAATGAAGTGAATCATTTTTAACACCACAAATATTGCTATTACAAACCGGTAACATAGAAAATATATTTAAATCCTGGGTATGCAATCCTCTCAACATCAGCCTTAGTATTTTAGTATTTAAGATATATTCATGAAATAAATGTGACGAAAGTGAAGCGTTCTATAATATTTGTATATCATTTAACTTCTAAGTTCCTATACTATGAAATTTTCTTTTCATCATAACTTGCTCTCACAAATATCAGCTTCAAAAGTTTGTGTTCTAAAATTAAATTAAAAATGTTGATTATTAATTTTACTAGTTAATAATATATAGTTTTTAATAATGGCGTTTTTATACTTAATTATTTAACAACAGAAATATTTCAAAACGTAATATGTTTTTATTAAATGTGATATATTATAATAGACACAGTAACAAAAAAATTATCTGATGCGAGCAGCAGATGACTTTACCTGTGGACTTATATCCAAGTTCTCTTAATTTTAATTTTAATTAATTCACTTTTAAATCAATTTTCATTCTCATTTGTTAACATGACTTATTTTCAAAGCTGGCGTAGAGAAAATACGAAAAAACTAAAATATCTTGAGAACAGCTAGTCCTAGCGCAATGGGGTTGGTCTTATTCTTTTCTTCTTTAAAAATTACTTATAAAACAAGAATTTAATGGGTATATTTGAGCATACGTAGTTTTTTATTTTAGATTTTGACGATTTTTGCGGGTCATTTTGCAAAAAAAGGCAGGTTCTTTTTTTCCGAATCGTATTAAAATCTAATCAGCACCAGGTTTACATACAAGTGACTTATCAACCGATTTTTGTGAAATTCGGTACATTAGTTTTTCAGTTAGAGTGGATACAAGCTTTTGAGGATCATTTCGCAAAAAAGACGGGTTCTTTTATCCCGAGTCATACCCAAAACTAATCAGGACCAAATTCGCCCACAAGTGACTTACCTACCAAATTTTATGAAATTCGGTCAATTGGTTTTTTAGTTTGAGTGAATACAAAATCTGCACAGACAGACAGACAGACAGACAGACACACACACAGACACATACACAGACATACACACATACAGACACACACACAGACGTCATGCTAACAATAATTTTTTCGTATTCTAGAGGTCTCGAAACGTGTAGATCCGTCGAAAACTCAAGTTGCGATTTTCGCTATGATTCCAATACTTTCCCTATACATTACCATGTATTGCAAGGAATGTAATAACAAACTTACGTAGTGAACAATAAAGTCTCAAAATGAAGAAAATCTGTATTATAGAAATGAATGAAGTCACTTATGTCACATCTAAATGGGAAATGTATCATTGCACATCAATTAATGACGTTTTATGTAAAATTATATATTTTAAAATTATTACTTTTTATCGTAGATTTTGAATAGATTTAAAGACCCCATAAAGGAATATATTGAAGACAACTTGTGTTTAAAATTTAAAATTAAAAGGAGCAATTGCTACATTTTTTAATTTAACAAAATGCGTTTATTTAACCATGCATGATATATTTAAAATACCAAAAGACGAAATAGGCTTTTACTTCTACATTTAGTTCAATAATAAATAAATTAAATGTATGTATTCATTACATTAACATGTAAATATGCATAAATTATGTGAAATACATATATATGTACATCCAATTAACGAAATACAAGTGGCAAGGAAGGCCAAGGACAGCGAAGTTCCTGGAGTCTCAGGTAAGTTACTTAATTAACTTGAAGATTTCTTTTAAAGTTTTATGGCTTCTGATTTTTAAATACATGAAGTTAAATTTTAATAACATTCATTATTCAAAAGTATTTAATCTGGTTCTAATGATATTTTCAAAATAACTTTAATTTGTTCTGAAAAATTTTCATAATTTATTAAATGTTGTATTTCTCTTGTGATTAGGATATGATGTTTACACACTTATAATTTTAAATTTAAGTAAAGCTGCAATTTTTGAGGTAAAAGTTCTTTTAAAAATCTGTTATGACAGTTAGAAAACGGCACAATCATTTGTAATTTTCCATTAACTGTGAAAACGTGTATTTTATGAATAATGGAGTTTTCACATGTACATTACATTCTAACAATGTAAAATATAATGAATAGATTTCTCTTTGTACAGGTGATATAAATATATAGCAAAAATTAATCAATTGTTGTATTCACAGCAATTACAGTTCCTATAATAAAATTCATATAAACTGATTAAAGGTAATAGTGTAAAAACTTTGTAAATGCAGCATAAACATAAATATATATTGAGCAACTGTTTTCGAATGCAGAAAACTTATTTCATCACGACCAACAAAAAAACAGACCTGACTTGTTCGGAAACTGACGTAAAATATTACAAGTGGCCGAAATCAAAGAAAAGTTACCATCTTCGCAGGGAGAAATAAAAGAGGATAAAACCAATCAAGTTTGAAAAATAAAAGCATGATAGTACGAATGAATGGAAAAAATACGAAGTCAAGAAAAAATAGCATAAAGTGAAAAAAAAACAAGAAAGATCAATCATGCTTAAAGCATTGATTATGAAGCACTTTCCAACTTCAATGCAATTTTATTTAAACAAGTCTAGAATGCAATACATTCCTCGGTAATATTTTGAAACTTATCACAATACTGCATTAATTTATTATATTTGAAAACTTAAACCTTCATCGAAAAAAATGAACTTCATTCAAATGACGGCATTGAAATATAAATTGCCTGGTTTAAACATCTCTAAATTGTTGTACATTCCTCGGTAATAGCTTTAGAGTTATCATAATACTACGATAATTTATTATATTTGAAAACTTCATCGAAAACAACTGAAATTAATTCAAATGACGTCATAGAAAAAATAACACGCCTGGATCTCTCTATAAAAACAGGATTTCATTCATAACTTTCTCCCATTCATTTCATTCATCACAATACTATAATAATTTATTTTAGTTAAACATTTTGTTTAAGGCCATGGAGCTACAAAAATTTAAACTGTATGCTTGAAACTTCATCGAAAAAATCGTCCTTCTCTTTATGAAATCAATTAATAGTTCATTCATATCAGCCATGCAGACTCCATGGACTAAATTATTTTGTGTTTAAAAAATACAGGAATTCTAAAATACAACTCATTCCATATATTTTGCTGTTTGGTTTTTACATAGGTGAAAAATAGGTTTAGTTGTAGAAATAATCAAATTTAGATGAGCATTTAAACTCAAATATATTGTCATTGCGTTGTTTCAGTATGTAGATGCACAGAATTTAAGCGAAAATAAAGAGGTTTTACGACGAATACAACACTCAATATGAATTAAAAAGAACTTAAAAAAATCACGATTTTGAAACAAGATGGATGCCATATATCATTTTGAAGTGGGTCATGTGATCGTTTCATATCATGGTCACGTGATCGTTTCATATAAGAGGTTTAATTATTATTTTAATTTTTATTTAAAAAACTACTGAATATATTTCGCTGAATTTTTTTTATATCTTTTATGAAACAATTTGAATATTACCTAAAATTTTCGAAGCAATTTGTGAATTTTAAATCCGCTTAAAAAATGTTTGAAAAATTAGGTCCCATAGGGCTCAATGTATTTCATTTTTTCGCCCCGGGTTCAATCCAAAACTAATTGGGCAATATTATTCATTTATATTCCCATAGGTTCTACAGACAGTCTGAACAACATACTAAAATTTCATTTTGATTAAGTCATTTTTACGGCAGTTCGCGTGCAAAAGGACAGACAGACAGACAGACAGACAGACAGACAGAATGAACAAAGTCATAAACACTTTTCAACTTTGTTGTAAAGTATTAAAAAAACGGAAAGAAAACAAGGTGGGAAAAATCGGATAGGAGAGAGAATAGAAACAAATCAATAGTGAGTAAACCTAATAAAATAGTAACGAAAGCACAAACACGAAAAATAAGTTGAAATTGTTTGAAAATCACGGCGACTATTTTCTAATATTATATTCTCTTTCTTTTTTCTTACAGCTGATTTAAATATATATTGTTCTTTCGTTACTGTTTTAGTAGGTCTGGTCACTATTAGATTACTTTTATACGCTCTCCTAATAGATTCTCTTACCACCAGGTTTTTTACTGTCGTTTTATTCTGCTATTAATTTTTCTGCAGCATCCTACCTTTCGTCCCCTCCTCATTGATTTTTCTTTTTTTATTTCTCCGTGAGGCGATGATCATATTTGTCCTACCTTTAAGCAAGTGTACTTTGTACCTCAGGTTCCAAACTCGAATAAATGAGGTGGCTCTTCTTTTTGGATCTCAATAATAAGACATAAGTATTAAAAAATTCACCAATAATATACAGCGACTATTAATGCATATCTTCCTAAATTTATTATTGAAATTATCAACTCAGTGTATCAACTTTCACTCGATAACATCCAAGACAACTTTCCCATCATTTATACTGGCTAACACACACACAATATATATATATATATATATATATATATAATTATTTATTAATTACATAAATAAAAAAAAGAGAAAAAGGAACTAAAAAAAATTAGAAAAATCCAAAAATTGGAAAATAAGATACATTAATATTACTGTCTTGCATTTTATTTTCGCTAAAGAATTGTAACTTTAGCCAGTGTTACAACTATGATTTGAACGACCTTATAATGGTGAATAGTGGCATTTTCGTTTATCCATTTCTTCTATGTATCACTTGTTTAATAAGAATTTTCTTCTTTGCTTCATGTTCATATTCTGAATTGCTTATAAGGGTAAATGTACTGTCTCCTGCCTTGACTCACTGAACGGGTCTGGGAGTGAACGGATCACTCACTGAACGGGTCTATGAACGTTCGTACTGCCCCCCTGGTTGTATTTCGACATTTTCATTCCGGTGCTTCTAGATAATATATACTGTTGAGGTTGATCACGTGCACACGTGGTGAAAGAAGAAGGGTTCATGCCACATGGTAATATAAATTTTCTTAATGTTTCTTATCTTCATTTTTTCGTCTTTTGATGCCTGTAGTCTGAGTTTGAGCATTTATAGTAATGTACTATTGCTCAATCTGAAACAGACATTTGTTTGGGTTAATTAGAATCAAATACTCAGACCTTAAGATGAATTTAATTCTGATTAATTATCGAATCTGGGCCAGTGCTGTTCTTTTCTCTTATCGGTACTATGGCCGTGTTTTTGCTTCTATGATGAAGTTAATATTACTTGAATTTATTTATTACTCGAGTTGTATGGCATGTGGCACCGTCTTGTTGAAACCACAGGTCGTCCACATCCATATCTTGTAATTTAGGAACAAGAACTTGGATTATCATGCAGCTGCCGAACTGTAGCTGACAAAACTTCATTATTTTAAAATATTGTTCAACAATTGAAACGCGTTGTTCTTTCACGTAGCGCTCCATTTTTAGTAACCCTAGACTGTCAGCTGTCACGCTGTCTTTTTTTTAGTTGCCAACACTTTATCGCACAAATGGCGCGAAATTCAAGTCTTGCGTGATTATTGCGTGAATTTTGGGACACCCTATATATATATATATATAATAATAAAAATTATTTGAAAATCCAATGATAGAATAGTGGGAAGTTGCAAATCAAAACACCCTAGCGCATATGCACAATAGCGCAAATTTATCGCATATGCAGCATAAATTTGAAGAGTTTTCAAATAAAGTTTCATAAATACCGAAGCATGCTGAAAGAATTAAGGAAACTTTGCAAAATATGAATAGTTAAAAATACTAAAGTTATTAAGTAATGAAGTAATAAAGAATGACCATATATATATATATATATATGCAAAATACATTTAATTTATTGCGCAAATGCAGCTAATAAATAAAATGATGTTAATAATAAAAATAATTTGAAAATAAAATGATAGAATAGTGATAAGTTGCAACTCAAAGAACCCTAACTTTAAATGATGTCTACATAATAAAAATAAGTATTATATAGAGAATCATCAATCATGTGGAAAATAAAATGCAAAGTTATAGTTATCAAGTCAAAAATAATCAACACATATCAATACAGTAGATTCGATAATAGAAAATCAAATAAAATACTAGCTTTAGAGCTATACAAGTGGATAAGCACTAGCCCTAAATGAATTATTCATTTCGAATTTAACATTCATTTCGAATAAAGTCCAGGTATTTAATCAAAAGGGGAACAAAATGCATGTTTCTGAAATCAGAGATAGATTATATATATAAACACTAATTACCTGGACTACATGCATAAAAATTGAAAAATGATATAGGAAACCTGATAATACCTGAAAAAAAACATATGTCCTATCCAATGAAGCCTTGAATGATGAGACGAATTTTGCCAAAGACAAAAGTAGACATCTACTGTTGCCAATCGTGCGAAATAATTAACAGTAATGCAAAAAAGGCAATAACTGGTGATATTATACAGTAAGAGCTACAAAATAATGGGGCGTATAATATAATAGAAATCATAGCGGCTAAAGTATGAGGGGATGTAAATATATTTTAACACTTATTCAAGAGATAGTTGATGTCTGGTTTATATAAGATACTAAGGAGAGAATTTAAGATTATTCAGTTAATCCAAAATTTTAACAATACCATTTATTAAATATGCTGTATATTTATATAACTTGCTGGTAATTTTTAAATTATTAATATGCATAGCATGAAATTTTTAATCTGATAATCTATAAATTCTAAAAAGTTGATTCAGTATATTTTTAAACAATTGAATCGAGTTACAGGAATTGAATGGTAATATTTTATTAATGTTAAATTTAAAATAGCCTTTTTTTAATCATATGAATTAGAAACTATCCCATTAGTAGGTTCAATAATTAGATTTTAATCCAAATAATTAATTTTAATACTATTAGTGGCTTCATTGGAAATTAATTTCAAATTTTCCGGATAGAAATCTATATCTATGGCATAGTTATCAGTAAGTACTAAACAAATCAGATCATCAACTTATCTGTACATTTTATAATCAGCTGAAGAAAAAGAATTTTCATAATGATAAGAGTATAAATTAGCTAGCATACAGATACTACAGCCAACTTTTGGAATCTCTGAGACTTGTAAGTATAATTTATTACCTTGAAATATATCATTGATAAGAACAAAGTGAAGAAGTTTAGAAGAATTGGTAAATATGGCATGAGTGGATTGATTAGTAATATAAGCATTATATAAAGCTAAAATTGCTACATAAAGATCAAAGATCTTAATATTATTAAAAATATCTTTAAAATCAAAAGTTTGAAATCCAATTAGTTTTCCTAGTGATGTTAATTCATTATTTAACTCTTATCATTCTATTATTTTAGTATTTAGAATAAGGTAATTATTGCTAGAATAACGTAAAATATCATTTATTACATGTAAATAATTTAGTAGTAATTTACTCGCGGTAGTAAAGTAAGTATTGTGACCACTAGTTATTGTTCTAAATTTAATGGTATTTTTATGAAATTTAGGAAAAGCACTATATATATATATATATATATATGGATATTTGAGAAATTCATAATTTATATTTAAATCAATATACATATTGATAATTTTCAGTTTGATACTATTAATGGGGTGTGAATCTGGCTTAAATAGGCTATTTTTATTTAAATAATCTAACAGAAATTGTATATAGATTTTTTTACAGATAATTGCATAATTGTTAGATGTTTTATCAACATAAGTAATAACAAAATATCTTTGTAAGTCATTAATGGGGTGTTTTATATTATCAATATTATATTTAGATCTAGACAAATCAGTACTACAAAAGTATTTTTGATAAATTTTACTAAAGTAAATTTCCACTTATTAAATGCCACTAAAGGCAGAGCATATTTAGAAGCTAATTTATAAATATATTTATGAAGGTCAAGATTTATTGACTTTAAATCTTTAAAAGAGTTATTACAAGATGGTAACCTGAATTTTGTTCCATATGACATAATGGTTCTTAACGAATCATCTTTACCTATGGCTAAGTCTCCTGTAACTATATGCCCCAAGTGTGGATTTATAAATTTAGCATGTTTATCTACTTTGCAAATACATTCATTAACTGCATTTGACATAGAATCTTTATTTATAGAGAGAAATTGTGGAATTTCAATGTAATTAAAAATAGATCTACCAATAGGCTTGTTGTATTTAAAATTCTTAGAAACATTCAAATCCCCAATAGGCAATAAATGTTTGAGCTTGTTAAATAGATTCCAAAAATTAATAGAATTATAAACTGGATGTTTAAAAGAAATCACACAGAAAGAATTAGTAGACGTATCATTATTAAGAAATTGATTAAGTTTTAATTTTAAATACTTTGATCTAGTAATGAACAAATCATAGAAAATATTATTAAAATGTTGATTAGTTAGATTTAATTTTAAGAAAACGGCATAAAAGTTATTTAATTGCTTTTTCTTAACCGCAAATACCTATGATTTTATTAAATTCCATTGATAAGTGCTGTTAAATTGATGATGTAAACTTTTAATTTCAGCTTTATAATCTTGATGTTTGGAGCTTCCTTTGCGACGTTTAAATCTTTTGAGATTAACAGAGTTTCTATTATTTAAATGGGGTTTCAAAAAAAGGTGATTAAAAATAAAACATTTATTATCTACAAAGTTATTTTTTACAATATTACCATTTAGATATAATTGATTTAATCCATATGGAAAAAGAGTACAATTTGATATAATATAGTAGTTTTCAAAACAAATTCTATCAGCTGTATTAGTTATTATATCCAAAATATGTATAGTAATATTTTCAAAACCGTGTTTAGCAAAGTGTTTATATTCTATTTTATTGGAAGTAGGAAGAAAATTATTATTGAGGGTATATTTTTTGACATGATCTCTGTGAACATTCATGCGTAGATGAATAGGATTACTAGTTTGTCCTATATATGATAAAATACAAATGTTACATGATATTCTGTAAATGCAATTAAAATTTTTACAGAAAGGCAAATGGTTATTTTTGTTCGTAATTTCAGTATTAGAAGCAGATGGGCAGGTTTTGCTCTTTTTACTCTTACATTTATTGAAATTATAATTTTTAGCAGGGTAATTAATATATTCAAAACTATCCATGGCACAATTCTGGTCAATTGATTTCGGTCTAGACAATTCCCAACGTAAATCGGAAATACCGAGCCATATCTATCAAATTATATAATAATAAGTATATATGTATTTGCCAGTCACTAAATCGTATAAGTTGTGTAGTTCATAGTAGTATAAGTATAATTATTAGAATGGCAATATAACATAGAGAATATAATATAAATGAAATAGAATAATTGCTTACAGATAAATGTGTTATAATAATAATAAATGTGATAAATGTGTTATAATGATAAATGTGTATTTTAACAATAGAACTTAACTAAATTTATAAACGGTAAGGAAGAGGTCAATTTATAATACAAATAATTTAATTATAGACATATTAACATAGGCAATAAAAAACTCATAAAAATAGGAGAATGTGAGCAGCGGAATTCTTCTATTAACATTGGACGATAGCAGAATTAAGTAAA
This sequence comes from Amaurobius ferox, assembly GCA_951213105.1. Lineage (NCBI taxonomy): Eukaryota > Metazoa > Arthropoda > Arachnida > Araneae > Amaurobiidae > Amaurobius > Amaurobius ferox. The sequence goes on from OX578141.1 coordinate 77,833,587, forward strand.
CAAATTCTATTACTAAATTTAGCGCATATGCAGCATAAATTTGAATAAATTGCAAATGAAAGTTTCATAAATACCGAAGCATACTGAAAGAATTAAGGATACTTTGCAAAAATTGAATAGTTAAAAATACTAAAATTATTAAGTAATAAAGTAATAAAGAATGACAATACAAAATACATTTAATTTATTGCGCAAATGCAGCTAATAAATAATATGATTTCAATAATAAAAATAATTTGAACATCCAATGATAGAATAGTGATAATTTGCAACTCAAAGAACTTAACTTTAAATGATGTCTACATAGTAAAAAGAAGTATTTCATAGAGAATCATCAATCATGTGGAAAATAAAATGCTAAGTTATAGTTATCAAGTCAAAAATAATCAACACATATCAATACAGTAGATTCGATAATAGAAAATCAAATAAAATACTAGCTTTAAAGCTATACAAGTGGATAGGCACTAGCCCTAAATGAATTATTCATTTCGAATAAACATTCATTTCGAATAAACATTCATTTCGAATAAAGTCCAGGTATTTAATCAAAATGAACACAAAATGCATGTTTCTGAAATTAGTGATAGATTATACCTATAAACATTAATTGCCTGGACTATATGCATAAAAATTGAAAAATGATATATAAAACAAGAATATCTGAAAAAAAAACACTACATATATCTTATCGAATGGAGCCTTGAATGATGAGACGAATGTTGTCAATCGTAAAAGACAAAAGTATAGATCTACTGTTGCTAATCGTGAGCAATAAGTAACAGTAATGCGAAAAGGCAATAATGGGTGATATTCTACAGTAAGAGCTACCAAATAATGGGGCGTATGGTATAATAGAAATTATAGCGGCTAAAGTATGAGAGGATATAAATACATTTTAATACTCATTCAAGAAATAGTTGATGTCTGACTAATATGAGATACTAAGGAGAGAATTTTAGATTATTCAGCTATAATCCAAATTTTTTAACAATACCACTTACTAAATATGCTGGATATTTATGTAATTTGCTGGTAATTTTTGGATTATTTATATGCATAGCATGAAATTTTTTATCTGATAATCTATAAATTTTAAAAAGTTGATTAAGTATATTTCTAAACAATTGAGTCGAGTTACAGAAATTGAATAGTAATATTTTATTAATGTTAAATTTAAAATAGTCCTTTTTAATCATATAAATTAGAAACTTTCCCATTAGTAGGTTCAATAATTAGATTTAAATCCCAAAAATTAATATTATTACTTATAGTGGCTTCATTAGAAATTAATTTCAAATTATCCTTATAGAAATAAATCTATATCTATGACAGTTGTCAGTAAAAACTAAACAAATCAGATCATCAACATATCTGTAAATTTTATAATTTATTGAAATAAGAGACTGTTAATAATGATAAAGATATAAATTATCTAACATAGTACTACAGTAACCATCTTGTGGAACCCCTGAGACTTGTAAGTATAATTTATTACCTCAAAAATTATATATATATATATGCATACTATGCTATACTGTACTTAAATAATTCTACATTACTACTACTAGTGGTTTACTACTTTGAGTTCACATTTACGTATTTGAGCGCTTTTTAAAAGTAATGAGTATAGTAAATAATAATAATAATGATTAATATAGTAAATAATAGTAAATGATAGTACATATATTATCTATAAAGAAAAATAAAGTACGGCAAATATAAATTACTTAACACACACAACTTTTCATTGCACTAATATATCATACATATGTTAGATATAAAATAGCATGTTATAATCAACAAACATAAATGGTTAGAAAAAATCTGTGTAAGATAAATATGTAACAATGGATGAGTGCTTTATTATAATATCTGTAATGGATTGTCCTACGCTTGTGTCTTGATCACCTTGATCACCTATAGGGTAAAAAATAAATCAACAAAATTCCATACTATTTTGATCAAAATCGCTCATTGTAAAGATTATAAAACTTATGTGATACTGATCATAATGAAATATATTCTGTCAAATAGATTAATTGTTTTCCACATTCTTCCGACAAAATCTACTGTTTAAATCTGAGTTTGTGTTCTTTTATAAGCAAACTTGTCCAATTCTCAGATACACAAAACCGAAAATACCTTTTCCTTGGCTGTTTAGAATTGCAACAAAAAAAATTTGATGTACGCAGGAAATGACTTTCCCTACATAATGCTAGTGAATTACAGTGATGGACAATATCCACAGCACAGTGTTTTTAACATTGAAAAGTGCATTGGAATTTGTCGCCTTTATTGATGACAATATGCAAAACAATAGAAGCACCAAATTAACTTTTATTTCTTGAAAATAAAACCTTACAATTGGAAATATTGCGAACATACCATAAACAATCCACTCCATTATAATAAAACATGTTAATTATTAATTCATCAAATTGTCTTCATATTTTGCAATTTGACGACATTTTTGTCAATATTTTTAGGAGTCTTTAAGTTGGCTACATTTCTTGATATGGGGAATGTAAAAACATCATGGAACGTTTATATATGCATCCATTTCAGAAAGGAATCATATTTTAAAATACACTTCATACTTTGATTGATAATCTAACTTGTACTGAATCAAATTTAATTACATATAGCTTTGTAATTTTTCATTGAAAAAAGCAGTCATAAGGAAATTAGGTGACTATAATTCTTTATAGGAAGTTATGAGCCGTTTTCCTCAAGTTAAGAATAGTGTGCTCTTAACAAACCCTAAGATTCAACTGTTGTAAAAAATATTTCTAATGCTGTCTTGAAGAAGGCAGGTATAAGAAAATTAGTTGACTACCATTATTTAAAGGACGTTATAGGCCTTTTTCCTGAGGTCAAAAACAGGGTGCTCTTAACAAACACTAAAATACAACTATTGTGAGAATATAACTTATTAATAATTCCTTGAAGTAAATAGGTATAAAAACACTTGGTGACTACAATAGTTTCAGAGGCGTTATAAGATCTTTTTCTTTTGTCAGGAGAAAATCTTTTTCTCTGTGGTTTCGCTTGTCCTTTTTTCTCCAACAGCATGATCTTAACAAACGCTAAGACTGATTTTGAAAGAATATTTCTCTTTCCAATAGCCAGGCAGTTGATATTTCATCATTCGCCTATACACAGGCTCGAACCGTGAACCTGTTAGCCGTCATATGATGTTGCCCCAGCGCAACAGTGGGGGTCGGAACACAACGCGCTCAACGATATAACATCCATGGCAGAAGGTGGGACTCGAACCCACAACCCGGCAGCTGAACGATAGCTAGGAAACGCTTGATCGTTCGACGCCTTGATCGTTCGACCTCCGCGTCGGCTTTTTAGAGAGTATATTTTTATATAATTCATTGAAGGAAAAATGTATGAGTAATTTATGTGACTACAATTGTTTCAAGGACGTTATGAGTCGTCTTCGTCAGTCAAAAGCAGTGCGCTCCAAGTAGTAGTTTTATTTACTGTAGTACATCAGATATGATATAAAAATGTCTATTTATTACTACTCGGAATAATTTGACAATGAAGCCAATAGAATGTACTCTGTATATCAATCTTTTAAAGCAGTACTTTTGAAGTAAATGCATTCTTTCACAACTTAAGACACTTGCAGTTTTCCTAGTCATTTGTCTCATATCTATTACAAATAATTTTCTGCCCTTTATTAGCAATAGTTTACTTAACACTTTTAATACTTGTAAAGAGCCTTGTTGCTGTTCCAACCAGTAATCGAACCCTGGACCTCCGGACTAACCAGACGATTCTCTACCGCTGAGCTACTGGGAAGAAATTGCAAGCTCTTATCGTCGAAGTGGACTATGCATCTTACACCCTCTAATACTGGCTTACGAAAATTAGGTGACAGTAATTGTTTCGAGGCAATTGTGATCCCTGTTCATCAGGTCAAGTGTTTTTACTTAACAACCGCTAAGCAAGACTTGTAAGATGGCAGAGTGGAATGAATATATTTGGAACGCCCAAGGCGAGGATTAGTGGGGGAGGGTTAAAGGTTCCCAGTAATAATCATATCAACATAGATCGATAAGGCGGTCTTACTCTAGCCTACACAATACGCTGAGCGTAAGAAATGGAGCAGAAAGGCATGAATGAAAATGCAATTTTAAAAATCAGATGTGAGCAGTACATGCATAGCAAAATGCAAAAGAAAAAACTAAATTATCTCGAGAACGGCTAGTCCTAGAGTAATGGAGTTGGTTTTATTCTTTTCATCATCAACAATTAAGTATAAAACAAGAAAATTCAATTTATATATTTGAGCATATATATTTTTTTATTTTATATTTTGACGATTTTTTGAGTCATTTCGCAAAAAGTGGCAGGTTTTTATTTTACGAATGGTATCAAAATCTAATCGGCACCAGGATATTCCACAAGTGACTCATCTACCAAATCGATATTATTTTGTCACAACCGTTAAAAATGCCTTGTATTTTCAATTGCTGTATAGAAGAAGCTCAAAACTAGCATCATATTCTTTGTTTTACAAATGTACCATCAAGTAAGGTCAATTTATGGTTTTGTTACATCTGGAAAACGTGAATGTGGTTGAGCAATATGTCACAAATGTCAAATTTTTCTTCAGCAAATGTTGCGTAGAGGAAATCTCCAGACATTGCTTTTCAAACAAGCTATATACTTTTCATGTTAAAACTCAACTTTTGTATTAAATATTACTAGACATTCAGAGTATAGCTGTTTATTATATCTACATTTTTTTTTAAATTACACACTCTTTCTAAAACGTCTATCCCACGTTCGTTACTATACATATACTATCATATATGAAAGATGTAATGAATAAAGCTATGCCTTTAATTAAATTTTCAACCTTGTTCAGAAGTTTATGTTTAATATATTTACCCGTTTTTCAAGAAGTCTAAATAGTCTTAAAAATATATTTCTATCCTTAAAATACTGCTGGTTATGTACACATGGCTATTACACAACTGGGGCACACAAAAAATTTAAAATATATAACTAGATAAAAAGGGTAAAATTATCCATAATATTGTATTAGTTATTATACATATGCTATATATGTGGGCAGGTTCTTATTTTGATTACAATTAAACCTGGGATGTGTGAAAACTAGATTTGTGTTAATTGCGATCTAGAAAAGAAATATTTCATAAGTATATATTTATTATTTCTTTCATAATATGTGAATTACATAATATTTTTAGCAAACATAATATATGAAAAAATATTTTTAGTAAAATTTATGATACATAAATGTGGAATTGGGATTAAATTGAAATGAATTCAGAAATGTTCTTTATTGATGTGTAAAAATCTCAATCATGTGCTTTGCATGTTAATTAATTCCTCGGAATGTTCTTAAAACCTTATTTTGCTTCTATTTTATTTCAGGTATTTGGAGAATGGAGACTTGGACCTGTTGCTTGCAAAGCTATTGTTTACGCTCAAATTGTGACATTAGCCAGCACCACTTTTATTTTAACTTCCATGAGCTATGATAGGTACTTGGCAATATGCAGACCATTAAAATCAACTGGTGGAGTCAAACAAGCAAAAAGACTAATCATGGGATCCTGGCTGTTGGCATTTATTTTTGCCATACCGCAGATTTTTATTTTTGTTCAGGTAATAAACAAATATAAATATTTCAATTTACTAAGAAAACAGGTGCATATTCCACGTCCAAAATAAGAGAATGCAATTCCATTCCAGTAGCTCGACTTTGGGAGATCGTCGGCTAAGTTTGAAGATCCGCCGTTTGATGAGGTACTAGAACGGAATTGTAAGCGCTTATTATCTAAGTGGACTCTATACAGTTTTCATATTTTAAAACATGATCAGTTTATATTTGATTTAGATAACTTTAAGTAGTTATAAAATTTGCAAATGATGAATTAAACTTTCATTTTTCAACTTTCTTACATTTAGATTAAAATTTGGAGGAAAATAATTTTACTTAGGTCAGTAAAAAAGAATTCCATATTATAAAAATGAATCTATTATTAAGACAGTCCACATATTTGCTTCGAAGCCCAATAAAATAACAGTTCAATAAATATAAAAAATAATGTTTTGGAAGGAAATTTGCTCAAACAAATCATATGCTCATTCTTTTAGTAAAAAAATCTGATGTAGGTAGCACATGATTTTTCTAATATTATGAATGAATGTACTTCTTTCATATTGAAAAATGATGTATAAGATTCATGGTTATTATGTTATTTCCAAGATATTAAATTTTCATCAATTAGTCATCATTTTAATTGATTTAGCAAAATTTTTTCCAATGTGGCGACATTTTCGTTGATTATCAACATTAAAACAGTCGCCAAGTTATCATATACCGTCAAATTCGTCGCAAAAATTTCACCACGCGTTGTGGACGGAGAGATAAGTTTCTTCTAGTAGATACATGAATATTGGCGTTCAAATGCAAAATCATTACTCAAAGTATTTTTCCTCATTAATGGAACGAGATAGATCCACGAGAATGATGTCATCAAATTTATCACATGATATTACATATGAAAAGTGAACATATTTCGTAATAGTTAATATTGTTTTTTTTTATTTTATGTGACTTTTTGATAAATGCATTTGAAAAATGCGCAATATCTCAAAAATAGTTCATGCTAGCGTTCTAAATATGTGCCAATCGCCTAACAATGAAAAATTACATAAGAATTGATTAAAGTAACTTTATTGAAGGTTTTGAAATTTTGATGATTTTTCAAAATTTCATTAAAACATTTGAAGGTCTTCCGAACTGTGTTTAAAAAAATAGGCTTCCAGTATTTACGGATTGTAATTTTAGTACCAAATTTCGTTCGCATCGCTCTATTCGTTAATAAAGTATTGTCTCCATAGACTCACGGACACACACACGCACGCACATACACACAGACATCACCTCAAAAACGTTTGATTCGTGTTCAGGCATACTTGAAACGAGTTCAATCGTCGAAAAATTCGAATTCGAATTTTTGACTACGTCACAATACTTTATTTATACACAGTCGAGTCACATTATTTTGATCACCAGTTAATATCCGAAGTAACCGTCGTGTACAGAGCGGACAGCAGGAGTGACTTAATAATATCTTGGATGGTGTTCATAGGTATGTGGAGTCATGCTGACTGCTGTGCATCTGACAGCCGCTGGAGGGTGCGTGGCGGAGAATTCACAAAGCGAACAACCCGATCGAGGTGGTCTCACAGATGCTCAATTGGATTTAAATCTGGGGAATTAAGTGACCAGGGTGAATTCTTCATCGTGAGCCTCCAGCCACGGTTGGACATCTCTGGCTGTGTGATACGTCCCGTTATTGTGCTGGTAGATCCCATCCGTCTCAATGAAGACAATCAATATGTAGGGGTGTATGTGGGCTGCAGGGATGGATTCATAACGAATTCGGTTCATAGTGCCTTCCACAGGTATGAGTGGACCCAGAGAATGCCGCGAAAACATTCCCCAGATCTCAATGCTGGTCTTACTGCCTTGTGTTCTTCCAGCAATAGTTGGTGAGTGGTTTTTCTCCGACCTCTTGCGCCTTATACGTCAAGGTCCATCCGTTTGATGCAGCAGAAAACGTGACTCGCCGAAGAAAGCAATCTTTTGCCAATCAGCTTATGTCCAATTTCGATTCTGCCGTGCAAATGTAAGCCGTTTCTGCCAATACATCCCATACTTCGCTGAACTGTCGTTTGAGACACACTTCCGGTAGTCCTCTGGTTCATCCAACCAGTTCGGCGATCGGCCTCGCGATCCTTCGGAGCCGATGTTACCCCTCACATAAATGTCGTGTGGTTCTACGCAGTTTCTCTGTCAATTATTCGCAATGGTGCCATTTCACCATCGATAATACACTTTAACCACTGAAGCACGCTAATGAAGCACGTTCACAAACTTCTGCTGTTTCGGAGATACTGTCACTCTTGGCCTGAAACCCGATAATCATCATTTTTTCCAAATCTGATAAATCGTTTCTTTTAGCCATAACAGCAATGCCTGATATATTTTCAGAATGTCTATACCACATACCTATACCTCAAAAGTAGGAGGTGATCACAATAATGTGACTCGATTTCAAACTCTCGACAATTCTCTCGACACAAAAATTTGCCTCTTATATTCTTTATACTAGGCGGTAACGATTTAAACTGTAAATGTTTACATCCAGCTGTCAAATAGCATAAAAATCACATATCTCCCATAGAATCTATATAAATAAAATTAAAAATATGTCTGTCAGTCTGTCTGTTTGTCCAGTCATAATGAGAGAACGGCTTTATCGAATTTGATGATATTTTGCAGGTATCCTGGAAATAGTCCCACTTAAAATTTAGTCCATGTTTGGAGTTTCTACGATCAGTGGCTCTCGAGATATTAGTAAAAAACAACATTTTCGTTTGTCTCATCATCACTGGAGAACGGCTGAACCGAATTTGATTAAGTTTTGTGGATAGCCTTGAAATAGCCCTCCATAAATTTAGCCCGAGTTTCGAGTATCTAAGACCACGGGTTGTCGAGATATTAATGAAAAACGAAACTTTTTCCTAGGAGTTCTACTATCTAACTCCGTGGTTTATCCAGACGAAAGACTTGAAAATCGTTTGAAAGTGAATTAAAACGTTATCTCTCTATCTAATCTGCGATAATATAAGTATATAAGTAGTACGGGGTTGCATATATTGATTCAATTTCTGGTTTTTTTTTGTAAATTTGCTTACTTAGGGCCAGGGTGTTTTATTCTTCAGATCTGCCCGTGAGGATAATTTTGCATGGTGAGAACTCAGGAGCAATAAATTTAATATTTTAACAGAATTTGCACATGATTGCGAATTATAAGTTTCTTTATATTATATAATCCGTACGAAGAACGGGTATGCTGCTAGTGCAGAATAAGAATTAATATGACTAATACATCAATGCAGTGATTAAATGAGTCCATGAAAACTATAATAAAAGTACAATTACGACAAAAAACTGTTGTTTATTTGCACACATCTAAAATCATGAATCAGAGCAATCAAGTGTTAAAAAATATGCGTTTAACAAATAATTAAAGTGTACATAGTCGATAACGCTCTATTAGGGATCGTCCCAGGATCGGAGCTCGATTCTAGCAGATTGATGCTTCTAAACTAAAATTTTAAAAATATTTCACATTTGATTCATCTGTTAATCATACAATTAAGAATCATCATACAATTAAATAAACATCATCATACAATTATATCAACATCATCATACAATTAAATCAACATCATCATACAATTAAAACACAAGTTATGTTATTCAATTTCTGGAATTCTATTAAACCAATTTTAAAAAGTTATTTTTGTTTGACCCTCATAATTTCTGGTTGATTTGGCACCAATTGAGGATTCGCTATGATTTAGGGATCACAGTACGACATGTTTTTGATTTCCATTATCTGGACCTCCTTCTCAAAAAGTCTTTTAGAGCAATAACATTAAAAATAGGCTGTTTATCACTGCAATTGATAGACTGAGGATTTTGATCAACGCTAGACAAGGCAGCTTCAAGCATGATTTTTATTCTAAGGCCCAGCACCTGCACTTGATCAGGTGGACTGTGTTATCGTTGAATGGAACGTAAATACACCTAATCCTCCAAAAAGATTATATCTTCCCGAGGATTACAGTCAGAAACAATTTTCAGGACATCAGAGTATTAGATTTTGTTATTGATTTTATCTGTCAGTATCCCTTCTATAAAGAGTTGTTTAGAAGAATGGACTCCGAACGATTGCAGATAGCTTGCAGATTTTAATCTTAAGAGCCTTTGATCAGATCGAGTGTTCTGTATTTCCTGGTTTTCCAAAGCTGTTTAGTAAATATCATAAATCCTCCACAAAAGTATAATCATGTAATTTATATATCCTTAAAAGTGTTTTCCTAAATTAAGTTACTTTTTCATAGTTATTGCGAAGGTTTCACATCGGATTACAATAGTCATACCTTAAAACTTGATATTTCAAAACTATATATTTATTACAAAAATATAAAACTTATTGCATAAATTTATTCTTATCAATACATGTATAGAGCATTGTAGCAAAAAGCAGCATTTGATAAATATTTGATTTTAAAAATTACCAAGTGGAGATACAAACCTATAGAAATTCATGCTCACGATTATCATCTTAATAAACGCATTTATTAAATTCATGCTTTTAATTTACTGTAATTGAAAAGAAACACGAATAGTACAATTTTTTGCTAAAGTATGGCACCTAAATGTGCAAGATTTTATTTATTGGTACAACCATACTATACGAACATAACTATACGAAATTACCATTCTTTATGCTAAAGATTATAGCCATCGCTACTTTACGCTAAAGAAGAACAAAATGAAATGACGCTACTTGCTCTGCATTGCATTAAAACGGCTCTCGGTACAGCTTTTCCACCCCACTTCTATTGGTATCCGCAGGTCGGTTTTGACGCGTAGGGTAGAAAACCATCACTCAATTAGATCCACACATTAGCGATAAACGTGTGACATTTTTGCGTGAAAGGTGTTGACGAAAGAAATGCAAAACAAATTGAGAACAAATGCGAATATCTTCGTAAAATTTTATATTTAAAAAAATATCCATAACATTGCGAATTTTTTCTTTTTAATATTCATGATTACAATGCAAAAATTTCAACTTTAAAGATCTTGATATAATTAATTTGACTGGGTTAAATACGAAGGCTTGGTGTTTTTTTGTTTACATATGAGCAGTGCAGATGATTTCCACGAACTTCGAAGAGGTCCGTCGCTAATGTACGATGCATTAACATAGGCAAATAGGCAACTAGGGGTTTGCAAAGCTCAGGATAAAGGTGATTTTTCGTGCTCAGTACAATTGTGTTTTTTATTATAAAAGTTTTATGGGAGCTATATAATTCACTTTTGCCTAGAGACATCGGCCATGAATTAGGCGGCTTTGATGACAAGCATTCACTCAAATCGCATAATAGAGCTCCATATTCGAAATACATGCTTCCATCTCATGTTGCGATGCGGTAACTTTCAATTGAAGTACTCCAGAGCTGCATAAGCACAGTCTACTTATAAGATAACAACTATACGCTATTGATTGAGAAAGTTTGCAGCGCTGCTAGTGGCGAGTTCAAGAAGTTAATATTCCTATCTCAAAAATGAAGCAAGATTGCTGAAAATTCGCATACGTTGGGGACCGTCCCTTGTTAATTGACATTCACCAGCCCTAGAGCTCGCTTCGCAAGCTCTTTCAATTCGGACGACGCACACGATCTCCCAGGTGTTCCATGCTCTCTGAAGCTCGCAAAGCCCCGGGACTCCGCCCTCCATTGACTGTCATTAATTAATCGTAGTTCGCAGCAAGAGTGATGTTCCCGTGGGGGCTTCGCCTCAATATTAGCTGGCGATCACCAACTCCCATAACCTCGCGAACAATGTCACCAAGCTCTGCCCCCCCCCCCCAAATCGATACGCTCGCCAACTCTGAATATCGCTTCGGGAGTTGGGAGGCTTCGTCTTCTACTTCCTGGCACTCGCTGAGCCCGCAATGCGAATGCTTTCGTGTCGCCTGTTATTAAGAACGATAGCTTATTGTATTAGGAAGAAACGGCAAAACTTCATAACTGTAGGTTTTGCTGCTTGTTCGTAATACAGTTTCATAATACCTGTTACGCTTTCAGTATATATATATTTACAACAATAAAACATTTAATTGTTATGCAATATAACAATAAAATCCTGATGTTCATGTCAACAATGGTTGCGAAGCGCTTTGTTTATTTGTCAGAATAAGCGACAAGTCATAGGATTGTCAGTATTTCGCATTTTCCCAAGTGCATTCCTAACATTGTAGTCATGTTTAGAAATAAATATCTATACTTTTAAAGTTTTTCATGCTTCAATAACTCAATCCTCGCCCCTTTTGTAACCTTTCCGGCTAGAAACCAATCAGAAAGAAGCTGTCAATCGTCTCGACCAATTAAATCTTTGCCCTTAGAGAAAGAGAATTTTCACTTCAGAAGTGCATATAACATTGAATAACTGATTTCCTAAATCGAAATTAAAGAAAAAGAGCTCCATTCTGAAAAAAATAAACTATATAGGTGCATATCAACAAAAATTGGAGGTCTTCCTATTGCTAGTCTGTTCAGGACACAAACTCGCAGCTCAAAAAGTCTTCCTTTGACTTTGACATTAAATATTTCCTAAACTAAATTTTAAATTGAAAAACGGTTTACATACTTTTTTTAGAAAGATATCAACCATTGATATTGATATTAAGTCATTTATATTTCTAATTTATATAGCTATTTTTAATATAAAATATCTCAAAAGTAATGACTCTTTATTTTTATCTATAAAATAAATGATCAATTAAAATCGAGGCTTCAAGTTATCAAGTTATCTTCTAAATAAATAAATGAATAATCTGAGGCTAAAGTTCTGATTATTTTCTGAGAAATTTTAATTTTTCTACCTATATTTCATAATGACATTTAAAGGTGCATTTTTTAAAGTTTTCTTTATGAGATTGTCTTCTGATCTAATGTATGCTACTTTTAATATGACAATTATTGATTCGTGAAATAACTTTTTTCAATCATTAGAGCCATTCAATTTTGAAGTTAACTTACACGAAATGAATTTTTTCGACATAAATGTTTAATAAATATACTGGTGTCTAAAATTGAAGCATAATTTTTAAAACATTTAAATAAAAGGTACAATGCAAACATAATGGCAACATTTTGCATGTAAGATATTTACTAACCAAAACCAATATCCGTACACATGTACATTTGATCAGTTGACGATATATGTTCTAACACTGTGTGTATATTGCAACACTAAAAATACATTTAACCGTATCGGGTGTGTATTATTCCTGTTTCTTACAATGCCCGTAAAAAGTGGATTGTTGTTCAAGATTATGTTAAAAAGATGCTAAGTTGACCCCATTTTGATAGGTAGACTTGCCTCAATGATTGAATTAGAACAAACACAGACATAATTTTTCAGAGCACTAAATAATGTGTTACAATGTGTAATCTCCAGACAGTGGAGAAGGTTGAAAAATACTGGAGACATTATGTGGCAACCAATACAAGGTCTTCCATGAATTACAACACCTCGACAGTTCTGTTAACTGCCATTAAGGGCACGATGTCACAGGATAATGTTTGCAAAGCAACTCTCTGAAGCGTTATTGCCGCCACAGGAGCAACGGTTTCCAAACAAACTATTTATAGGAGGCTCAGGAAAACAGGTCTATAAGTCAGACGTCCACCAGTTTTTCTTTGGAACATCCTTACGCACAGGCGTATGCATTCATTGTATAGTAAGGGACATCATACCTGAACACTGACTCAGTGACTCAAAGACCCACTGAGTCAATGTCCAGGTATGATATCTTAGATTCAGATAGCATCAGAAGTTAGTTTAGATTCAGATATCATCGGAAGTTTAGATTCAGATAGCATAAGAAGTTAGTTTAGATTCAGATAGCATCAGAAGTTTAGATTCAGATAGCATCAGACTGATTTCCGGGGCACCAAAATATAAAGAGAAAGGGGAACACCTCACAGTCATCTAAACATCAAAGAAGGAGCCAATTTTGAAACCAATTTTGGAACCTTGGTATATGCAGACATACTGCTGAACGGGCACGCACAGCTCCACATCTTCGATAGAGGTTCCACCGTAGCACCGCTGTCAGCTGATGATGATTTTAATTTTTAAGTGGATGTATCCAGCGAATGCAATGGCCATAGGAGCATCTAGATTTGAATCCACTTGAGCTTGTGTGGGATGCACTACTTAGGTGAATTGTATCGGGTCAGTTTGTACGAAGGATCATCACGGAGCTAAAAACAGTTCTACTTCAAAAGTGGGACTTTCTGCTCACTAGCTCATGGACAACCTCACAAAAAGCGTGAAATGTCGAAGTGAGGCTTGTGTATTTGCAAGAGGTGACCACATTTCTTAATAAATCTCACATGCTAGAGTTGTTTCAGTTTTTCTAAGAAAATCAAATATCCCGTTTTGATATTTATTAAAAAAATGCATAATTTTCTTATTCCCGTTTTCTAGATTGTATTTGCATTTTTTTTGTTACACACGCACACCAGATTTTTCACCATTCCGAATTTTGGTTCGTGAAATTTTCGCACTCATATTCATTAAGCTTAACTTTTGGACACCATTGTATTTCACATACACTTTATTTATTAATATATTTAGACTAAACCTTTCATTAATAAAACTATCTTGTATTTTAAAGGTTGAGGAAAAACATGCTGAAACCCGTATTATAAGTTTCAAGTGTGAAAGCAAAGGATATACGGCTTCATGGCAACGCAAACTGTATTTTACCTGGCTAACCACCTACATTCTAATTATTCCTGCTATATGCATTTGCTATTGCTATATCAATGTTTTGCGTACCGTATGGAAAGCTGCTAAAAATCATCCACACCCGGGATCTTCAGTATTTTTGCGCCGTTCTCACAACGCAGCATCAATGATTCCTCGAGCAAAAATCAAAACTCTGAAGCTAACTATCTGCATCATTGCCAGTTTCATCATCTGTTGGACACCATACTTTATTGTGAATAATATCAGAATTTATAGCAACTACACTATTGTAGTGTCTAAAGATGTTGTTCTTGGCGTACGAATATTGGCTTTGTTCAATTCTGCTTTGAATCCTATTTTTTATGGTTACTTTAATGTTCACTTAAGAAAGGATTTCAAGGAAATTGTCTACCGAAAAAAAGACACACCCAGTTGCCTGACGGGCCAGTCATGCACAGGAGGTCCAGTTGCAGGCCATTCCTGGGATAATACTTTTTCCTGCTCAATGAATACTCATACACCTACCCCTATCCGCAGAAACAAGTCGTTTAATGGTAGATCAAATACAGATAGAAACTTTATTTCTTCTGGTACAGATAAACGGAGAACTAGGGTACTACAATGTGAGTGTATTAAAGTTTAAAAACCCTGGAACTATCAATCATCTACTTCAGAAAAATAATAATTTATATAGCCATGAGTGATTTTTACATCATGGATGAAATTTTAGCGAACTCAAAATCACCAATTTATCAAAGACGGGGCCAAATCGTGGCATGCGAACGTCATAGGGTTGAAAACCGACGTCTTCATCTGAAGTACGAATAATTGGAAATTTGTGATGGCTACTTCGTATCCGGCTAAGGTCACTAATGTAGAGAGGATGCAGAATCATGAACCTGGTAGTGCTGAGGTACTACCAAGGTTTTGACTCTAGGGCCAAAACCATGGCAGTGCCGAGGTTTGATCCTAGGGCCAAAACCTTGGCAGTGGCGAGTTTTGATCCTTGGGCCAAAACCTTAGCAGTGCCAGGGTTTGATCCGGGCCGTGGTATGTAAATGTTACAGCGTTCAGCTAAAGACGTCTCTAGCCCAAGGCATTTATTACAACCTTATGAGCGTTCGCAAAAAAAAAAAACAAGTATATATAATTTTTTTTAGATGATTGAGAGTAGTGTAATTTTACTTTTTTAAATTTTAAATGAATGGAATCTATAATTTTATAAGAACGCGTAGTTTAGTTAAGAAATCATCAAGCGCACATTTTGTAATACATCAAGCGGATTTTTAATATTCAATTTATATTTTAGAAGTTGCGTTCTAATTGTGCATATAATCTTAGAATTTTTTTATGTGCTCAAATTTTTTGGGGGGAAAAGTACTCCAAATACCTAAACTACTATTAAAAAAAACCCAAAAAAAATGAATTGTTTAATTATCTGAGGGAATTGTGGCATTTCGATGCTATTGTGCTCAATTTTATTTATGGCACGCAAAAAAAAATAAACCCATTCAGATCGTGCTTGGATAATATCATTTTACGTAGTAGTGATTGTATGTGTAAGTAGAAATAAAGCTAAATATGTGTCTAAGATTTTCATATATTTATTATTTTAAATATGATTGTTGGAAAAATCTTTATGGTGCTGTTATTTTTGTATATTTTTGTTGATAATACCTAGAGAAATAATATAACATATTTTCTGATATTTCCATGAATGCCAAAAAAAATAGTATATTAATCTAGTTTAGAGTTTATATTAAGTTTACTGGTGTTGTGTTAATTATCAATGTCTTGTTATAACGCTTATGGAATGTAATGTGTCGTGTATTTTTTGAGGTTCAAAGCATTTTCAAACATTCATTTGTGTATTCATGTATAAAAGTATTCATTTGTGTATTCATGTATAAAAGTAAAATCAGCAAATGCAGCTGAAATTAAGGTGTTTGTAATTTTTGTAAATCTGTGCTTCTAATTAAAATAAATATGCTTATGTATCGTAAGTAGAACAATTATTTAAATTTCATACATTCGAAATACCCAAATTGAAAACAACTGGCTGTAGTGCCAGTAGCTAACGGTCACTTTTCTAGCGGTTACTTTTTCAGAGGTGATTTTGTTTAGCAATTACTTCTTTAGTAGTCACAAGCAACGACAGAAGATGCGTATAATAACCAAATATTCTGTTATATATGCGCCGCTATTGTGTTTATAAATACATCATTGTATATTTAGAGGTGTGCCACTCAAAAATATAATGCCGGCGCCGTGATGTCACCAGAGAGTAGGTATCTTAATTGCTCATGTTTATGACAAACTCCATAATAAATTTAACAGCCTCGAAAAGAACTACAGAAGGGAAAATCACCACCTGTTGTCCCCAAGATTAAAATCTAGCCAACCAAAGCTTCTGAACGGGCCAAAGTCGTAGCCTGCAGCGTTGTGGGAAGAAAATACGATATTTGTCAAATTTAGTCAAAAATCCACATAGACAGAGATAAAGATATAGATAGAAATATATAGATATATAGAGAGAAATGGAGATAGAGAGAGATGTAGAGAGTATTTATTATTAACGTGAGGTACTGTGCTAAAGTAAAAAGTAATAATAAATCTATTAATATCACATACTCTCCCAATTTTGCTCAATTGCATAAATATAACAATGAAAATTATAAATGATTTAAGAGAATTATAAGTAGTTACTGACCTCACACTTAAATTCTTTTCCGGAGGAAAGTATTTTAATACAGCGATAAGTTTGGCTATTGATAGACTCAGTCAAGTTTTGAATGCAGCGATAAAAGGTAGGTTAGTACGAAACAATGCAATAGTATCTATAAAGGAATATATTTATGCGTGTGAGCAGTCTGTAGTGATAAATGTGAGAGAGTATCTTACGATCATGAAATTTTGTACAGAGGTAGTTCTGGATTCGAATAAGTGTAGGTCGGCATTTTTATTTCTTTTTTTTAATTTTGAATTAGTATTTTTAGTTATTTTATATTTTAGCCCGATTTACAACTATTTTGGGCTATATTCACACATATCGTTTCCTTATTGACAAAAATATAATATTTCTTCCTTACACCATCCTCACACCATCGTAAACCCGTTTCTATCCTTACATCATCGTAATGATCCAGAACTCTCGTTCAGGCGAATTTGGAACGAATCCATATGATAATAGACAAATTCTAGTGAATTTTAAAACACATATACTTTTCGTGCGTTTTATTCCTCCTCGATCTTTATATTACGATATAAAATTTATCGTGCAATCCAGCGTTTATATTTCAACGTTAGCTTCCAAATATATCACAGATTATTCCAGAAAAAATCCATGAATCCATCCATTTATTAATTATAAATGTTTTAACCGAGCCATGTCTTAGATTTTTTAAATGAACCTAGCATTTTCCCCTGACGGAGCTTTTCGGAGCTTTTTTACCTACTAAGGACCTCCTCACACGCTAGTAATGAGATTTTCTAACTACTGAGGCAACTCTGACGCACAGGGGAACAACTGTGTTCAGTAATTCGCGCAAAAATTCGCTGTGAGTTTTGCTGTAGTATTATCAGTTTGAATTCTTTTAGTTTAGTATTTTGAATCCCGGGGAACGTCGGGTAAATTTCATAGTTATTTATACATGGTCACAAATAGTTTTATGCCACATAAATATTAATACCACAATTCAACCTCACGCATTTTTCAATCCCTATATGTATTTAGCATTTCTGCTGAAATTAGAAATTTAGCTTCCTGGTAGCAAGTAGGAATTTTTCTTCTTGCATAAAGAGTTTAACAAGACTCTTTTGATCCATTTTTCCGTTATTAGATTGAATTGGATTGGAATATTTTAAAGATATTTTTTTCTTTTAACGACACGAGGTCTAATTTTACAAGAAGCGATAGTTTAGCATGAATTATGTACTAATACGAAAATGATTATAATGCACTATCTTCTTCATCCACATCCAGCATTTAAATCCGTATCATATGAATCTAAAAGACAAAGTGTGAGCCGTTCTTACTAAAGTTGGCTGTGGTATTCAGCTCACGGAAAATTCTCTATATGTAGAGTGTCTGCGTTTTTAACTCCATAAATACTGTTTTGTTCTCTTGACTTGAAGAACTTTCTATTTCCAAAAAGAGAAACGCTGACCATTCTGAGATTTTTTGTTTCTCTAAGTAAATTCTTAAGGAAATGTTTTTCTGTACCCGTGCGATACGCGGGTAGCCGACATAAAATTAGACATTATGATTTATTCAAATAAAATATATACAATTAACGGCTTCTCGGATGCCCATATATACTAAAAGTATTATGGAGGAGATATTTCCGTTGTTCAGATTGGAATGTTGAATTCAAACTTTAAAAATAAATTTCCAAGTTGCAAAGAAAAACTGAGTCGTATTAGAAAATCAAATCACTTCTATTACTAAATGAAGAATCTATTACCAAAATAGTATTACATCACTTGGTAACATTTCATGGCAAAGCAGAAGTATGTACAGTATGAGTAAACATGCTCAAAGGATTTTCGTTCATTACTTTCCGGATCATCTCAAAGGCAGTTCAGATTATCTCAAGGCAATAAAATTAAGTACATTACCTAATCTTGATACGTGCACTTGAGAAGCCGTCTGGACTGGTGTCACACTTAGTGTAAACGGATGGTTTATTTGGATAAGCATTTTCCAAATAAAACTGATACCATAAATGCACTTTACGCGATTTCACGAAATATCGAATAGTAAGTATAATGACCTTTAATTGCATGGACATTTAGACATAATTCGTCCACTAAACACGATTTAAATCCACATCGATCAACTTACTGCTAGTTCGACTTCTCGTCTTACTTCTTCTCAAGTCTCGATCTGAAGTGCCTTTGAATGAGTCCGCTATATATATATACATGAAGATGGGATTGTTCTGGAACAAGTTTATTTCCGTAAAAGCCCTCAAATATGCAAGTTACTTGCATACGCGTCGGGCACTCGATTTGCATGATTCGCATGTTGGAAAAACGTCACGATTCGCTTCCGAGAAAGAAGTGAGTCATTCACAAGAAAAATTATAATATGAACAACACTTTCATGGGAAACGTGAATTGCGATGTTTACATTCGTTTTTCCAACAATCGACCCCCTTATGCAAATCTCCAAGTCTCGACGCATATGCAAACAGACAAAAATTTTACTCTGAGGATCAAGACATGTTAATAAATGTCAAGGCCCCCAGTGTCCTACTAAAAACATAATGTATGAAGTAAATTTAAATTAATCACATCATTAAGTAAATTTAAATTTGAGTATAAACATTTATAACATTGAAAAATGTGTAAAACTTACATCAATATATGTATTATGAGAGAAGCACACACATCCACAATCTTTCAATTTGAATATAAGTATTTCATAAAGTTTAAGCTTAAAGGGGATAACTATTTATCGAAATATCAACACTGTGAAGTTTAAAATTTAAAAATTGAGTATAATTATCAAGTTCTAAATGACATTTAAATTTAAGTATAAGCATATTATCCAAATTAAAAAAAATCACTAGTACTTTAAAAATTTGTTGAGATTTGAGAATAAACGTTAAATTCAAGTTCACAAAAATTTAAGTATAAACATCAAATTTAAGTTTAAAAAAATTTGGTTATAAACATTAAATTTAAGTTTAAAAGCTTAAGTATACACATTGAATTTAAGTTTAAAAGAAATTTTATGTATAAACATTAAATTTAAGCTTACAAGAAATTTAGGTATACACATCAAATTTAAGTTTAAAAGCATAATCATATTTATCAATTAGTACATTGGGACAAGATGAGTATACATTATAAACACTATCAAATTGGACAAAAATACTAGAAATACAAAAGGGTAATAAACACATGATATAAACACACGGACTGTATATCTTGTGAGGAAAAAATCATCATGTACGACTCACTCGTATGCGACATCATGTACGACATCACTCGTATTAAAAATGATTTGTCTTCAACACACATTTTATATACATAAGCAACTAAAATGCATTATATGGGTGATCAAAATGGATATATATTCATCATTATAATGTCTAAAAATTCATGGCAATGCAATTTAAACTCAATTGTTTATTTCCCATTCACTTGTATTAATGAGAAATAAACAATATACAATAATACCATTTTAGAAATATAAAGATGTGTATTCAATTTAATTTTTAAAAAGTTAATTAAAATTACATTTTAAATATCTCATTATAAAGTTATTTCTTTCATCAGAGGTTTAGTGAAATATTTTGCTATATTATCTTTATTATTTACAAAGTTAATATTAAATGATTCATTAACTACTAAGTTCTTCAAGAAATGATACTTCACATCTATATATTTAGTTCTATTATTCTCAACTGGGGAATTAGGAAAATTTATTGCTGCTTGGTTATCACAAAAAATGACACTGTTATTTTTGTTAAACTTTAACACTAGCCTTTTACATTCCTTAATAATATTTTGCATCCAAACCATTTCCTTAGCGCCTTCTGTAAACTAAAAATACTCAGCTTCCATAGTTGACAAACTGACATACTTATGTTTAAAGGTTCGCCACGAAATGGGTTCCCTATCAATGAAAATTAACATATCCCCTAGTGACACACGGTCATCTCTGTGTGCTGCAAAATCAGAGTCAGAATAGCAGCTTAAATTTAATTCACTGATGTTTGATAAGTTTAAGATATAAGTTTTAGTTTTCTCAACATATCCTAACAATTTCAATAATGCATCCCAATATTTAATCCCTGGATTTTCTTGGATCTGAGATAATAAGTAAATAGCATAATATAAATCTGGTCTACTCCTACTGGATAGAAAACTAATTATCCGCTTAAACTTCTGTTTGGAAAATCTTGCATTTGAATCAATTCTTCATTTGTCAATGGACAGTCAATTTTACTTAGAATACTGCCTTTTGCAATAGGAAGTGAAGTGATAGAATAATTGAAGTGTTTAAACATGTGACACACTTTTTCAATGTATTGACCTTGATGTATAAAAAGACATCAATTTCTTTAAATTCCATCCCTAATATTTTTTCTCTTTTCCCTAAAATTAAATAAATGCTGATCATATTGTACTTTTGTTTTTGCACAATATTTCTTTACGTCATTATATGATCCCAGTCTTTCAGTCTTTTCTTATCTCCCTTGACATAGTAATAGACATCTGTTCTACTGCCATCGGGTCTTGGTACGATCTTTCGTTCACAAGCAATATCCGACAAGGAGTCAGAACAGAATCCGCAGGAGAGTCCGTTTCCTCACTGGATTCAGACGGATCTTCACCAGTGTCTTAACTCTCTCCTGCTTTTTCAGCTAACCTCCCCCTTGGACATTCCCCCTCAGAACTAATAGAACAGCTATCACTTGGTATAATCAAGGAGATAATACTGGGATAAATAGAGTCCAGGATGCTTTCCATTGTTTCACACTCTTCAAATCTTACATTGCTGGTTTCAATAACCCCCTTTTCTTTTGGAATCAAGATTCTATATCCTTTGGTGCCTGTGGTATAACCGACCATGACTTCTTCCTGGGTCCTCATATCCAACTTTTTCTAAGTTGACCTGATTTGCCAATATAGGCTTTGATACTAAAGGTCCTGAGGTGATTAATAGCTGGTTTTCTACCACTGTAGAGTTTGTGTGGAGTTTTACATTTGAATTTATGACAGACCCTGTTCTTTGTATAGGTAAAACATACAATGGCTTCTGCCCGCATTTTGTCATCAAGCTTACTTTCATGCAACATTGCCTTCACACAATCAAGGACTGTTAGATTAAAGCGTTCAGATACCTCATTTTGTTGTGCTATATAGGTATTTGTTCTCCCTGTTTTAATCCCAAAATTCTTTAAGTAGGCTTTGAACTGGTTGTGACAAAATTCCATCCCGCAATCCATCCTGATGCTTAGGATATTTTTACCTAACTGCCTCTCCTCTCTAACTTGAAACGCCTTGAAAATTTAAAAACTTCTGATTTTTGTTTTATCAAAAATACAAACACCTTTTGGCTACATTTATCTGTTATTGACAAAATATACTTGTTACCACCTAAAGAAACTGTAGGTAACCACAAACATCCATATGAAGCAACTGCAAAGGTCTAGTGGACCTTATCCTACCTAAAGGCTGGTATGA
Source organism: Amaurobius ferox (assembly GCA_951213105.1). NCBI lineage: Eukaryota > Metazoa > Arthropoda > Arachnida > Araneae > Amaurobiidae > Amaurobius > Amaurobius ferox. Next base: position 77,856,193 of record OX578141.1, read on the forward strand.
CACTCCCCTAGATCTAGCCAATTTACAATGCTTACAGTTAATTTTACTGTACTTAAGTCTACGGCGTCTATTGACTGCAAAAACGTTGCTCGTCCGATATATATAATCAGCATTGATGTGGCAATATCTTTTATGCTATACATTATTAACATCCTTTAGCTCAGTTACTGAGTTACTAGGCTTAACTTCAGTACTACCCACATCAATTTTCTGTTTTATAATTGCCTTTACGGAATCAGAATTTTTATTTTTAATTTCATTAGATTTAGGCATATTATTTACATTTTTAAACAATCTAGTTCCTTTAATTTGGAGTTTTCAAAATTTTTTAGAATTCCTATCTCCTTTGCGATCCTTATTTTTAGGCTTACGATTTTCTACATTATTAATTTGCTCTTTAAAACTGTATTGTGGTTTTAAGAATTATAAAGGCCGTTTGGTGTAAAATTTTTTCCCCTTCAGGCGTTAAATACCACAATATCCCATTAGCCCCATTACAACTAAAGTTCTGTTCCTCAAAAACAGAGGTTGATAATAGGTTACTTCTCAGTTTTGGTGAATACATCACATTATTCACAGTGATAACATTTTTCTTGTCTTTAAATTGGACAAACATCGTACCGATAGCCTCAACTGGACCTTCGATATTCCCTACTGCTAGCTACATGGATGTGCCTTTGCACTCCCTAAATTTAGAAAATAACTTAATGTCAGTGCAAAAGTGTTGCCTAGCAGTAGTATCCCAGTTGAGCCTATCACTAGAATCAATAAGAGTATTGGCTTCAATACTTGTGGATGTGTGCAACTCCACAATATTATTGTAACTAGATTTTAACTTAGGACAGTTGGATTTAAAATAACCTATGTTTTTACAATACTAACATGCTCCTTTATTTACACTCCTTGTATTAACATTTAGACTTACTAAATTTATTAAAACTGACATTTTTGTTAAACTTAGAAATAAAAAGTCTGATGTGGGCATCATATGACTTTCCCTGCAGACTTATATACCCGTTCTCTTTATTTTAATTAAATTTAATTCACTTTTAATTCAATTTTCGTTCGCATTTGGTAACTGGACTTATTTGCAATAGAAAACTTTCATTAGAAAATACGGAAAAACTCAAATATCTCGAAAACAGCTAGCCCTAGTGTAATGGGGTCGGTCTTATTCATTTCTTCGTTAAAAATTACGTTAAAAATAAGCGTTTAATGGAAATATTTAAGCATACGTAGTTTTTATTTTAGATTTTGACGATTTCTGCTGGCCATTTTGCAAAAAAGGGCAGGTTAATTTTTCTGAATCGTACCAAAATCTAATCAACACCAGGGTGACGCACAAGCTACTTACCTACCGAATTTTGTGATATTGGGTCCATTAGTTTTTCAGCTAGAGTGGATAAAGACAATTTTTGCGCGCCATTTTGCAAAAAACAGCAGGTTTCTTTTATCCCGAATCGTACCCAAAACTAATCGAAATAGAGTTGTTCTTATTCTAGAAATAGAGTTGTTCTTATTCTTTTTCACATCAAAAATTACGTATAAAACAAGCATTTAATTGATATATTTGAACATACGTAGCTTTTTTCAGATTTTGGCGATTTTTGCGGGCCATTTCATAAAAAAGGCAGGTTGTTCTTTTCCGAATCGTACCAGAATCTAATTAGCACCAGAGTATCTCACAAGTAACTTATCTACCAAATTATGTGAAATTTGGTCAATTAATATTTTGGCTAGAGTGGATACATGAAATTTTTACGAGCTATTTCGCAAAAAAAGAAGGGTTCTTGCTTTTACGAATCCTACCAAAAACTAATCAGCACCAGAGTCTCACACAAGTGACTTACCTACCAAATTTTATGAAATTATGTCCATTAGATTTTTAGTTAGAGTGGATATTTACATTGCACAGACAGACAGACAGACAGACATCCATACACACAGACACACACACAGACGCCACGTTAAAAATAGTTTTTTCGTATTCTAGAGGTCTCGAAACATGTAGATCCGTCGAAAACTCGAGTTGTGATTTTCGGTCCAATATTTTCCTTATACATTACAAGGTATTGCAGGGAAAGTAAAAAGCTGATGTGAGCAGCACATGACTTTCCTTGCAGACTCAAATTCATATTTTCTTTTGTTGCACAAAATAACACTAAATTTGCAGTTTTAATTCAATTTCTGTTTTTATGTTGTAATTGGACATTTTTCCAAAAGCGGCATAATGCAAATAATCTCAAATATATTGAGAACGGTTAGTCCTCGAGTAATATAGTTGTTTTTTTTGCTTTTCCTCATCAAAAATTGCGTATAAAACAATAATTTAATTAATACATTTGATCACATGTAGTTTTTTTTTATAGATTTTGGCAATTTTTGCGGGCCATTTCGTAAAAAAGACAGGTTGTTCTTATCGGAATCGTACCGAAAACCTAATCAGCACCAGATTATCCCACAAGTAACTTATCTACCAAATTTTGTGAAATTTGGTCAATTAGTATTTTAGCTAGGGTGGATACATGAAATTTTTTTTCCATTTTGTAAAAAAAAGGCAAGTTGCTCTTCTCCGAATCATACCAAAATCTAATCAGCACCAGGGTGTCCCACAAGCGACTTCTCTACTAAATTTTGTGAAATTCGGTCCATTAGTTTTTCAGCTAGATTGGTAACAGGCAACTTTTGCGGGCCATTTCGCAAAAGAAGCCGTGTTCTGATTTTACGAATCCTACCAAAAACTAATCAGCACCAGGATCTCACCCAAGTGACTTACATACCAAATTTTATGAAATTCGGTCTATTAGATTTTTAGTTAGAGTAGATACATGCATTGCGCAGACAGACAGGCAGACACACAGACAGACAGACACACAGACAGACACACACACAGACGACACGCTAAAACTGGTTTTTTCGTATTCTAGATATCTCGAAACGTGCAGATCCGTCGAAAATTCGATTGCGATTTTCGACATGATTCCAATACTTTCCCTAGGTCACGCCCATGTGACTTACCTACCAAATTTTATGAAATTTGGTCCATTAGTTTTTAGTTAGAGTGGATACATACAATGCACAGACAGACAGGTAGAAACACAGACAGGCAGGCACACAGACAGTCAGACACACAGACAGACAGGCAGACAGACAGACACACACACACAGACAGACAGACAGACAGACATACACACACACACACACACACAGACAGACAGACAGACACACACACACATACACACACACACACACACACTCACACAAACACCCATACACAGAAAGAGAGAGAGAGAAGTCACTCTAAAATAGTTTTTTCGTATTCCAGAGGTCTCGAAACGTGTAGATCGGCCGAAAATTCGAGTTGCGATTTTCGATATGATTCCAATACTTTCTCTAAGTCACGCCCATGTGACTTACCTACCAAATTTTATGAAATTTGGTCCATCAGGTTTTGAGTTAGAGTGGATACGTACATTCCACAGACAGACAGGCAGACACACAGACAGGCAGACACATAGACACACAGACAGACAGGCAGACGCACAGACACACAGACAGACAGCCAGACACACACACACACACACACACACAATGAGAGAGAGAGGGAAAAGTCACTCTAAAAATAATTTTTTCGTATTCTAGAGGTCTCGAAACGTGTAGATCCGTCCGACACTCTGGTTGCGATTTTCGGCATGATTCCAATACTTTCCCTATACGTTACCAAGTATTGCAGGGAAAGAGACAAAATATTAAATTTCGAATAAATTTCGGAGTTTTCGCTCGAATTTAAACAAAATCTATCTAGTTCTAGATTTTTCAATAACAAAGCCGGATATAAAGTTCGTGAAAATCTATTAATATTTGTGGCCGATATTGTATACAGAAGAAATCGTTCATAAACATACAGACAGACGGACATCACTCCAAAAATAGTTAAAACGTAATAAGGAGGTCCTAAAACATTTCGGCGTCAAGATCTCGCACGCTAATATTTTAGTGAAAACAATACTTTCTTGATTACATAGCGTAAAACAATATTTACTTTTTCACATTTCGTATCAAAGTTGTGTTTTTAAATACTAATTTAAATCTTATTAGACCCCCTCGAGTCAATTCTACATGGTTTTAAAATTGCCATCTCTTTTTAGCTCTTATTGCAATTTTCCACCTCAATATTTTTTTATCAATTGTCATTAAAGTTATTAATAAAGTGAAATATAAATATTTCTTAAAAAACATTAAATATTTAATTTTTTAAGTTGGCAACAATTCACTGATGTCAATGAACAGGAAGCGTATGTCCTATCAGTGTTAACATAAACTATTTTGATAGCCGTAACATCCATATTGTAGTTCAAAATAATAATTTTACCATATATACGATAGATTGGTCGAAATGTTGAGTATATTTAATTTAAAAATCTAATGTACAGAGAATTTGAATAATAGAATTCTTTTCAGTTAAGTGGCACTAGTATACCCTAAAAATGTAACAGAAATATTGTCTGCTATTGTAAAATACGTCAAGCAATCATTACAGACCATATTTTCTAGCAATCATCTCAATTTTAGAACATAGCGTGTTTGCAAAACGGAGGAATTTTTATTTTAGAGCAATATTCATTAGCCATTCTTATAAGAGTATCACTTAAGAGTTTCACAAGAGATCGTCGCAGAATTTCAGCAACGCATTCTATTTAGGGCAGTTCCTCTAAGTTACTCTTTAATGACACTCTTATAAGAATAGTTAGAAAATTATTGCTCTGAAATAAAAAATATTTTACTCAGGAAAACGTTATGTACCTCCTTCATAATAAAATATTCTGATGTGGGCAGCACATGACTTTCCTTATATAATGCAATGGATTTACTACTTTTACAGTAAAAAAAAATAGGTTATTCTTATAGTAGATAGTTATATTATTTCCAAAATATTGAATTTTCGTCAATTAGTTGTCATTTTCATTGATTTAGTGTCATTTTTATCTATTTGACGAGATTTTCGTTAATTTGGCAACATTTAAAAAAGTCGCCAAGTTGGCTACATTCCACTAAATTCGTCGCAAAAATCTCGCCAAGCTTTAGGGACGGAGAAAATAAGTTATTCTTACAGCAGATAAATTACTATTGGCGTTCGAATACAAAAGTATTACTCAAAGTATCTTTTCTCATGAATGGAAAGAACTAAAAAATCCACGAGAATGATGTCACCAAATATGCCGAATGATATTACATATGAAAAGTGAACATGTTTCTCAACAGTCAATATTTTTTTTAATATATGGGATTTTTCGATAAATTTATTTGAAAACAAGTGCAATATCTCGAGAATGGTTTATGCTAGCGTTCTCAAGTTTATGTCAATCGTTTTCTAAGGAAAAACTACATAAGACATGTCTACTTGCATAACTCTATTAAAGGTTTTGATTTTATGATGATTTTCCAAAATTTCACTCAAAAATTTAGGTTGATTCTGAACATCCGATTGTGTTTAAAATTATTCTGCTTCCAGTATTCACAGATTGTAATTTTTGTACCAACTGTCATTCGAATCGCTTTATTCGGTCGTGAGATATCGTCTCCTCACACAGACACGCACGCACGCGCACACACACACACACACACACAATCACACACACACACACACACACACACAATCACACACACACATACACACACACACACAGAGAGACAGACATCACCTCAAAAATGTTCGATTAGTGATCAGAGATGCTTGAAACGTATTCCCCCGTCGAAAACTCGAATTTGAATTTTGGACCTCATCCCGGTACTTTTCTTATACATTATACTATGTATATTAGGAAAGTAATATTAATTATTGTGAAATATGTTCACTTTTCATATGTAATATCATGTGATAAATTTCGTGACATCATTCTCGTAGACATATCTCGTTCCATTCATGAGAAAAGATACTTTGGGTAAAACTTTTGCATTTGAACGCCAATACTCATATATCTGTTAGAAGAATAACTTATTTCTCCATCCATAACGCTTGCTGGGAATTTGGCGACAAATTTCACGGAATATCGCCAACTTGGCGACATTTTTTAGTGTTGCCAAATTAACGAAAATGTTGCTGAATTGATAAAAATGACTCTAAATTAATGAAAAAGACGACTAATTGACGAAAATTCAATATCTTGGAAAGTATATAAGGATCTACTATAAGAAAACTCTTTTTTTCCGTCTGTAACGTTTGGCAAAATTTTGGTGACGAATTTTGTTGGAATATCTCCAACTTGCTGACTTTTTAAAAGTTGCCAAATTGACTAAAATGCCACACAATTGATAGAGTCCAAACGGTTACCTTACACCTTTCTAGTAGGTCGGAGGGTCTGGGTCTCAACAACAACAACAATATCACAATTGATAGAAATTCGCCAAATTGATGAAACTGGACGATTAATTGATGAAAGTTCAATATCTTGGAAAGAACATAAGAGTAGACTATAAGAATAAGCGATTTCTCCGTCCGAAACGTTAAGCGATCAATTTAGCAAGACGTTGCCAACTTGGCGACTATTTTATATGTTGCCAAAAGTGACAAAAATTTCGGCAAATTGTTAAAAATATCGCTAAATGGGAAGTAATGTTTTGCAAATTCTGATTTCCGTCGCATGACGGACATAATATACTATACGAAATCTCTTTTCTCCGTTCTTCTGTGTAACACTTGGTGATGCAAACTTGGCGAATAATATACAAAAAGATTGTCAAAATTGCAAAAATGAAGCTAAATAAATGAAGCTAAATTAATGAAAATGACGCCTAATTACTGAATGAATTATTAAAATATTTTAATATATGGACTGCATAGCTTATTGAGGATGCTATCAATATTGATAATTGTTTATTTAGAGTTGCGCGAAATATAAGTTAATTGATTACTTTGAAATATTTTTACATGTTGTTATCCGGAAAATTGCCAAATGTGCAATCCAACGTTAAAAAACACAGTACCGTGGATTTTATATACTATTCTTTGACTGTAAAAGGAGTAAATCCATTGCATTATATAAGGAAAGTCATGTGCTGCCACATCAGATTTTTTTTTTGTCTAATGCTGGCTAGCTTATGATGAGGTCATAAATTTTAAAATTGCTGTCATATTTCTAGGGTTCACAAAAAATTTGTAATTGAGTCGTTTTCCGACCCCTATCATCATTGCATCTAACCTAAAAGTCTCACTCGACCCTAGTCGGGAATCGAACCACCGATCTTCGAACTGATCAGCCAATGTTCTAACCGTTGACACTATTTCGTCTATGGCTTTTTTCGTATTCTTTTGATACAAATGAACACATTTGATACATTTCGGAAAAATGAATTTGAGTCTGCATTGAAAATCATGTGATGCTCTCATCAAATTTTTACTGTCCCTGCTATTCCTGGTAATATATAGGGGAAATATTGCAATTGTGCCGAAAATCGTAACTCGAATTTTAGATGGAACTCCACGTTTTGAGACCTCCAGAACACGAAAAAACTATTTTTCGAATGACATCTGTGTGTACGTCTGTCTGTCAGTTAGTCTGTGCAGATTTTGCATCCACTTTTTATATCCGAATTCTGTATCACGATTTTGTATCCGAATTTCATAAAATTTGGTAGGTAAGTTCTTTGTGAGTGACCCTGGTGCTGATTAAATATTGGTACTATACAGGCAAAATGAACCTGCTTTTCTTTGCGAAACATTCCTCAAAAATTGCCTGTATCCATTCTAGCTAAAATCTAATAGACGAAATTTCACAAAATTTGGTAAATAAATCATAGGTTACGTAGGGAATTGGTGTGATTCGAATAAAAAGAGCTTGCCTTTTTTATCGAAATGACCCGAAAAATCGTTAAATTAAAAAAAAAAAATTAATAAAGGACTACATATGCTTAAATATATGAATTAAATGCTTATTTTATACGTACTTTTCGACGACGAAAATAATGAAACCAACCCCATTACTCTAGGACCAGCCGCTCTCGAGATATTTTAGTGTTTTCACATTTTCGCTGCGCCACCTTTGAAAATAAGTTCAGTCACCAGATTAAAACGAAGACTGAATGAAAAGTGCAAATTCCGTGTATTTTAAAATAATTATGGCTGTTATTTTGTGTAATTAAACTCAATGAATTATTGAAGAAATAAAGAGAACGTAAATATGAATCTGAGGAGAAAGTCATGTGCTGCCCCCAGCAGATTTTTTCTTCTCTTCAATTTTCCTTCTGGAAACAGGGTGATGTCAGTGAAAGAGGATACAGGATGAACACTTTTTTCGATGTAAATGTCGTGACTGACAATATAGATACTCTTTTCTCCCCATTTCGGAGATTTTTCTGACTTTGATGCCTGCAAACGCTTTCTTTTGTAGTTTACCGCTGCTCAGTTTCGATGAAGCTGAATTTTTTCGGTTGCTTTCTTTTGATTTTTAGAAAGTGACTACACAGTATATCTTTCGAACAATTTTTATCAAAAGAATTCAACAAAGCACCGCATTTTAAATAATAAAACTATTTTTCAAAAGTTTCGTGTAGCATCATATAAGCTACGATAGATGTATTTTGTAAATTTTTGTGCATATTTTAATTTGACATTATTTCTTAAAATATTAATAGAAACATCACCACCAAAAGTCTATATAAACTATGCATCAAATACACATCGGCTTTGTGATGGCAAAAGAGAGTATTTTAATAAACCTCGGTTTTCTATTACAGAAGTGACTAGATATAATTTAATGAATTAATTCTATGATGTTTTCGTTGAAGGTGTATTTATGAGTATTTATGAGAATGCAAATGACAATAGTTGATTAGCTATTTCCATATTCCCATAGAATTTCAGCACAATTTTAATAAAATCAGCCGTAATGAATAGTTTTCTATCGCAATTGATTTATTTTGCATATAAGCTTAACGTTAAGTGTTTAAAAATCATCATGTGATTATTAAATAAAGAACGTTTGAGTCTGAATGTTATTCATTTTTAAAATTGAAATTACCAAATGTCTCTGTTTCAAGTTTTTAGTTACCTTGCAATACATGGTAATGTATAAGGAAATTATTAGACACGTGACGAAAATCGCAACTTGAGTTTTCGACTGATCAACACATTTTGGGACTTCTAGAGCACTAAAAAACTGTTTCTAGAATAACGTTTGTGTGTGCGTCTGTATGGGCAATGTATGTATCCACTCTGACTTATAAACTAATTTACCGAATTTCATAAAATTTGGTAAGTCCCCTTGTGGGTGACTCTGGTGCTCATGAGATTTTGGTGCGATTCGGAATAAAAGAACCTGCCTTTTTTTTCGAAATGGTACGCAGAAATTGCCCTTATCCACTCTAGCTGAAAAACTAATAGACCAAATTTCACACAATTTATTGGATAAGTTACTTGTGGGATACTCTGGTGCTAATTAGTTTTTAGTACTATTCGGAGGTGAAGAATTTTATTTTATAAAATTTTTTTATAAAATGGTCCCCAAAATTGCCAAAATTTAAAATAAAAACTGCTTATACTCAAATGTATCAATTAAATGCTTGTTTTATATGTACTTTTTAACAAAAAAACACTTATAAAATATCGGTTTCAATTAATTCTCGAAAAGAAATGGTAGTTATTGATCTAACAACTGCCATTACATACCTATAAACATTTGCAGAACTCCCTTTATGAAAGTTATTGCTTTCATCAAAGAATTACTGTAAGTGTTTATCTTACAAGCAGAAGTTTCAAGCAGACGTTACAAGCAGAAGTTACAAGCAGAAGTTACAGCATCTTATAAGCAGAAGTGTATTTTTATATCTACATACGTATATTAATCTAGCGAAGACAAACATGGTGAGATTAGATATAATGCATAATATAAATATATTTCTAAAGAAATAACACATGCTCTCTCGTATGTTGTACACCGCAATTTTGAATGATGTCAGTGGGTTCACGTTACTGATTTATTTACAAAATTGGCGGAATTACTTATGGGATATGAACATTTCATTTGACAATTTGTATAAAATATTTTACATTCACAAACGCATATGTGGAAAATATAATTCATATGCTTTTCACGTTTGAAATAACGTTTCATTTACGTCAGCTGCTGAATTTCAAACAGTTCTATTTATAGTGTATATTTTAGCATTTATAGTTAGAAATATTGAGGGACTTGCTTAGTCTTTCAACCACGAAAATTATTCAGCCTCAAATGAAATGTTCCTCAATTGAAATATGAATGTCCTCAACTCTCGTCAACTGATCGTTCCTCAATTGAAATGGGAATATTCCTAAGCTTAAATTTCCTCAAAGTCCCTCAACTGAACGCTCCTCATTTGGAATAAGAATGTTCCTCAACGTTCATCAATTGAAATAAGAACGTTCCTCAACGTTCATCAATTGAAATTAGAACATTTCTCAACGTTCATCAATTGAAATAAGAACGTTCCTCAACGTTCATCAATTGAAATTAGAACGTTTCTCAACGTTCATCAATTGAAATAAGAACGTTTCTCAACGTTCATCAATTGAAATAAGAACGTTTCTCAACGTTCATCAATTGAAATAAGAACGTTTCTCAACGTTCATCAATTGAAATAAGCACGTTTCTCAACGTTCATCAATTGAAATAATAACGTTTCTCAACGTTCATCAATTGAAATAAGAACGTTCCTCAATGTTCCTCATCTGAACGTTCCTTAATGGAAATGCAAACGTTCCTTAACTGAAAGATGTGTGCTAAATTTTATTGCATTTGTTCAATTTGTTCAACAGATATCAACGAACTCACAGAGATAATTGAGAAATGGACATCATAAACAGACAAACACACAGACATCATTGAACAATGCCTGGTTTGTATCCATGGTTGTTCAAAACGTGTAAATATAGAGTCCGTTAGTTTGATGTTTAAGCCCATTATAATACTTTCCCTTTAAAATACTATGCATTGTAGTGAAAGTGAAAAGCATAAGTTAATCCTTCTTACGAGGCGAATTTTGTACATGGAGGTAATTATACGTTCCAGTATAAAATATATAAGCCATTTTCTATAAAGTAAGTATTAGCATAATCTCTATATTTCCTCAAAAGGTTAGCTTACTAAAATCAGATGATAACGAGTAGAGAATAAAAATTACGCAATTTCTAATGAAAAAGTTTCTTAAAAATATTTTTAACGAATCATTAATAATCTATATCATAAAAAGTAAAAATAAACCCATTTAAAAATTAAAAAAATTACACAGGAATTCATAACTAAATGCCCACAGACGTTATTTTGTGTTTTTTAATCACTATAAGTATTCACTTTCTAATGAGTCTATTGACTATATCTATAAAACTATCTATTGACTATAACAAGAAATATAAAACGTACACTCTCTCTGAATGTATATATCTTAAATTAATTATCGTTATATACATTCAATAAATGATGATGTAGGATATGCGTTAATATCCGTGTCATTATTAGATTTATTTGAACTGATTAAATGTGATCAGCAGTAAACTGAAGTGACATATCTTTAATGCGAAAGTGGATAATGATGAACTAGGCTTTGTAATTATACAGAATAGAGATTGCATTATTAATAACCCACAAATCGGAGAAGTGATGATTTATTACTGGCAAAATTGCATTCAAATCTACTAATCAATTGATGCAAATTACAATATCTATGTGACTTAATTTAATTTTCTATGGGTATAGTTATATACTAGCTTTTGATCTGTAGTGCTGTAAAAAATTGTCCAAATGCAAAATCTACTCTTTAAATATGAAACACAATGAATTCAGTAAGTCAAACTCGTTGTCAAATTAAGTTCTTCTTTATTGAACATCCTATTAATAGAGTTATTTATTTGTTAAATAATACATTTATGAGATATGATGAAATGTATTATAATGTTTATTAGTAAAGCCTGACATTACTGAAGTTGTGTGGGAGCATCATATAAATGAGCACAATAAATAATCTTCATCAAATAAATAAATACACATTTAATATCTCATGCATATAAGGTTAATTAAATGTTAGAGAAATCCTTAATCACTCTAATAACTTCGTAAGGAGAAGTCCATGTGTACACATGTTTGGAATGTCATTAGTAAAGTTGTTATATGGTAAATCTTTCACATCTAAAAAGTGATTACACGGATAATTTAAAGAGTTAGTTAAAAGGTAATTTAATAATTTAAAAAGTTAGGATAATGCAATCGGCAACATAGCGAGATAGATAAACATGCCAATTACAAAGTTTTCGATCACTGTCTACTTAGGAGGGGTCGAAACTAAAGTCTAACATAAGTAACACTTACATGCTAATATACAGCTTGTTCATTATGCCTTTCATCAACAAAAGTGCATATTAGAATTCGAAAATCAATATTACCGTATACTTTGATAATCATTGCAGATATCGCCGTGTTATTGTCCTTGATTATACTCCATTTTGATGGGAATTTTTTGCTGTCCATATACGAATTTCATACATTCCTGATGTCAATGCGTATTAAATAGACAACGCACTACATTGCCTTTACTAATGCTCCTACACATCCTCTACTAACCTATCTTTGTAAATGGCATTTTACTTCTATCAGGCTTTCTTGCCGAGTTCGTATTTTTCTAACTTCTACTGTGTTACCAGTGAGCGCTGTAGTTATTTTTATTTGATCGGACCTGGTCACTTCACCATAGATAAACCTGACGTGCATACTCATAGACGTTTCATTACATAGTTATTGGGGTGTCGAAAGCCCAGACCACACGGCCAACCCAGAGGTTTATGGCAACAAAATGTGTGGCCGGGAGAGAAATTTAGAGCGGAGACCGACCGCCACGACCCCGGACCTACGCCCGGGGCCACCAACACCAATCAGGGGTCACAGTTTATTTAATATCAAAAAAGGGAGGTTACAGCTTGTCAGGATAGGGTAACATATCTTCAGCTTTTGACAGTAGCTGAGTTCAATATCTTCAGGATTTAAAAATATTACTATGTTTAAGCCGTGTAGCAAACAACATTGAAAAACAGACAGCACTATAACATCAAAATCAACACAACAACATCACACAACAACACAGGCCCGAGAACATGAGGGCCGAAAGCAACGCAAACAACAAACTGTGTAGTAACACAGTAAATATAAATGGAAAAGGGGACCAAGGGAACAGTTATGAAGTCTACCCCACCAGAGAACCAAGGGAGCAGTAGAGAACCTCACTGATCGAAAAAAAGAGGGTGATGCTCACGGGAAGGTTAAGAAATTTTATTTGAAATCTCTCTAGCAACGAGAACACAGTTCTTAAGTTTGTTTAAAAGTATTGGGTTTTTGCTAACACCGGAGAACCAGGTCGCAGACAAAGTAGGAGAAGGTTTGACTAGATGAAAGGCGGAGGTGTGTGGACAAGAAAAGACGTAGTGGTCCACATCACCAAAGGCTCCGCAAGTACAACAGGAAGTACGCTTAAGCTTAAAATGGTGAAGGTAGTCCAGGAAGGGCCCATGACCAGTAAGGAAATAAATGAGATACTTATTATATATTTGTAAATTTGAGTTAACTTTAGGGAGATATGTTAAAATTCTAGAAGGGTCATGGGTACGGGGAGAAATATAGTTATTAAGAAGTGATTGCCAAATATTGAGGAGATAATTTTTACAGAGGTTTTTTAAATAAGAATAGGGAAAAGGGACCACCAGGGGAGAGCCATCAGAAGTGGCCAATTTAGCGTGGGAGTCGGCGACCTCGTTACCACGAATGTTAGCATGGGCTTTGACCCAGGAAAGATTAAATAAAGATTTATAAGGAATGATTTTAGATTTAATGTCATTAAGATATTTCGATTTAATAAGGGGAGAATTAAGGGCCAAAATGGCTGAAAGGCTGTCCGTATATATGTTAACTATAGAATTTTTAGAAATGGCCCAAGAAAAGGCCGCACTCAGGGCAGCCAATTCAGCCTGAAAGACTGTGTTTCCATTGCCAAGTTTGTATGAAAGCGTCTCGACCAACGAGTCTCCCTCAAAAATGCAAACTGCCGAGCCAACTTTATCTTCGAGCTTAGAGCCGTCAGTATATATGTTAATGTTAGCAGATAAGGGGTCACAAGGAGAGAAGTTTTGAGAACGATGGCAAGGGGAAAGGCCGGAGAGAGCAATGTTTGAGTCAAAAAGGGTGGGGGTGGGAAAAGAGGGATCAGGGAAAAAGTTATTTCTGTGTTTCCAAAAATGGTATTTAAAGTATTGAGATTTAATAACACAGTGTAGGGGGGGAATCCCAGTAATTGAATAAAGAGAAATGTTCGAAGATGTTCTAAATCCGGATGAAATTTTTAAAAGAAAGATTCTCTGTAAAGTAGAAAGTTTAGACACCTGATCCCCAGTAAGGTTCCCACCCCAGAGACCCGAACCGTAAATAACAATTTTCTCAATGACTGACAGATACCAAGTTTTTAAGAAAGCTTTATTAACACCCCAGTTATTTCCTGAAATCTTTCCAAAGGTAGAATAGAGCTTGAAACATTTCTCTTTTAAGTAAAGTATATGGGGGCTCCATCTCAGATTGTCGTCAATGATAACACCCAAAAATTTAAGGGACCTTGAGATTTTTAAAGATTTTCCGAGGAATTTAATACGTGGATAATATTTTCGTTTTTTAAGGGATCTGTTAAAAATGATACAAGATGATTTCTCTAAAGATGCCGAAAGGTTTAATGAAGAAAGGGTGGTTTCTACAAGGGAAAGATTAGAAGAGGTGTTATTGACGACTGAGCGGAAATCTGAACCGGAGGAGACCACGGCCAAGTCATCAGCGAAGGCCTGGAGATAAAAAAGGTCATTGTTTAAATTTAAAATATTGTTGAAATAGATATTCCAGAGTATGGGTGAGATTACTGAGCCCTGAGGGGCTCCCTTAGAAATTGATTTAGATAACGTAAAATTGTTACAGGAAAAAGTGATAGTTCTAGATTGCAAATATGAATAGATGAATGATTTAAATGAGGGGGGAAGGAAAATTTTATCCAGGGTAGAGGGAAGGACATTCCAATTGAGATTGTCGAAGGCCCGACTGATGTCGACCGTGGCAAGGGAAACGAGACCCGAAGGGCGAAGCGATTTGATACGTGAAACCAACGCATGAGCAGCATCCTCACAACTGTACAGCTCCCTAAAACCAAATTGGAGCGGATGAAGAGAATCACTCGCCTTTAACCAGAGGTTTAATTTGTTGACAAAAATTTTTTCGATGATTTTGCCGAATGTAGGCAGAAGGCATATAGGTCTGTAAGAGGCACAAGAGGCGGGATCCTTACCAGGTTTTAGTAAAAAAAGTACTTTGGCGTTTTTAAGGGAACTAGGAAATATGCAGAATTTGAAAATTAAATTGATTATTTTTGAAAAGAGAGAAGGATAATTTTTAAATAAATTTTTCCAAATGTTATAGTCTAAATTGTCTAGGCCGGGTGCTTTGCCAGATTTTAGATGGTTAAAGACGAGGGACAACTCGACATCCGAAACCGAACCCAGCCCCTCCGGCGGAAGGTCCAGAGGAGGAAAGGAAGTAAAGGATATGTCATCTGAAAAGCAGTGGTCCAAAAGACGTTGAATTTTTTCACATTGATTTAAGTTGGGATTATCTTGAAAAATTAAATTAATTTTGTTGAATTTATTATGTTTTTGAAATGTATATTTGAATAAAGAGCCAAATTTTTCAGAGCAGTTATTACAATGAGATTTCCAGGCATTAGATTTAGCTTTAATAATTAGTAGTTTATATTTTGCTCTGTTTTGTCTGTATTTAATTTTGGCCTGGGAAAGAATTTCGGGGGGAGCGGAATTCCTCTCGAGCGACTTAATTCTTTTGAATAGGGCATTAACATAATTTCTGAACCTGGCAAGATCACGGCTCCACCAGCTAAGATTAAATTTTTTAGATGATTTTTTCTTTCTTATAAATTTTTGAGCACAGTTTTGTGTCTTTTGAATAAAATCTTTAATAAAGGCGTCAAGCGTGGAAGAGTCGTGAACCAAGTCCAGAGAAGCATGAAAATCTTTAAGAAGTATCTTAAAATTATATAAAAATTTGCCCAAGCTATAGTTGGTTTTAAGAAAAAAGGAAGTGTCTGGGGCGGAAGAGGTGTCGAGATTGATCTGGATGAATTTATGGTCGCTAAGCGAGTCGCACGAGAGGACCGAGTTATATAGTCGCACGAGAGTTATTGGGGTGTTGAAGACCCAGACCGTCCGACTCGTCCAGAGGACTTAGAGTAAGAGTTATTGGGGTGTGTAAGAACTTAGCTAGGAGCTCTGCATTCATCTATTGCATTCCCTCTCTGGTGTTTTCCGTCAAAATCGATCAAGGTTTAATTTGACACTCTAAATTCCTAGGTAGCCCATTCAATACTTGTTTAAGGTAGAAGTTTTATTTGAAAGTATTTGGAAAGCTTGAAGTGGGATCCGAAATGAATTAAAACAATTGTTTACAAAAAAGACTGTAGCCTTAAACTACACTTATACACTCTCAAATTATTCTGATTACTTGTTTAAGATAGTAGTTTTATTTGAAAACATTTGGAACGATAAATACTTACAGAGCTTCCTTGATTAAAGCAATCATATGTCAATTAGTTGGCTATAATTGGTTCGAGAGCATTATAAGCCACCTTCTTCAGGCCAAGAGAACATGTAGAATGGCATATCATCGCCAAGCTAACTATCTTCTGCTAGATTATTCATTATATTCGCCAAATGTATCGCCTAGTGTTACAAACAAACGGACAGAAGAGCATTTCCTATGTAGTAGGTATGCCCATCATATGACGGAATTACAAATTTGCAAAACATAATCTCCCACTTAATGTCATTCTTATCAATTTGGAGACATTTCCGTCAATTTGGCAACAGCACAAATGTTGCCAAGTTGGCGACATCCCGATATATTTTTGGCCCAGCATTCCGGACCGATAGAAAAAGTTGCTGTTCTTATAGCCGATTTCTATGTTCTTTTCAAGATATTGAATTTTAATCTATTAGTCGCCATTTTCATTGATTTAGTATCATTTTTATGAATAATACAAATATTTTATTACTGTAAAAGCATTTTAAAATATGTAATAAATCCAGCAAGGATGCTTCCCTGGCCTCCGCTTTCTTCAGGTCGCTCGCCCATCGAGCCTGTATGGAACGTCATTGGCCGTCGTTTGACTGACCTTCCCCTGCCTCAAACAAAGGACGACATGTGGAGGATGGTTGAAAATATATGGTCATCCCTCCCTCAGGAAACTATCCGCTTTCTCCAGGTCGCTCTTCCATCGAGCATGTATGGAACGTCATTGGTCGTCGATTGACTGACCTTCCCCTGCCTCAAACAAAGGACGACATGTGGAGGATGGTTGAAAATATATGGTCATCCCTCCCTCAGGAAACTATCCGCTTTCTCCAGGTCGCTCTTCCATCGAGCATGTATGGAACGTCATTGGTCGTCGTTTGACTGACCTTCCCCTGCCTCAAACAAAAGACGATCTGTGAAGGTTGTTTGAAGATATATGGTCATCCATCCCTCTGGAAACTATCCGCTTTCTTCAGGTCGCTAGCCCATCGAGCATATATGGAACGTCATTGGCCGCCGTTTGACTGACTTTCCCCTGCCTCAAGCAAAGGACAACCTGTGGAGGATGGTTGAAGATATATGGCCATCCATCCGTCAGGAAACTATCCTCTTTCTCCAAGTCGCTCGCCCATCGATCATATGTGGAACGTCATTGGCGGTCTTTTAACTGACCTTCCCCTATCTTAAACAAAGGACGACCTGTGGAGGATGGTTGACGATATATGGTCATCCATCCCACAGGAAACTATCCGCTTTCTCCAGGTCGCTCGCCCATTGAGCATATATGGAACGTCATTGGCCGCCGTTTGACTGACCTGCCTCAAACAAAGGACAACCTGTGGAGGATAGTTGAAGATATATGGCCATCCATCCCTCAGGAAACTATCCGCTTTCTTCAAGTCGCTCGCCCATCGAGCATATATGGAACGTCATTGGCGGTCTTTTGTCTGACCTTCCCCTGTATCAAACAAAGGACGACCTGTGGAGGATGGTGGACGGTATATGGTCATCCACCCCTCAGGAAACTATCCGCACTCATTGCATCTGTATCTCGAAGGGGGGCTGCGTGTATCGCCGCAAGAGATGATCCAACTGCCTACTGATCACCCCGCCTATGCTATTACTGCATTGCATTATCCTTCTGGAATTAACATCATTTATTTATATATGCCATCTCTGTCTGTGTGTCATTTAACATCACACTCTAGTCGCTCTTTCATGGCGTTGCATTTTATGTGTCGGGTAGTATATTGCCAATCACTAGCCTTCCTAAAATACTGCATACGAAATAATTCTCGCTCGCAAGTGACAGTGAATTCAGCACAGTGTTTTCAAGATCAAATAAAATATAGAACAATTAAACTATTGAGGCAGTAAAAAAATGTAAGAGTCTTAATAGGAGGTAAAACTTTTATACGTTGCCCATGTATTCAAATATTCTATACTTAATCAAAAAATAGCATTCTAGTATTTTACTAAAAGTATTAAAAACTGAATTTAACTAAATAACATAAATTAGATATAACTAAATAACTGAAATTAAACTAAATGGCATATGCTAAGCTTA
This sequence comes from Amaurobius ferox, assembly GCA_951213105.1. Lineage (NCBI taxonomy): Eukaryota > Metazoa > Arthropoda > Arachnida > Araneae > Amaurobiidae > Amaurobius > Amaurobius ferox. The sequence goes on from OX578141.1 coordinate 77,874,889, forward strand.
ACTACATAAGAGTAACTAAATGAATACTAATACCTTTATAAATAAATGTAATTCGATATATGATTTACTTTAGATTATTATAGTAAAACCGAAACCAAACGTCAGACGGTTTTAGAGCAAAATTGTGTTAAATGCATGTTCGCTAGAAACTGATTATATTCAGAGAAGTAATCTATTTCTTCCAATGATCTATTCCTTGCACAGAACTACTGCTTAAACAATTTAACATGTCAAATTCAAAACCATGATATTGAAATTGCGAAAGAGAAGTTTTAATTTAAAGCAAGTGTCATTACCATGGAGTTAGAAAGGAGGAGATAAAACTCCTATGGATGAAACGCTTGAAAATGCCATAATGCTTTGAGAATGATATCTAGGTGTCGCTAGTGTTTGTAAAGTAGTTGCTATTGATAGTTGACACTATAGAAAGGCGTAATATTTAGTATATGTATTTTTAATAATTTTTAAATTAAGGATTCCTTAATTATGAGTATAATTAACCCGTATTTTTTTATAGTTGTAGGATAGAGTACAGAATATGTGGAGATAAAAATTAATTGGAAAGTAAAATAATTTTGAATACGTAGGACTATTCTTTATTGCTTCAGTTATTCTTTGCGTTGTACTAATAATTAATTTTTACAAAATTGACAGTTTAAATAAATATTTTAGGTCTTTCGCCATAGAAATGCGTACAATACCGAACTACTTAACTTATCCCAGCGCCACCTGACTTATTGTCTCTAACGATATTGGCGTTTTCCTTATATGGAGATTTAACGCCTTACCTTTACCTCCATGGTCATTACAGTAACACCGGTAGAGCTAATACAAAGTTATATTTTCAGAAATTATTTCAAACAAAATATCCTATACCAATAACTCTAAAACTACAGTGGTTAAAATAATTTTAGATGACCAGTTAGAAAAACCTATGCGTTGTTAGACAAGTATATTATTCCAAAATCTCATGGTTGTATCTTCAAAAGCGAGGAAGATACATTCTTTTAATTTTCAAATAAATACTATAGTCTTTTATAATATAGTCGAAAATTATAGTTATGTTTTAAATATAGTATTCAAAATATAGTCATCATTAAAAATATGGTCATTATTACAGTTTTATACTTCTTATCTTTCACTTTCTGCTTATTCAGACAACATTTTTAAAACTAAAATATAATCTGATTTTGACGAAGTCTTCACATGTGTATTTTAACGACACTTAAATTTTAAATTTTAGATTGAAGCCATCCTTTGTTTTAAGCTAAAAATCTAAAAAAGTAATACATTTTTGACAATCATTTATTCAATTCGTCGTATAACATAAAAATTTTACAGTAATATCCTCCATATAAACCTCAAAAGATATAGCACCCTTCTTATAAACCTTTAAAATATATGCGTTTTTCCAAAAAAGCATTTAGGATGTATGTAAAAATGGGGGCGATAGTAAAATTCTTTAGTTCAGCTTGCAATGCCTCAGGTTATAATGCCAATAGTTCCATTTGCAATGCAAATTTGTGAGGCGTGCATGCGATGACATAAGCTGAAATAGAAAATCTCGCTTTAGCTCCTTTAGTTTTATATCTCAGATGTGTTTCTGAGGTAGAAATCTGTGTATCATTAAAGGTTGTATCTGAAAGAAAGATTTATTTTTCATATTCTTGGTTCATTTACACTGAAGAAATTTAAACAATTTCCTCCTATTTTATTTTAGAAGGCGAATATTTGTACCACACAACGATCGATGTAGATAAGATGGAAACAAAGAGAACTGTTGCTAAAGTACGATCCTCATTTTTTCTCAAACAATAGCTATCAACAAATATGTTAAACTTTAATCATTAAAAAATAAATGCCTTTTATTCATGCAGAAAGAATACATTTCCAAACGATTAACGTTCAAGGATAGAAAATTTCCCCTTTAATAGTTTTTGTTATAAATGAAAAAAAAAGGATCATATATTTTCCAAATGTTCCATTAAGTATAAATTAAAGCATAATTTGTAAAAGAAAATGGTCCAGTTTTCTATTTGACTTCCAGCTAGTTCATTTTTTTCAATTATACTTAAAGGATGAGTAATGTTTTAAATTACACATGGGGGCCGTCTTAGAGCTTTTTGTGCTAACAAGTTAAAATGAAATAAACATTAAGATATTTATGTTTAAAAGGATTATATATGATTTTCTTCTTGTAATGGAAATGTAGGCAAAAAATATTATTATATTTCAATGCTTGAAACGTTCTTTATTTATCTAAAATATAAAAATAATAATTATTCTTAAAATTTTAAATGTATATAATATAGAGGAAAAGAATGAACAGTAAAATTAAAATGATTTAATTACGTTTATTGCGAATTCATATGATTTTATTAGAATTATTTCAGATAACTAATTTAAAACTTTGCTTAATGCAATATATTGCTTAAGCAATAACACACTAATTTGCTTAATGCAATAACACACACACGTTAAGGTACGTGGAAGAGCACCGGTCAAGTTCTCTTATTAAAATGAAGATATAATGCCACAATATGTTTAAGAGTTTAAGGGCACATGCCTTACCTCGAGAGGTATATTAAAAAAATTTTAGTATCTAATTTATAAACATGCTTTTAATTTAAATAAAAATATAGGTGATATATTTTAAATTTAAAATATACATGCTATACACGGTGATTCGAAACTCTATATAAATTTTAATGGGAGACAGGATACACTAAAACAAGCATTTTTCTTTAATGAATGTATGGACGCATAAGTCATTTTTTGGCGTTAGAGAGCGCTGTAGGGTGGCGCGGCAAATGGATATTTTTCGCCATCATCATTCGTAAGGTATTATTTGTGTAACATATAGCATTGCACGGAATCTAGGATAGCCAACATACATCTAGCATATAGGGCTGCCAATGGAAAAAAGAGATTCAATAAGATTATCTGTAAAATTTACAGAAGCACTTCCGTTACTATAGTCAGCCCTATATGCTAAATACATGCCAGCCACATTACCCTGACCGTCCGACTTATCTGAAGGTGTAAAGGAGTATAAGAGACACATAATTAAGTCAGAAGCCTAATGGGAGTGGCAATCGCAGGGATCGTACCATCTTTCCTCTAATCTAATCCCCTAGCCATTACATCTCGGATGGACTTTTGAACATACATATTTATCATGCCCATACATATTTATCATGCCCATACATATTTATCATGCCCATACTTCTCATAAACACAAGACTAATTTGGTGCGCCGTGAAGGATCGAAAATCATACCTTTGCATTTTTTAAACAATTTTTTTTAAACTTATTTTAAACTTTAAAAAAAAAACCTGCTGCCCTCCAGCGATAGTCACTGAGCTAACTCAGAACCGATATATGTCAGCTATTTCAGCTAAAATGATCCAATTTACATGTACTAAGTCCATGTTATGAATAACGCGGCCAGACAATTTCCGGGCCGCACATCAGCGCTCTCTGGCCATCGCTCCTCATACTGGCCAGCCGATGCTCTATTGTTGAGCTACTGGGACGGAATTGAAAGATCTCATCGTCGACGTGGGATAACTCTGACGTTTGTGCCTTCGTGTTTGCTAAATTAAGATCAGTTACTGTTGCATTTCTACATTCCAAACACAAATCAAACCATTAGTCTTAATTCGTCAAAAATACATGTTAGTTTTTGCATTAAGTATTACAACTCTGAATTCAAGTAAAAACATTTTATACTTAAATGCATTTGTTGACATGGAATATTTTATTTTGAAACTGTTTTTGAATAGGTGGTGGAGATAGAAACATAACGAAATGGAATTTACACCAGACGATGAAATTAATAGCAACCTCGTAATAGTCTTCAAAAACAGGAGATACGTCGAAATATCCCCAAACTAAATTAATAGAAGAATTAACGTTGTGTCGAGTTAAAGCGTGGGTTTACGAACAATTATTATATGCAAATTCAATGAAACAAGATCCTTAGCCTTCTGCATCTACTGTGGAGATGACTTATGCAGAATCTAAAAAACTGGTCAAACGCAGAGATTCGTCACCAGACCTCTAATTTTTCCCTCCGAGATAGTGAAGAAGATTTGAACTTCTTGTCTTAAACATTGTACGGATAATGTCTCAGCTGGTCCTGCGAGTACTTCTGTTCTCTTAGATAATTTACAGTGGTGAAAAATCTTTGGGAAAAAGTGAGAAGTTTGAAGATTGTACGTCACCAAAATCTGTCATCCTTCATATGATCCGTTTGTTCCCTTTATCTGCTTACTTTATTTCTATATTGAAAATATATATTTTATTGAAATGTAGGAAAATATATTTACGCTTCAATCCACAAGTAGAAACAATCTCGACGCTGACGTTACTTTTTTGTTCATTCTTGCCTATAGGATGAATAGAAACGTAAAACATACAAATGCAATTCAATTATTTTCCAATTTTACTTGCTAAAGTGTATTGAGAGAGAAATACTCAAGATTTTATAGACGAGTTACAAAATCGTATCCTTTAAGGTACGGAAGTAGCACAATATAATCGGCGATGTTTTGCTATTCCCCATCTTCCTAAGGAAGGGTCAAAATTTTGCAATTTTCACTTTCCCTGCATACATAGTATAATGTATAGGGTATTGAGACGGGGTTGAAAATTCGAATTCGAGTTTTCGAATAAACTCAAATCAAACGTTTTTGACGTGGTGTGAGCGTGTGTTGTGTGAGCGTGTGTGTGTGTGTGTATCGGTGAGACTGTGGATGTGATATCTCACAAACGAACGGATCATTTCGATAGTAATGTGGAATGATTATTACGGTCTCTGAATACTGGAACCTCAGTGCTTTTAAAAGGGATCGAATGTTCGGAAGACCCGAAATGATCGAGCAAATTTTTGAAAAAATGTATGTCATTCAATAATGTTAAATAAATAATCGATCTGTACATATTTTATTTTTACTTTAAACGGATGACACAAACTACAGAACGCTGGGTTGAACCATTTCGAGATATTGCAAGTTTTTCAAATAAATATATCTAAAAAAATACATAAAATGCATTAAAATGACCAGTAGTAAGTATCGTCAAATATGTAACACTTGACGAAAAATTTAGCGAGGTTGGAGACTAATTTGGTGAAATATCGCCAACTTGACCATAATTTCTAGATCGTTTTTTAATGTGGGGACAATTTGACGAAAATTTGCAATTAACACAATTTAATATAATGGAGTATAGTGCCCAGCAGATGTTAGTAATACTTATAATTTAAAAGTAACGTTTGCGCGAAGTATAAGATAATTTGGCATGCTGTCATCTAGAAAAGCGCCAAACTTGAGTGTACTTTTCAACGTTAAAAAAATTGTTCCGTGGATCTTGTCCATCATTATTTCGCATTGAAAGCAGAAAAATACTTTCATTATTTAGAAGAAAAGTCATGTACTGTACACATCATACTTCTTATTTTATGAAAACAGGATTTTTTCTATCCAAATTGTACATAAAATATATTTTAGGTCAATATTTGAAATTCAGCATCTTCTTAATATTGTTTCGGATTTACTAAAAATACAATATACGAAATTCCTGCATTTCAATTTTAGAAGAAACTTAATCTTCGAAATCTTGAAATATATTATTTCTTCTGAAAAAGACTCGCGTGACACTTCATATTCTACAAAACATGAGTAAGACATGTGAAATTCGATTTATTTATTTCCTTCAACGCAAAAAAAAATTCCAAATAGACGCTGTCACTTTTATGGAGTTTAGTGTCTGTTTAAAATTTCAATACCGATTTAATTCAAAGGACAGAAAAGCCCCCAAAATCTAAATTTAAAATTCAAGGTGAATTTTAAAAAGAAATTTGATTTAATTGAATATTTAATATGAGTATTACACGTAGAAATTTGTTAGGAAAAACTCACATCCTTTAAAACTTACGGGAGAACTGGTTTTAATATTTGCCGAAACTTTAAACTTCATCACGAAAGAGTTTTTATTTCTTTCCAAAATCCTAACGTCATCCACACCATGTCTCTGGTATAGTCGTAACTCATAGCATAAAAGCATGACTAAATTAATGGCTAGCTAGCAGAAAGTTGGGCTTTGATTGGACACGCGCTTTTGTAGTGTGTAAGTTGTGAAAGATTTCAAATTAAAGCTTCGTAATTTACCAAATAAATTAAGAAATTATGAGTATAAAAATAAATTCCAATTTCTGAGAATCCTAGTAAAAAGCGCAGATATATTTCTAGAATCTGAATATTAAGTTAAGCAAATTTAGGATATAGGAAGATAATAAAATCAACGCGAAAAATCTGATGTGGGCAGCACTTGACTTTCCCTGCAGATTCAAATCCATTTTCGCATTATTTCTTTAATTATTCATTAAATTGAGTTTAATGGCACAAGATAGCAAGCATAATTACTGAAATACCACTGAACTTTTAATTCTATTTTCAACACCACTGAACTTTTAATTCTATTTGTACTTTTAATTCTGTTTTTGTTTTCATTTGGTAACTGAACGAATTTTCAAACCATAAAGCTGTAGTAAAAATGTAAAAAAACTGAAATATCTCCAGAATGGCTTGTTCTAGAATAATGGTGTTCTCCTTATTAGTTTCAGTGCTAAAAATTATGTACAAAACAAGTATTTAATTGATACATTTGAGTATACGTATTCTTTTATTTATAGATTTAACGATTTTTGCGACCCAATTCGCAAAAAGAGTTTTTTCTTTTCCTGAATCGTACCAAAATCTAATCCACTAGGGTAACTTACAAGTCAATTATCTACCAAATTTTATGAAATTTTGTCAATTAATTTTTTAGCTACAGTAGATATATACAATTTTTGTGGGCCATTTTGAAAATAAGGCAGGTTCTTTTACCCCGAATCGTGAAAAAATATAACCAGCACCAGGGTATCCCACACGTGACTTAACTTTAACATTTTATGAAATTTGGTTTAGTTATTTTTTAATTAGTGTGGATATATACATTGCATGGACAGACACACATATACAGGCGTCACGCTAAAATAGTTTTTTCGTGTTCTAGAGGTTCCGAAACGTGTAGATCCGCCGAAAACTCGATTTTCGACATGATTCCAACACTTTCCATTACCATATATTGCAGGTGAAGTAAAAATTTAAATTACAAACACACATTTAATACACAGAAGCACATTTAGATTGCAGGTGCACGAATGTGAGGTTTCATACGTTCTTCGTTACATTTTAGACACATTAACATACAGGACTTTTTTAAATAGTCAAATGTATATGATACTTCAGATCAGTGGCGTAGCGTCCATTGGGACTAAAACGCTGAGCCTCCCCAGCTTAAAATCTAATTTAAAGAATTATTTAAATATACTTTTAATTATTATAATTTTTTAAATAATTTTATGTATTTTATGTATTAAATAATTTTATGAAGATATATGTATTATTTACAAAATTGTTACATTTTTCTTCCTTAAATTGACATGATTCAAGGTATTTTTGCCATTAAAAAGCATATTTTAATGTTTTAGAGGCTAAAATCATCCAGCCTTTGTCTTCTATAAGGAGAAACATGGCATTAAGACTACCCATTTATGAAACTCCTCCCTAGCTGATTAACTAACATGGGAAGTTAACTTATAATGGCGTTGGCTTTCCCATTTTCAACTTTTTATAAACAATCAATAATTGGATGTCAGAAGTTTTATCAATAATAAGTAGGTGAGGGTGTGTAGTGCAAGCCTGATGAGTCCTACATTTTGGGTTAAACATGATTCTATTAATTACTATTTGTAGAAAATAATCATTATTTGTAATACTAAGGAATTTGAGTCATTTTTCACGAATAACCTGGGATTTACCTAACTTTAAACAATCTCAAGACGAAGAAATATACTAATAATGACTATCATTAAACTTAACTAGTTTGCAACGTGTAGACTTAGCTCCTTATATAGGCATCAATATTACGAAGCATCCGTTTGCGTATTTGGGAGTTTTAGAAAGAATAAGTTTTATTTCCTGTTAAAATCCCTTGTTAGACGAGAATCACAGTTAAATAAAAGTGGTTGATAATTTTTTAGCAGATTCTTAGCATATTGGAATTATAAGATATTTTTAAGTTTTCATAGTACAGTATTTGTAAATAATTACCAAGCAACATTGTTTAGGGACATTGTTGACTACAGTGATTTTCAACTAGCTTATGTTCCAAATTTCTCACAATTTTTCAGTGCAATTTTTCATACATGGGCGCACGTAGAACGTTTTGCGGAAAGGGGAGAGGGGGTGAAAATTCAAGAATAAAATGTATGACATCGTTTAGATTGATGCTCGCCTTTGTTATCGTGAATATCGAAGGGAAGAGTGTCCTACCCTATGAGCGACCATGACTTCATATTTAATAAAATGATTGTAAAAGTTCAACTAATTTAGAAATAAGCAAATATTTAAAATGTTATACTTTGCATGTATGTATCTTACATAGGTAATATATTTTTAAATATTGAGCATTCCATTCACTCTTAGCATTTTTATGTTTAATTATTTTATTTTACTCATCAAGGAAATAAAACTTATTGAAAGTGCGAATTTTAATATAAATTTACTTGTATATGTATGTATCTAACATAGGTAATATATTTTAAAATATTGAGCATTCCATTCACTCTTAGCATTTTTATGTTAAATAACTTTATTTTACTCATCAAGGAAATAAAACTTATTGAAAGTGCGAATTTCAATATATATTCACTTGTATATGTATGTATCTTACATAGGTAATATATTTTAAAATATTGAGCATTTCATTCACTATTAGTATTTCTGTGTTAAATTATTGTATTTTACTCACCAAGGAAATAAAACTTATTGAAAGTGAGAATTTCAATATAAATTCACTTATCATACAAAACCTTTTCCAAGTTAACAATCGCTTATCCTCCCCAGTCAAGAATATGACGCTATTCTACTGCTTCAAATATCAAACCGTCAAGTGTTTTAAAACGTGCAATATAAATCAGATCCAAGAACATTTCTCTTTCTGCGACCTTCACTACCACTTTATCCAAATTCAGATATTGAGACTTCTGAAATTTGATTCCAAAAGCGAGCTACAATGTAAATTGCTTTCGCGTGCTCTTAGTACTGTTAAATTTCCAAGTTCTATTTACTGCAAGAATCAGAACGCAACCTGTGTTCTCATAAATGAGTCCGGTGTAAATATTGAATTCAGCCATTATCACAACAGGAATCTGATTAGGCGGACTATTATTTTATTCATAAGATATATCTTAAACAAATCTTTTTCATAAATAATATTAATAGAATCATTACAAAAATATTTTTTTAAATTAAAATTAAACAAATATAAAAGATTTCAAATGCATTGGATGAATTAAAATGAATGGAGCACTATTAACGAATGAAATTGCATGCATTTGCACAGACTGTGATTAGCTGTTTAAAATTTGATGTTTGCATGCTCATTATACGAAGCGCAGTGAGCATGCGTAGTTTAAATATCAGTACTAAGCCCTGTTACTGTTCGTTTCAATAACTGAAATTATGATCCTATACATCTGTATGAATTATTACGTATATGCGCAAAAAAAATTATTCCTACCCATTGTAGTTTGTGAGTAAAAGAGATAATAAAATCCAGGCAAATGTCTATTTCAATAGACTGCAAAATGTCATGCAAAATGGACTTTATTTCGCACTTCCGTAATAACGATTGGAACAAAAATTACTCATAAAAACTACCGTGTAATACAGGCATGAGGATACACTGCCATTTTTCTTAGAACATAGAAATTCTAAACAATTAAAATTCAATAGAAAGTATAGGAGGATTCAAGGATAGTAATTACCTTTTTCACTTCCTCGCAATGTTGTTTCATCTCAGGTTTCGATTCAAGTTTTTGTACATAAAGATATGGCGTTTATTTTTTCAATACTTTCTAGAAAATTCCTCTTTGCAAAAAGAAACGAGTTTTGAGGTCAATGAAACCCAATATAAAGGGATTTATTACTTTCCCTATATAGGTAGTATCATGTACAGGGGGAAGTATTTATCAGGGGAAGTTATGGGGAAGTATTATCATGTACAGGGCGAAGATTGAAATTGGTGTTTTTGAAGGAAGAGCACATTTCGAGCATCCTTGAAATCGAATCGAACATGTTTGAGGTAATATCGGTATGTATGTGGGTGTGTGTTCGGAAGATGTGTATGTGTTCGTCCATATGTCTGACTGTGCGACGTCTTTGGTCGAATTTTTGTGTTCACGATGAATTTTCATGAAACTTTATATCCGTCTTCGTTATAAAAATAATCTAGAAATAGATAAAAGTTTTCTAAATTCGAGCGAAACTTTGAATTTTATTCGAAATTTCATATTTTTTAACATAACAGCATAAGACAAATTTGAAATAATTATGCATAAAAGGGTTTATTTATGGCTCAATGATCACGAGACTTAACAGTTTCAATCGTTGTAAAAATAGTTGGATACATTTTTAACACTTTACAACATAGTTGAAAAGTGTTTATGACTTTGTTCATTTGGTCTGCCTGTCTGTCTGTCTGTCCGATAGCATGATAACTGCCGTAAAAATGACTTTATCAAAATGAAATTTTAGTATGTTTTTCAGACGGTCTGTGGGACCTCTGGGAATATAACTAAATAATATCACCCAATTAGTTTTTTATTGAACCCGGGTTGAAAAAATGAAATACATTGAACCCTATGGGACCTAATTTTTCAAACATTTTTTAAGCAAATTTAAAATTCACAAATTGTTTCGAAATTTTTAGGAAATATTCACATTATCCCATAAAATATATAAAAAACATTCAGTAAAATATATTAAGTAGTTTTTAATTAAAAATCACTTAATATAGAGAAAAAAACAAATTCAATTAAATTCTGACTTTTGGGATATCCTCCAGAAAGAAAAAAGAGATATATTATATAATAAATATCCTTCCAAGAATATAATCATTTTGTATATGAGAGAGGCTTCACATTTTAAAATAAATTTGGTAGATAACAATTTTTCAATTTTTTTTTTGATTTTATATAACTCTTCGTGATATACTTATTTGATGGCATTTTTAATGCATTTTCCTAAGTCCTAGAGAGTTAAAATTTGGTACACAGCTTAAATTTGTTGAACATTTTATTCTACAAAAATTTGGTGGATCTTTAAATATAGATCATACATTTTTTTCGAAATGGCCTGCAAATAATCCCCGTTCACTTCTATAAATCATTGTTGTAATATTGTTAAAAATTCTGATCTGGGCAGCACATGTCTTTCCCTGCAGACTCATATCACGTGACCCACTTCAAAATAAAATATGGCATCCATCTTGTCCCAAAATCGTGATTTTTAAAGATCTTTTTAATTTATATTGAGTGTTGTATCCGTCCTAAAACCGCTTTATTTTTGCTTAAATTCTGTGCATCTACATAGTGAAACAAAGCAATTACAATATATTTGAGTTTAAATCATCATCCAAATTTGATTATTTCTACAACGAAGCTTATTTTTTACTTATGCAAAATGTAAACAGCAACATATGTAGAATGAGTTGTATAAGAATTTCTGTATTTCTTTAACGCAAAATTATTTAGCTCATGTAGTTTGCATAGCTGATATGAATGAAATATTCATTGATTTTACAGAGAGAAGGACGATTTTTTTCGATGAAGTTTTAAGTATAGAGTTTAATTACTTGTAGCTTCATGGTCTTAATTTTTAAATAAAATAAATTATTATAGAATTGTGATGAATGAAATGGATGGGAAAATGTTATGAATAAAATACTGCTTTTATAGAGAGAGCCAGACGTGTTATTTTTTCTATGATGTCATATAAATAAATTTCAGTTGTTTTCGATGATGTTTTCAAATATAATAAATTATCGTTGTATTATGATAATTTTAAAAGTATTACCGAGGAATGTATTGCATTTTAGAGATGTTTAAACCAGGCAATTTATATTTCAATGCCATTATTTGAATAAAGTTCATATTTTTCGATGAAGGTTTAAGTTTTCAAATATAATAAATTAATATAGTATTGTGATTAGTTTTAAAATATTACCGAGGAATGTATTGCATTTTAGAGATGTTTAAATAACATTTCATTGAAGTTGGAAAGTGTTTCATAATCAATGCTTTAAGCATGATTGATCTTTCTTGTTTTTGGTTAGTGACGTTAGTAGTTTTTGGTCTTCGGCCCCTCTGCAGGATAAGTTATCCCTCCGGGGGTACATTATCCAGTATGGTAAGAATCCCTTTAAAACAAACGGTAACGTGCTATAGTTGTAATTATTTAGACCCACGATACCGATTTTTGAAAATTTTTCTTTGAAAATTTGAAAATAAAATAAATGAATTTTGGTATGAGGAAGTTGAGTTGAGCTACACTGCAATTAATTTTAACATGGCAATGGCAGCATAGGAAAACATTTGACATAATTGTGCATGAAAAGGTTTATTTATGGACCAATGTTCATGATATTTAATAATTTCAATCATGAAAGATAGCCGCAATACAATTTTCGTGTTCGTTACTTCATTAACTTTCGGGGGGGGGGGAGCATGCAACCCCTCGAGAGAGTACATTTTCAAGTATAGTAACCCCTCGTTATATCACGCCTCAATATATCACGCATTCGGATATATCGCGGATTCGGATATATCGCGCTTCTGCTATGTCCCCCATTTTTTTTTGCTTCTAATGTTTCATTTGCATTCTTTTGCTTTCCCAAGACTGGAGTATTACAACATGAGTCGTCGGTGGGGCGGAAGTAAATGAGGGTTTTATTATTGTCTTTTATATTATTGTACTTTTGCTCTTAAATTTTTATTACATATGTTCATAAAAGTATAATTTTTATCATATCGCTCGATATATCGCGCATTCGGATATATCAAGCATTTTGCCATGTCTCTCGGCAAGCGCGATATAACGAGGAGCTACTGTACTATATTAATCGGAAGATTGTTTTAACTGAAGGCTAATACACGATAATTGTATTCATTTGGACCAACGACACCAATTTTTCAAAGATTTCCTTACAAAATTTGAAAAAAAAGAAAAATCAACAAGGCATTTATAAATGGGTTATAGTATGAGGAAGTCGAGCTGAGTCTCTCTCCAGTTAATACTTTAAAGGCAATCGGGATGAGTCCATGGATTCTGATATAAATTTTCCCCCTACAGTTAAGTGCTGCATAGCAGGGGATAAAAACCCTGTATATATTATGTCTTGATCCAAGGGATCAGACATGGTTTTTCTAAAAAGAATTAACCTTTTTTTTAAATGGAATTACTCCCCAGTATAGGACTTCAGAAATTCACTGGACATGGGAGAAAAAGTGCACTTTTTTTAGAGGCATTGCTATGCTGAGTTGGCCAGCAGTGGCTACAAATAGACTTGCAGGTGTTAAGAAACAAAATTAAATAAAGAAAAGCGGAGCGGAGAAGGGTCTCTTGACCAATCGCAGAGGACACTCGGACCCCCTTGTTTCTAGGCGCGAAGAGTGCGAAGATCTCCTCTCTCTCTCGATGCTGGACTTCACGCGAATGATGCGGTAAAAAACTTTTGCTCTAGGAGCTTGGCTTCGGCCGGCGCGCCAAAATGGCGCAAACTCATTTTGCGCACGATTATATTAATTCCTCTAATAATCTGCCGGACCATTGTGAACAATAAAAAATATATTTACTACGCTTCGATTGGAATTTGTGTACTGAGAATTACGGTAAAACAAAAAAAGGAAAAAATGTATAAAAGAGTGCGTGATTGCTGGGAAAGGACTCTGAGCCACGAGCTAAAATGGCGCGATAGCCTCCTTGTATCGACGCTGGATTGCAAAAAAATAGGAATGCAAATGAGGACTAACAATATTTCAACTGATCAAAACTACAATCGTTTCATGTGCCCATCTCTACATGCCAGCTACGTGCCAGCTGAAAAACAATTTGCCTACAAGGCCTACATGCAGAGAGCGCCGAAACCAACGGTGACTGAGGAGTCTGCCAAAGGAATCAATTTCTGTTCCTGATATGCCTCTAACCCATAGTGATGTTTGGACTATTCCCGTAGTCAACATTTCGTAAATAGGGAATAATCCACGGTTTAAAATAAACTAAAGTGTGACAAACATTTGGATAATTATGCACATGTCGACCAAAGATTTACTGCCTGAAGGTGCTGGGTGAGTTAAAGTTTAATTAATTACGAGATTTTAGAAAGAATTTTCACTAAATGCTCCAAGAATATATAAAAAACTCATTGGTTAATTAATGCCTCGGTATGGGCAGAGAATACGAATCACCATTGTAAAATGTATGATCTCTATTATGATAGAATAATATGATTGTATTTGATAATGTATATATAAGCAAAATTTGAAATATGATTGAATATGCAAATTAATATCAGATTAGATTATAAATAGTTATAATATAGTACTGCATAAATTCATGAGAATGAAAATATTAATATTAGAAATAGAAGTGCAGGAAGAGTGCATATGAGTATTAAATAATATTTTGTACATGAGTTTCTTTTGGCATTTTATAGTGTTTACTAAACAATATAAGATTTAGAATTAATAAATAAAGAGAGATACAGGGATTTACAATTTGAAAATAAATAAGATAACATGGGGTATAATATTCATTTATATTGAGAGAAATTTGGTTAGGCAAGCATAATACTTTCCACCGCTGATGTGAGCCCAGCCTCATCTTAGGTAGATTTCCTAACAGTGGTCATAAATTATTAAAAATTATAATTGGTCATAAATTATAGAAATTAATTATAATTTGGAAAATTAGCTAAGCTTACCATTTGAACCTCATTTTAATTTGAAATACGAAATGTTATATTTTCTTGAAGTGTTATGAGTTTCATTATAAACATGTGAATTTATCAGAGCTGTTAAAATAATTGATGATTTATATGCGCATGAATACGAGAACGATATGTTAGGATTGATATGAGTATTAAAAATAAATTTGAAGTTGAAGTTGTATGAATATAAGAATGAATTTGAAATACAGGTGTATTGAATGGTGTGGAATGTAAAGGATTGAATTTCAGAAATTTAAAAGTGTATACAAATGCAAACATAAATGATTAATTGAAATATGTAATTAGGTTGATGAATACGATACTGTTAATAACAAATGAAGTGCCTTAGAAACCTGAGATAAGATAATACAAGAATACCATGCACAATTGTTGATGTATTAATAAAATGTGATACCCTCATTTTGAAAGAATATATTTTCTGCACAGTGTGTATTGTTTTACTTTTATCTTTTAGATATCAGAGGTAAGTGAGAGATATTTTTAGGCAGTCCACTATACGACAGGCCACTTTTTTAATGTTTCAATGAATTTGTCTTTAAATTGCTGACCAAAGGTCAAGCCTGAACTTTTAATATATTTAATATTTCTGCCGCTTTCTTACATTACCTCCTGATATATTAGTGTAGTTATAATCATATTTTCACATTCAAAATCCTAATCAACGCTGTGTATTATCTTCTAGTATGTACTAAACGTTAACACTAAATCTAATTAAATGCATTACCTATAAATGAAAAATAAAATGTTATAAGAACTAAAATCGTACAAAATTCAAAATTCATTTTATACAAAATGCAATTTACTTATTCGCAAATTCATCCTTAAATGTAAAACAGAACTTAATAATTAGAATTATCTGGCAACAGAAATGATAAGTTATAAATCTTTTAAAATAAAAACCTCTTTCATTTTTAGAAATATTTTATACTTTCCTTACATTTTCAAACAACTACCTTTCAGGAATAGACAGTTTTCCAGTTAATGGTTTTCGTTACAAGCCTAATATATAACAATTTATTTTTTCACTGTTTCATTAGTGAGAAGTTAAAGCTTAATTAGCAAAAATGATCTTTTTGACTTTTCGAATTGTTTCAGGATTTGTGCAAGAAAATTAAATAGAAAACAAAGTAAAAGGTGTAGATAAATACACTGGCCTTCAAAAGTTTGGGTGAAACCTGTTTTTTATGAATAATTTCTAATGAATGTAATATAAAAACATCAAATTTGAATGAGTTGTGCATTATACAATTATTCATTGCACTGTATATTATTTTTACATAAGAGGTAATTAAAAAAATAATAAATACGTTTTTTGAAAAATTCCATTTTTGGAGAAAAATAATAAATACATTTTTTGTAGAAAGGAAATGAAGAAATGGGTTTTAATGAGAAATGTGTCCTCCCCTAGCTATAATATATTCTCGGATCCGCCTTCCAATACTAATAATAAAGTTGTCGGACACTTGAATGGGAAACAAAGACCATATACGGAGCAACTCTTCTTCTTCTTCGACTCAGATCGTTTGACCTACCCGAAGAGGTAAGGAATCTGCCACCCAATTTACACCGAAACCTAGTAGGGGAAGCATCTACAGGGACCGTACCCCCTTTCCTAACAACCAACCTATCGGAAGGGCATACGGACCCACAGGCTTAAGGTGATCGTACTCCGCGTGGACACGGCGATAGTTTGGGCAGTGGAGGTAAACTCAATCGGCCATTCCGAGTGCAATCCCCGCGCGAATAACTGAGCAATTGGAGAAACTCTTGTTCGAGCTCATTTAAAGACCTTGGAGGAAGATTTAGAAAAGCCACCTTCTAGAGGTGCCTTATAGGATTCAGGTCCGGGTATAGAGCGGGCCAGCCTATCCGTTCCATGTATTCACTATCAAGACATCTATCGGCAAGCCTAGCTCGATGAGGTCGGTCCACTAGTATGGAATCATCACCAATTGCTCCTGCCTATGGTATCAATGATCTCGTCTCGCTATCTCTGAGCATTCAAATACCTTCCCTCGAACACAGGAAAATCGTTGTGAAGAAATCACAGCCCAAATCATTATCCCACTCCTCTATAAATCTGTCTCTCAATAAAGTTGGATTGGTGTATCTGGTGTTTTTTTTCTCCAAATCAGAACACGATAGGAATCACTCTTCAAAGTAAACATGGACTCGTCTGTGAAGAGTACAGACCTCCATTCTTGTGTGGTCCAGCTGACGTGCTCTCGTGCTCAGTGTATCGGGCACATCTCTGCAATCGGTTATGAGGAACACACGCAAACGATCTTCTTGCATACAGTCCTGGATCATGAAGATGTCTTCGCTCAGTAGTGGGATATAATCGTGTCCCTTTTGCCACAAAATTATATGCAAAGAGTTGGAGTATAATAGTGCTCTTGGTTCTTCGGGCTGAAAGCGCCCGAAAGTGATCGTCAACCGGGGATTGTAACGCGTCACTGACGTGCAACAGGTCCTTCTGAAACTGAATTTTTGGATTCGAACGGATCCCAAAGTCTTTGGGCCACACTGCAAGATACATTAAGCTGTCTGGCAGCATCAGCCCATTTCTATCCACCCTGTGGCTCTTCATCTTAACGATTTCTTCTTGACATAACCAACAATATCTTTGTACCAAAAATTTAAAATCAATTAACAATCTTTCGGAAAACGTAAAAACACAAATGTGTCACAGCCAGAACTACCTCTGCTTTCAAAAATAAATACCCAATTCGTTTAAAAAAGTGGTAGGTAATTTTTTTTTATTTTTTTTTATTATCGTGACTTATTATTCTTTATATAAATTGTTTGTTATCTTTGTTTTCATTCGTGTACTCCCGAGGGTTAAATAATTGGTTGGTTATAAATATAATAATTGGTTGGTCAAATAATTGGTTATTAACTTTTGGAGGTCAGTGTACATTAAAATGATATGGAAACTAAAGAATCAATGCATGATAACAAAATAATAATTCTATACATCATCTTAGTCCAATCTATGATCATGAGAAATAGATGTTTTACGGAAAATTTTTAGTAAATCATTAGTATAGCAAACATTTTGCCACAAAAAAACATCCTAAAGAAGGAAATAGATGACTTTAGTACTTAAAACGATATTTGCATAACCTCTGTAATATTTAAGATTGACAAAACATACATATAAGAATAAATCTAATGATAAAACAAAATTTTATAGTGTGATAAAATTTCTTATTGATTGCAAGAAATATTTGAGTAGTGTAAGCTGATCTTTGAAGTGCTATATCACAAACTGTATAAAACTATGTTGTTCCGTATTACATAAAATATATTGCAACATATTCCATATTATGTATTAATATAGAAATCGAAATCGTATTTTTGATCCCGTTACAATATTTTCTCTATACATTATACTACATATATAAGGGAAGATAAAACACGAAGTTGGATTAATGTATGCCAAAATGAAAGCTCTAAAATTGTATCAGAAAATATACCCAAACTGCTTATATTATGTTTCACCAATTGGCTTAAGTTAATTGGCCGAAAGTAATTTATGACCCATTTAACGAAATATCACTAACTTGGCAATATTTCGTTCCAGATTAACGAAGATATCGTTAAAATTGCACGAAAGGCGTTACGGTAACGAAACTGAGGCCAAATTGACGAATTAATAATTAAATTACTTTAGTATACTGACTAGATTGCTTATTGCGGATGCTGTCAATATCGATTATTATCAATTTAGAGTTGCGCAAAACTTATATATAAGAAATGTTCTTCTTCCCGCTTGTCTGTAACGCTTGACGACAAATTCAACAAACTTGGTGAGTCATTTAACGAAATATCACTAACTTGGCAATATGTCGTCCCAGATTAACGAAAATATGGTTAAAATTGCACGAAAGACTTTAAGTTAACGAAAATGAGGCCAAATTGGGGAATTTAAGTTATGTGCTACCCACATCAGATTTTTTAATATGTGCTTCCTATCTTGAAAGCGTAAAAGCCTCATATATATACTTAAAAAAACAGAGAAAATAAAAGAAAAAATGTCACATTTCATTCAAATTTACCTCATCGATTCTTTGCCGTTTACCAGGAACTAGATGAATCTCCTAAATATAGCTTTATTTTTCCGCAGATAGTGTTTTTGGATGGATTCAATCTCTTCTAATGCTATAAGGGGTGGTTCGGGGAATTGTTCCTGGGTACAAATAATCTATATGTTTAACATACCCAGAAATTGAAATAGTAATTTTTTTGGTAGTTAGGAGGCAATAACATACCCTCAAAAATATATCAGAAATACGATCTGCCTTTTCAATACGCCAAACGATAATTAAAGACATATTTTTATCAGTCAAGAACATGGCCTCCCCCCAGAGTGAAATATTTTTTCTAATTTAGTGCGGTAGTCTAATAAACTAATCAATTTTAACTTTAAATATTACTAATATTATTCAGAATATAAAATACAATAACCAGTAGTATATACCAGTAAATCATATTCCATTAAACGAAGAACGTGAAATGAAAAGGAATGTTTTGGAGTAATAAAGTGCCATGGTAGTAAGTGATATATTCTCTAATTGACTATTTCTGGAAAAGAACTTGGTTGTTAATATATTAGTGCTGTAAGTATGTAAATAGCCTTGTTGCTCTAACCGTAAATAGAACCCTGATCTCCAAATTGGCCAGTCCATACTCTACCGTTGAGCTACCGTGACGGAATTACAAGCTCTTATCATCGAAGTGAACGCTGCAAGTATATTTATGTATTAATGAGCAAAATACGCTTTGTGCAAAGATAAAGAGAACTTGAGCAACATATTTAACCACAAATAGTCTAATATTGCCGCATACAGCTGTTTCGAGGATACGCTGGATACCCTTCGTCAGTTTTAGAGAACCAACAAGCCCTACGTCAAAAACACGAAATAGACGAAGATCTAGCGTGTCCTCAAACCAAATCTATTTTGCATTATTATTATATTTGTGCATAACAACGTTGTTCAGGTTTTTCTTTTATTTATGCATGCCATACATAACCGACGCAAGTAAAAACAAGAAAGATCAATCATGTACAAAGCATTGATCATGAAACACTTTCCAACTGCAATGCAATTTTATTTAAACATCTCTAAAATGCGATACATTCAGAGGTAATATTTTTAAAACTATCACAATAATACATTAATTTATTATATTTGAAAACTTAAAACTTCATCGAAAAAATTAACTTTATTCAAATGGCGTCATTGAAATATAAGTCGCCTGGTTTACACATCTCTAAAATGCGATACATTGAGAGGTAATATTTTTTAGTTTTATTATTTACGTTTAAATAGCATATTCAAATAGCATATGGCCATTGTTGTAGCAAGCGGATGGAGACAAGAGGGAGCGTGAGTCCAGTGCATGTAGGGGGGGGGGGAGTGCTGATTAGTAAATTCTAACCCTTGTGACGTCACTGCGATGACCGCCTTAGTGTTGTATTAGTCTGTGCAAGAGTGGGTGTTCGGCTGTCGGGATTTTGGCTTGTCGGGATTTCGACCTTGTCGGGATTTTGGCTTGTCGGGATTTCGACCTTGTCGGCATTTTGACTTGTCGGGATTTCGACCCTGTCGGGATTTTGGCATGTCGGGATTTCGGCTGTCGGGATTCTGGCTTGTCGGGATTTCGGCTGTCGGGATTACGACCCAGACCCATCTAAAATTATCACAATACTACAATAATTTATTTCATTTGAAAATTTAAAACTTCTTCGAAAAAAAATGAACTTTATTCATATGACGTCATTGAAATATAAATCGCCTGGATCTCTATGTAAAAGCTGTAAATATTTCATTCACACACTTTTATTCCATTCTTTTCATTCGTCACAATACTACAGTAATTTATTTTATTTAAAAACTTAAAACCATGGAGGTAAAAGTAATTAAACTCTATGCTTAAAACTTCTTCGAAAATGTCTGGTATAGAATCGTCTGTTCGCCATGTAAAATCAATGAATATTTAATTCATATCAGCTATATAGCAGACTCCTTAGATAAATAATTTTGTGTTAAAGAAATTCAGCAATTCTTATGCAACTCATTCTACATCTTTATGTGTTTATAGTCTCCATAAGGTAAAATTAGGCTTCGTTGTAGAAATAATCAAAGTTTGATGATCATTTAAATTCAGATATACAGTAATTGAGTTGTTTAAGAATATTGATGAACAGAAATTAAGCAAGTAAATCGGTTTTAGGACGCATACAACACTAAATATAAATTAAAAAGACTTTAAAAATCACAATTTTGACACAAGGTGGATGGCATTGACCATTTAAACTGAAATATATTGTAATTGAGTTGTTTTAGAATATAGATGCACAGAAATTAAGCAAAAATAAAACGCTTTTAGGACGGATACAACACTAAATATAAATGAAAAATAACTTTAAAAAATCACGATTTTGACACAAATTGGATGACGTATTTTAATTTGAAGTAGGTCACTTGATCTCTTCATATAATATGGTTGTAATTATTATTTTAACTTTTATATAAAAAACTACCGAATATATTTTGCTGAAATTTTCTTCATATTTTTATGTGATAATTTGAATATTTGCTAAAACTTTCTAAGCAATTTGTGAATTTTAAATTCGTTTAAAAAATGTTTGAAAAATTAGGTCACATAGGATTCAATGTATTTCGTTTTTTCAACCCGGGTTCAGTCCAAAACTAATAGGGCATTATTCACTTATATTGCCACAGGTCCTACAGCCCGTCCGAGCAACATAATAAAATTTCATTTTGATAAAGTCATTTTAACGGCAGTTATCGTGCTAACGGACATACATACAGACAGACAGACAGACAGAATGAACAAAGTCATAAACATTTTAAATTATGTTGTAAAGTGTTAAAAACTCAGTATTTATTGCAATAACAGAGAAAACATTATAATAAGAAATAGGTGATTTTGAACTGTGCATAATTTCAATGAACGCATTTGCGGAAATTGATATTATGTTAATGGCTAGTATCCCAAATACTGATGTAAGTGCCATCATAGCACATTAATAATTCTAAATAATCTATTGGAATAGTAATATTCTGAAATAATTCTTTCTAATAAAACACATTTAAATAATGGTCTATAATAATTAAGCAGAAAATCCCATAAACTTAATGTACTCCTATAATGAAACACAGATTGCTGTCAAAAGCATTGTCAAACACTAAAACACAACGGAAGGCGTTTTAATTTTAAAATTCAATTTCTTGAACTTTAGAATCTGCTATCTTTTCTTAACTAATCCTTGTGTGCCTGCTTCAAAATAAAATGCATGCATCTTATACCATACGTCATGCAGAAAAATATCCACGGCGCGGCCCATGCTGTTTTTCAAGACATAATGTTAAACATGTAAATACGTGAATTTAAATAAATATTTTTAGGCTATTTGCAGAATTTTTCTCGATTCCGTCAATCTTCCAGAATGACATATCTGGACCCGAATATCGAAAGAATCCTTGAAGCAGCCTGATGAAATTCGCTCTATTTCCTGCCAGCAGCAGTATTTGAGCAAATAAACACCGTGTTGACGTACTTTATGATGTTGACAGAGCCCTTGGTTTTGACGAGGGAAAAAGGAAGTAAAAAACATAGATTCCTAGTTTTATTTCGGATCTTCGAACAATGTTGTAATTGATTATTTATTTGAATAGCTTGAAAAAAAGGATTTTGTATTTGAAGAGCTAAAGAATTGGAATTGGTAAAATATAGATTTGAAAAAGATAAATAAGGTGTTTTACGGAGTTTATTTTACCTTCATCAGATCAATTTAGTAAAATAACAATACCACGTCTTATATCTTCACTCTTCAAAGGTTAAAATTCCAATACCCAGCAGTGTATAAGAGCTACTGTGCAATTTCTTTACTAACGACAGAAAAATACATACAGCAGAAAAAAATATCTCAATCTCATAACAGTGCGTGAGAAACGAAATCGTACCAAGTAATACTTGGATTATTAAAAGTTATAGCTTTTAACAATCTCTTTGTATATACATATATATATACATATATGTATATATATATATATATATATATATATATATGTATATATATATATACATATATGTATATATATATATATATATATATATATATATATATATATATATATATATATATATATATATATATATATATATATATATATATATATATATATATATATATATATATATATATATATATATATATATATATATATATATACTGCTCACAGTGAAATAGCTTGGCAAGATATTCAAATGATCACAGTTTCGTTAAGCATAGTGACATAATATCTTGCAGCATAAAGCGTCAGGTCAAGGAGGAGCGATATCACAGCTAAATTGTAGCGTCATTTGGTTTGTTGCAAAAATCAGCACAATATGCCAAGAGTACGTCGACGTACCGCATACGTTCAGTTGTCGTCAACGGAAAGGCAGCAAATCATTATTTTACGTAAGAGTGGATTGATCCTTCGAAGAATAGCTGAACTATCGGGTCGTGATGTGAGCACAGTTCAACGGTGTGTGTTACCTTTCATGACAGACAACGAAACGGCACAAAGATCAGGTATTGTAGCTTCCAGGTGTACCACACCACGGGGAAGATCGTGTGCTTCTAAGAAGTGCTGGGCTAGAACTTTTTACCACAGCAACCATGTTACAATGACATTTATCACCACACTACAGTTAACGTGGTTTTGCGCAAACAATTTGAAAACGTTTGCATAACGCAGAACTCCGAGGTAAACGGCCTTTTCAACACCTACCTTTTCAACGTCTTCCCCGGTTACGTCGCCTCCAGTGGTGTCAAATGAGAAGCAATTGGTCGACAGAATGGCGAAACATTCTGTTCACGGATGAATCACGATTCTGTTTTGGTATGCCAGATGGCTGTTCTCGCGTATGGCGGCGCTTTCAACAACGCCACCAGGAAGCTTTTTCTATCCGTCGCCACACAGCTCCCCTAAGTGGTACCATGATTTGGGTTGGTATAACATTTGGTGGACGAACACCCTTGGTCCACGTTTCTGGCAGTATCACGGCACAACGATATGTCTATGACATTGTTGGACATGTGGTACAGACATATCTGCCAACTTGGCCTGGACTGCTTTTTCAGAAGAATAATGCCAGGCCACATACTGCACGGGTAACTATGAATAATCTGCATGGTTTTGATATTCTGCCTTGATTAGGATGTTCTCCGGATTTGTCGCCAATTGAGCATATCTGGGACGTCATGGATTGCCGAATAAGAGAACTCCCAAATCCAGCAAATGCTCAGTTACAAGCCCAATTGCATGCTGTGTGGAATGTCATCCCTCAGCATACTATTAAACATCTACTTGACGGGATGCCTCGTCGTATTCAATCCAGTATAGTCGCTCGCGGTGAGCCTATTCCATATTGATCTAATGTCAATAAAGTTCCATGCTTTCATTTTCCAGATATGAGTTTTTGATCATTTGCACATCTCCATGTAAAAATAATTGTATTCTGTAAATTTCATAAGGATATATCAATCTCTTCACTTTGTTGCGTCATATATATATATACATATATATATATATGTGTGTGTGTATTTATACATTCATGTATATACATTTAGAAAACTGCTAGTTGTTCCCTCGAAGAGAATAAAATGGTCAAGAGTTTCGTTATAAGAATATTCATCTCTTCTAAGAAAAGAGAGAAATTCTTGCGCAAAGTGTTTTCATGTGAGGAAATTTAAATTTAGAGCTCTTGAGCTAACCGAATGCTACCTCTATTTACTTTTTCAGACGACACAAGCTTTCGAATTTTTATTTCAATATTGAAATACACAAATTTTCATCTTTGTTCGAAATTTATCTTTCTTATTTAAACTCTGAAGTTTCGGGATTTGTTCAACAAAATTGAAAAAGTGTTCGCAACTCTAAAAGAAAATTTTTCGAATAAAACCTTAAATGACTTCAAAGTTTCCTGAGGTAATTTTTACCAAAAATTCAAATACGGCAAATATGGACATGTTTTATGTCAATATTAGCAATTTTAATATTAAACTAATTTTTGCAATTTTTGCAAGCTTTTCGATTACAAATAGATCTGTATTGAAGTGCTATTTAGAGCCGAATAATTTCATAAAACAAACCGAACTTTATCAATAAACTTCTGCAGTTCAATTATTTTTAAATATTTTATAAAATGTTTGGGAATAGTAATAAACTATATATAGTAATATCTTAGTTAAAATATTTATGCGATATATTACTCCTGTTTGATGAGTGAAGAATATAAATTTTTATAGATTTATGGAATATAGAACTGATGTAGTTATTATATACTATTCATCTGAAATATTTTATGAATAATTTTAAAAATTAAAGTTTTGAGGATGATAAATTTTCAGATAAATCAATTATATTTCTTCTTATGTACAATGTTAATAGTACAATGTTATGAAATCGTATATGTATATCTATGGGAGCCTGGAGATACAACATATCTAAAACAGATTTACAAATCGAATAAAATTTGTTAACTCCTGCAGTGTTCACTTCCACGATAAGTGTTTTCCAATCTTCACCAGTAGCTCAATTGGGAGAGTGTCGTCTGGCTAGTGGAGATCCGACTTTAGAGCCTGCCTGAGACAGCAAGGTTCTTTTCAATTGAGTCCGGACATGCTAACCCTGAAAGTTAGTGCAATGATGTCAGAGGTCTAAAAGTGACTGAGTAAGACTATCACGGACTCCCTGGACTATGGTATGTTGAGGGCTAATTTAAAATCGCGATGTCAGCGATGACACAGAAAGCTAACTCTGTGGATAAAAATACCATTAAGAGGTTAACCGCTGGTAAAATTAGCAGGAGGTGGTAAGTCAGATTGACAAGACAACGTCAATCTGACATTAGAGAGAGCAGAATGTAGAGTCCAATTTAACAGTAGAGAGACAGTAGTGTTTGCAGTAGTGTTTGCAGTAGTGTTTCCAGTGCATTTGACAGTAGTGTTTGCAATTCCGTTTCAGTAGCTCAACTGGAAGAGCATTGCTTGGTCAGTACGAAAATCTGCCGTTCGAGACCTAGATGGTACAAAAAGTTTCTTTACATTCTAACCGATAACTACAGCCAATAAACGTGTGTCTACTGATTTTCAAAGAGATTCACCAAGGGATTTCAGCAATTTTTCGAATAATATCTTACGAGATTAGAAAAATATGGTGAAAATGTAATGTTAAAAACTGTTATAAAAGTAATCATTTTATATAATTTATGGATCCCCATTGTACGCCTTTCTTGATATATTGCATATTTGGTAACTTTAAAAAACAAAACTACAAGCACTTGCTGAGCAGAAACGCCACGAAATTTATGTAAAAATCTATGTTTATGCACCCATGCTTAACTTACTGACTTTTAAGATGATTAAAAGTTAAAGTAAATGTAAATAAATTATTTCTTTAAAAATGCAATATCTGCAGTAAATGAATATTTTAAAATTTCATAATTTTCTTTTAAATTACGCAAATGAACAGCAAAATATATTGAAAAACATTTATAAATTATATAACAACATTTTCAGCTTTTCTTATGCAGCATTTTGGATTTTCAAGGATCTCTTAGTTACTTAATACAAACCACAGAAAATATAAAAAAAGCTCTTAGCACGAAGGACCATTATTTATAATTCGGCTATGAAAGATGAAGAGCCTTCTAATGAGATGAAAGATAAAGTAGTTCTTCAGTTAGAATTTTTAAAAAATAAATCATGTTAATATGCGTACCGACTTAAGACATAAAAGTGTTGGAAAAATCTAGTATATTGCCCTAATGTAAGTATATTGCCTATTAGGCACGAAACACCGTGCCGGGTTTTGCATGGTAATGGGCTGTTTTTTTTCACAACCGATAAAAAGTTAAATTTTTCACATAAAACTTTTGATGTAATAGTTAAATTTACTAAACAAAATAATAAAAAAATATATATAGCAATTTTTTGATTACCTAAACAACCAAAATACACGTATATTATTAATATCTTCATGGCAGCACTGTTTTTTTTTGCCGTGTAAAAAAGGAAAAGGGAACTTAGTATAAGACACGGTTGTTACGCTACATTCTTCTTATGGCACACACCGAATTATGTTATACACCGCATTGCTTTACACACATCATTACGTTACACACCGCATTACGTTATATACCCCATTATACATACCCTATTAAACATACTTCAGGAAAAACAATAAAAAATCATATGCATAGTCTATCTGATGGGAAACGAAACAATTATATATTTTATATTATATATTATTAACAATTATATAAACGTAACAGTTATACATTTGCGGTTTATTAATAATTTCGTGCAGTTTCTCTCAATACCAAATTTAATTGTTTACTTTTTAGTTATAAGTACAGTCTAACCATGTTTATATAGTTTTTACTTTCCCTGCAATACATTATAATGTATAGAGAAAGTATTGGAATCATGCCGAAAATCGCAACTCGAGTTTTTGACGGATCTACATGTTTTGGAACCTCTAGAACACGAAAAAAACTGTTTTTAACGTGACGTCAGTGTGTGCGTCTGTCTGTGCAATGCATGTATATATTACCGCTAAAGTGTAGTAATCAGTTATGCTACAGATAATCTAGGTAATGTGCAGATTAACTAGGGCGATCCGTTAAAGTGCCGAAAATTGTTTCATTTCTCAAATTACCTAGGTAATCTGCAAATTACCTAGATAATCTGCACATTACCTACTAGGTACTCGTTAAAGTGGAAATAAGATCCTAACTGGAACAACAGCAACCTTTCTAAAGAATCAAGTTAATATAATCAAACATTCAACAAATTAGTTTGCTAAATTTATTTGCTTTAAAAAAAATCAAGACACAAATTTAAGCGCTAACAGGCATAAACGAATTTGAAAACAGAATTACCTATGCTACGCACTGACAGCCGACTCAAATTAAGAGAAATAAAAACAACCGGCGACGACAAGACGCTGGCGAAACCAAACTAAAAGTGGAGGAGAGGGGGAAGGAGTAGGGAAAGGAAATGAGAGAAACAAACTTTTGAACTTCAACGATACGGAAGCCGCTAATGGGCACATTACTTAGGTAATATGAAAACTCTTGATTCCGCACGTTAACGGAGCAAATCAGTTAATCTGCAGATTAGAAAGGTAATGTGCACATTAACGGCTTTCGAGTTTTAGCGGTAACATATCCACTCCAACTGAAAAACTAAATGACCGAATTTCATAAAAAAATTTTTTGAGTACCTTGGAGCTGGTTAGATTTTGGTATAATTCGGAAAAAAAGAAACTGCCTTTTTTTACGAAATGGAAATTCGTCAACATCTAAAGTAAAAGACTACGTGCGCTCAAATATATCAATTAAATGCTTGATTTATACGTAATTTTTAATGATTAAAATAATAAGACGAACCCCATTACTCTAGGACTACTATTCGTTCTTGATATATTTTAGTTTATTCGCATTTTCGCTACGCCACCTTTGAAAATAAGTCCAGTTATCAAATGGTAACGAATATTGAATTAAAAGTGCAAATTCAGTTTAATTTCAAATAATTATCCTTGTTATGTTTTGCAATTAAAAACAATTTAATTAATTCTTGAAGAAATCAAGTGAACGTGAATATGAGTCTGTAGGGATAATCATGTGCTGCCCACATCAGAAATTTCTATTTAGTTTTTGATGTATGCTTATAACAATTGTAATGACGCAAAATTCAAATTACCGATATTTTTATTGAGATAGCAGGATCGAAAAAGATCCGGGTTCCTAATATGAGCCTGCCTACCTATATGGCCCATTGTCGTATTATTGTTTATTCCATATTATCCGCCAGATTTCATCATAAAAAATCTGATGTGGGCAGCACATGCCTTTCCTTGTATAATGCAATGAATTTACTCCTTTTACAGTCAAAGAATAATGTATAAGATCGACGGTACAGTGTTTTTAACGTTGAAATGTATATCTGGCAATTTTCCGGATGACAACATGTAAAACTATTTCAAAATACCCAATTAACTTATATTTCGCACAACCCTAAATAAACATTTCCAATATTGATAGCATCCTCATTAAGCGATATAGTCCATATATTAAAATATTTTATAATTAATTCATCAATTGGGCGTCAATTTAATTCATTTTGCCATTTTTTTTCAATTTTGTCAATTTCACCAATGTCGTCAGTTTTGCAATTTTAACGATATTTTCGTCAATCTGGAGCAAAATGTGATAAAGTTAGCTATAGTTCGCTAGATTATACATCAAGTTTTCCAAATGCATCACCAAGTGTTACAGATAAACGGAGGCATTTCTTATATACTAGAAGATATGCCAGACATACGACGTAAATCAGAATTCGCAAAACATTGCTTCCAATTTAGAGTCATTTTTATTAATTTCCCCTACATTTTTGTTACTTTGGCAACATTTGAAATAGTCGTCAAGTTGGCGACGTCTCGCTAAATTTCTTGCCAAGCGTTATGGACGGACGGGCCGAGAAATTAGTTAATCTTATAGTATACTCTTATGTTCTTTCCAAGATATTGAACTTTCAGTAATTAGTTATCATTTCGATGATTTAGTGCCGATTTCATCAATTTGACGTGTTTTTACCAATTGGGTGGCATTTTCGTCAATGTGGCAACGTTTAAAAAGTCAGAAAGTTAGAGATATTCCTACAAATTCGTCACCAAA
Source organism: Amaurobius ferox (assembly GCA_951213105.1). NCBI lineage: Eukaryota > Metazoa > Arthropoda > Arachnida > Araneae > Amaurobiidae > Amaurobius > Amaurobius ferox. Next base: position 77,904,553 of record OX578141.1, read on the forward strand.
GTTTTGCCAAACGTTAGGTATAGAAAAATAGGTTATTCTTATAGTAGATTCTTCTATTAATCTTTCAAATAGAGCTATTTTCATTGATTTAGCGTCATTTTTATCAATTTGCTATAATTTCGTTAATTGGGCAACATTTAAGAAATTCGTCGCTAAAATCTCGCCAAGAATTATGAATGAAAAAATAAGTTATTCTTATAGCAGAAAAGTGATTATTGGAGTCCAAATGCAAATGTATTACACAAAGTAGCTTTATTCATGAATGGAACGAGCTAGATTTAGAAGAATTATGTCACCAAATTTATCTCATGATATTATATATGAAAAGTGAATATCTTTCACAATAGTTTATATCCTTTTTTAATTTAATTTCATTTTTGGATAAATGTATTTGAAAAATATGCAATATCTCGAGAACGGTTCATGCTAGCGTTCTAAAGTTAATATCAATCATTTTCTAATGAAAAATTACATAAGAAACGTCTAGCTACGTAACTTAATGTTTTGATTTTCTGATAATTTTTCAAAATTTCACTCTAAAATTTAGGGGGGGGGGGGGTATGAACATTCGATTGTGTTTAAAAACATAGGCTTCCAGTATTCACGGAGTGTAATTTTTGAAATAAATTTTGTTCGAATTGCTCTATTCGTTCGTGAGATATCGTCTCTACAGACTCACTGACACACACACACACATATACACACACACACGGACATCACCTCAAAAACGTTTAATTCGTGATCAGGAATGCTTGAAACATGGTCTCCCATCAAAAACTCGAATTCGAATTTTCGACCCCGTCACAATACTTTCCTTATACATTATGATATGTATATAAGGAAAGTAACGAAATCTTTATGACGATAGAAAATTAGCGTACTCAAGCCAGTTGAATTCGAGTTACGTAGGTGACGTCATCAGCAGTTTTCTAGGTATTTTCAAAGGAAAGGCGTCTTATTATTTTCTGAATGTAAAAAAAAGTTCGTTTCATTACCTTTTGTAAATATTTAATCTAATGTAAAAATGGATACTGTATCTTTATCAATGTACAATCAGTGTTGTATTCTTATCTGATTATTTCAGCCATATGTCTATTTTAAAAACAAACAAGAAAGATCAATCATGCTTAAAGCATTAATTATGAAACACTTTCCAGCTTCAATGCAATTTTATTTAAACAAGTCTAAAATGCAATACATTCCTCGGTAATATTTTGAAACTTATCACAATACTGCATTAATTTATTATATTTGAAAATTTAAACATTCATCGAAAAAAAGGAACTTTAATCAAATGACGGCATTGAAATATAAATTGTCTGGTTTAAACATCTCTAAAATGTTATACATTCCTCGGTTATAGTTTTAGAATTATCATAATACTACGATAATTTATTATATTTGAAAACTTCATCGAAAACAACTGAAATTAATTCAAATGACGTCATAGAAAAAATAACACGCCTGGATCTCTCTATAAAAACAGGATTTCATTCATAACTTTATCCAATTCATTTCATTCATCACAATACTATAATAATTTATTTTATTTAAACATTTTGTTTAAGACCATGGAGCTACAAAAAATTAAACTCTATGCTTGAAACTTCATCGAAAAAAATCGTCCTTCTCTTTATGAAATCAATTAATATTTCATTCATATCAGCCATGCAGACTCCATGGACTAAATTATTTTGTGTTGAAAAAATACAGGAATTCTAATACAACTCATTCTATATATTTTGCTGTTAACATTTTACATAGGTGAAAAATAGGCTTTGTTGTAGAAATAATCAAATTTAGATGAGCATTTAAACTCAAATACATTGTCATTGCGTTGTTTCAGTATGTAGATGCACAGAATTTAAGCAAAGATAAAGTAGTTTTAGGACGGATATAACACTTAATATGAATTAAAAAGAACTTAAAAAAATCACGATTTTGAAACAAGATGGATGCCATATATCATTTTGAAGTGGGTCATGTGATCGTTTCATATCATGGTCACGTGATCGTTTCATATAAGAGGTGTAATTATTATTTTAATTTTTATTTAAAAACTACTGAATATATTTCGCTGAATTTTTTTTTATACATTTTAAGGAACAATTTGAATATTACCTAAAATTTTCGTAGCAATTTGTGAATTTTAAATCCGCTTAAAAAATGTTTGAATAATTAGGTCCCATAGGACTCAATGTATTTCATTTTTTCGACCCGTGTTCAATCCAAAAATAATTGGGTAATATTATTCATTTATATTCCCATAGGTTCTACAGACCGTCTGAACAACATACTAAAATTTCATTTTGATTAAGTCTTTTTTACGGCAGTTATCGTGCTAACGGACAGACAGACAGACAGAATGAACAAAGTTATAAACACTTTTCAACTTTGTTGTAAAGTGTTAATAAAAAGTGCAGAAGTGGGCAATATGTATAGACTTGCGGCAGCAAAGACATCTATCAAAGATGCCACATGAGCCAAAACCCGAATTATAAGAACAGAGGAGGAGCTAGCTTTTGCTCAGTGATTATAATGTCGGTCTACAATGCATCAGGTCCCTGGTTCGGGACCACGGCGACGCCCAATCGCCACAATGATGACTGGACGTTTGAAAAAACGCAACCTTCCTTTCCAACGACTTCGCCTCTCAGCACGAGATGGCAGCACCACAAGGAGTCAGAAGCCTTGACACTCCCTTCCTGGTTGACCACAACTGTCCGTCACGCCGAGGCAACACGCCTCCCGGTCGTCACGCCGAGGCGACACGCCTCTCGGCCTCCTCATCAGCGAGGGGAGTGTGCGGCAGCAAAGACATCTATCAAAGATGCCACATGAGCCAAAACCCGAATTATAAGAACAGAGGAGGAGCTAGCTTTTGCTCAGTGATTATAATGTCGGTCTACAATGCATCAGGTCCCTGGTTCGGGACCACGGCGACGCACAATCGCCACAGACTCTTATTCCATCGTCTTTAAAAGTGCTACTTAAAATAAAAGACCAAGGGCTATTTTCTTGCCCCAAACGGGAAATCTTACATTATTAAATACTAGTCGGATATATAAAAACTATGATGGGCTGGTACTGAAGTTGCCGAAGCCTTTTTTTCTATTTCTACCTACCATTCCCCGGCGCTGAAAAGTGGGGGTTCGATAGGTTTTTTAAATCCTCCAGAGTCCCTCAGTTGACACTGAAGGCTGAATCTTTATACGCTTTTAGTGTCAACTAAGGTACGGAACCAAATGGAGCCGGATTTTTCACTCCCCCTCCCCGGGTACGGAAAAAAGAGAGGACTCGAATAGTCTTTCCAGAAGCTCCTGGTAAGCTAAAGGGCTGAATTCTAACGCAGACTTATAGTATCAGCTATCAGATAGATCTTAACGTTGCCGGATTTTCGATTTACTCTCCGAGGGCGGAGAAAATTGAGTTCTTTCGCATATTCATTTCAGAGCCCCCATCTTCTCCCACGGTGACTCAGAAGGATTAATATCTTCATATTTATAGTATCGACTATCGGACAGAGCTGAACTTAGTTGCAATTTCAACCTCTCCCCCGAGCGGAGATTACATTTTTTAAAATTTCTTTACAAACCCTCAAGCAGCCCTCTGCTGACTTAGAAGGTTGAATCTTTGCTCACTTATAGTATCGATCATCAGACAGAACTTAACGGGGTGGAGAAAATTGGAATGTTTCGACAAGTCTTTTCATGGCCTCCATAAGCTATCTCGGTGAAGAAGATTAACCTAAAAGGATTAAACTTCCATGCGTATGGTGTCGACCATCGGACAAAACCTAACGCAGTCGCATTTTCAGCCTCTCTCGCTGCAGGATATTATAGATTTTTAAATGACTTTCTAAATCCTGAAGCAGCCTTTTGATGACTTAGAAAGTTAAACAATTTCAAACTTATAGTATCGATCATCAGATAGAACTTGACGTATCCAGATTTTCGATTTACCTCCTGAGGACGAAGAAAATTGAACTAATTCGAAAGGTATTTTCGGAGCCTCCATAAACTTGGAGATTTAGTCTTTTAAATGTCTTTTCAAACCGTCAAGTATCCTTCTGGTGACTTAAGTTGAATTTGTGCACACTTATAGTATTTCAACCGCCCACTTTGCTGCTCTATGTCTAAGGATGAGCCGAACGGTCTGGACTTTCGACACTTATAGTATCGGCACCGGTTCTCGTTAGATCACCGAAGTCAAGCAGCATCGGACGCGGTTAGTACTTGGTTAGGTGACCACCTAGGAACACCGCGTGCTGTTGGCACATTTCGGGCACGGTAGCCCATTGGTTTGCTAGCTGGATTTGCACGCTGCCACAACTGCCGCCGTGTTCAGGCGCCACACTACCTAAACAGCCGCCGTGTTCAGGCGGAATACGATCACGTTAAACATGTGGGTCCGTAAGTCCTTCCGAGAGGTTGGTAGTAGGGGAAGGAGGGTACGGTCCCTGTGGATGCCTCCCCCACTGGGTTCCGGTCCAAATTGGGTGGCACTTCCCGGTCGTCCAAACTGTTACCTTACACCTTTCTGGTAGGTCGGACGGTCTGGATCTCAACAACAGCACTTATAGTATCAATTACTGGACAGAACTCTAGCAGATTTCCGATTATCTTCCGTAGTGGATAACATGGGGGAGGGGGGGGGTCTTTTAGAACCCTCCTGAAACCCCAATTGTGAACACAAATAACTAAAACTTGACTACGGGGCAGAACCTAAATGAAGACCAAAATGGAGGCAACTATTTTCGACACTAAGCACCAAACATTGTAAAACAAAATAAAACTTATTAATAATGTCGCAGCTTCATATTTTAAGTAAGTTAGCTCCCCTGCTCCCCTTTAAAATACCAGAAACATAAAATGTGGGTTATTTATCAACTGAAGTTTACCTAAAGTTCTCTCAGGTTATTAAAATTCAGCATAGAGTAAGGCGCAAGAAATATTCGGCAAATAAATCAAATTTATTGTGCACGTTTCTCGGCCCAACTAAAGCTTTTACTTAGATTTTAGCAAGAATTTATTCCTTTTCAATTTGCTTCGAATGCTCAAGTTTGATGAATAAAACATTGTATTACTTCCCAACAGTATTTCCAATTTACGGTACGAATGCAAATTTACAAATCAAAATTATCCACTGCTTGTTTTATATCTGAATATTTACTTGTGTTCGTTTTTAGTTTTTATTACATATAAATATAATCAAGCTCATACATAACATATATATTATGGGTTGAGATCCTTATCACTGATTATTTTCTATTGTATTAACATATTTTATTTCTAATGTGTACTTAGTAATTTTCGATAATTTTACATTTCTTAATTTCAGTACAGAATACATCTTTTGGAACTGGATAATGTCTATGTCGAGTTTATACATTTAATCGTACAAATGTTTTATACATTTAATCGCTTATACATTTAATCCTTATACATTTAATCGTACTGTAATCAACTACTTTAAATTTTATGATTGTATGTGTGATTATACAGGGTATCCCCAAAAGATTGAAACGCGCTTTAATTCTCTTTACCTGTTGGAGATAAGTGGGCAATGTAAATTGCAAAAATGTTGGTAATAAGGTAGGAAATAAGACTACGTTTATGAAATAGTTCTAATTTTTTTTCAAAAAGTTGCACTTTTTAAATTTTTATACGATCCCCGTTAGACAAATTTGGTCAATCAGATTTTTTTTTTATTTTTAATGCAATATGATCATTTTAAAAAAACGCATATCTGTATCTTTAAAATTGAGCGAGTTATATTTAATTGGAAATTGAACATTGTGAATGGGGACCATATATCAAATTAGAAATGTTAATTTGTGACATATTGCGAAAAAGATAAAACTGGATGATAATGCATAACAGACATTTTTGCGAATTCCGCATGTGCTCACGATGTAATCACGGATTCGTAAGTACTTTTTTAAATAACTATTTTTTCAATATTTAAGTACTTTTAAGTACTTTTTTTTCTAAACAATTTCCATTAATAATTTGTTTATGATCCTTATTTTCACTGATGAAACCGCCTTTCACATGGTACGGTAAATCGGCATAAGTCAGATTTTTTCCTTTATCATAATTCAGTTGATTTTAGAGATACAGATATGCAGTTTTTTATTAATGATCTTGTTGCATTAAAAATAAAATTTTCTGATTGACCAAATTTGTCTAAGGGGGTCGTATAAAAATCTAAAAAGTGTAACTTTTTGAAAATTAATTGGAGGACTATTACATTAACGTAGTCTTATTTCCTACCTTACTTTCAACATTTTTGCAATTTATATTATCCACTTGTCTCCAACAGGTAAAGAATTAAAGCGCGTTTCAATCTTTTTGGGAGACCCTGTATACACTATACGGGGTGATTGACATTTTCTTTGAATTAAAAATGACAAAATGTCAAAAGTATTTCTGATTTTGAAGAGGTTTACCAGGTATAATTACTCTGCCAAGATAGGCTCTAGAGGCTGCCAAGGTATAATTACTCTTTTATCATCTTAGTTTTATTTATAAGCATAATAGTTTAGAAGAAATCACATAAAACGGCAAATAACACAATGATACGAATGTAAACGATTTTGAGCAGAAAAATTCCCGATCTCCAGGACAAAAAGACAGCAAGACAAAAACTTAAAGGATCGTCTACTAGCTTGTGGTGTTTCTAACTTCTGAGTAATTACTCGATTGTGACCTTCTTTCAATGGCATGATGTGAAACGTAGTATATATTAACGTTATTTAGTAACTTTATTTTATTTATTAAAAGAGCAAATGTTCTTTCAAATGTAATTCATTTTTCATTATCCTGAATTTTAATTTTAAATGCTGACAGATGTGTATAATGCTATACTGGATGAATATATTAAAGATGAGCTAAATTTCTCTTATAATATTGAATCATTCGTAGTTTTAAAGTCTGCGGAATTACATGAGAAAATTGTGGTATCGAGAACATAATTGTATGTTTTCTTTAAGAATATACACTTTTAACTTTTCTTATATACATAATGTATAAGGAAAGTATTGTGACGGGGTTGAAAATTCGAATTCGAGTTTCGAACGGGAGAGCACATTGTGTGTGTGTGTGTCAGTGAGTCTGTGGAGACTATATCTCAAGAACGAATGGAGCGATTCGAATGAAATTTGGTACAAAAATTAGAATCCGTGATTACTGGAAGCCAATTGTTTTAAAACACGATCGAATGTCCAGAACCCCCCTAGATTTTCGAGTGACATTTTAAAAAAATCATCAAAAAATCAAAACCTTTAATAAAGTTACGCAAATAGACATTTCTTACGTAATTTTTCCTTAGAAAACGATTGGCATAAACTTTAGAACGCTAGCATGGACCATTCTCGAGATATTGCACATTTTTCAAATAAATTTATAAAGAAATCCAAGAAATGAAAAAAATATATTAACTTTTAAGAAACATGTTCACTTTTCATATGTAATATCATGCGATAAATTTAGTGACATCATTCTCGTGGATCTAAATCGTTCCATTCACGAGAAAAGATACTTTGAGTACTAATACTTTTGTATTTGAACGCCAATAGTCATTTATCTGCTGTAAGAATAACTTATTTCTCCGTCCATAACGTTTGGTGAGATTTTGGTGGCGATTTTGGTGGAATGTCCCCAACCAGGCAACATTTTTAAATGTTGCCAAATTAACGAAAATCTCGCCAAATGAATAAAAATGACTCTAAATTAATGAAAATGACGCTAAATCAATGAACATGACATTAAATCAATGAACATGAGGGCTAATTTGAAGAAAATTCTATATCTTGGAAAGAATATAAGAATAACTTATTTTTATCTGTAAAAGTAGTAAATTCATTGCATTATATAAGGAAAGTCATGTGCTGCCTACATCAGATTTTTTTCTAAGCTTTGGAATAGTGAAAAATGCAGTTGAGCTTTTGCAGGTGGCTTTCTTAGTCAAATTACTTTTTATAAAGGTGATTTCTTTTTGTGACGATAAAGTGTTTTGGAAGAATTCTGTTCAATTAGAACATTTTCAATCTGTATATTTTCAGTCAACCTGCAGCGCTTCGTCACTTTCAAAGCAAGGAACGGTGACGTAGAGGTTTTACCTCTATGCTTATAAAAAGTATTGTGATTTATACAAGTTAATGTGAACAACAGTGCTTTCTATGAATTTAAAATTTTTGAGTCATATTTGTGTGGTAAAGGATTTTGGTGGGTGTCCAAACGCGGAGAAAATGTGTCTAGAAACAAGAAAGATCAATCATGCATAAAGCGTTGATTATAAAACACTTTCCAAATTCAATGCAATTTCATTTAAACATCTCTAAAATGCGATACATTCCTCGGTAATATTTTAAAAATTATCACAATGCTACATTCATTTATTATATTTGAAAACTTAAAACATCATAGAAAAAAATGAACTTCATTTAAATGAAGGCATTGAAATGTAAATTGCCTGGTTTAAACATCTCTAAAATGCGATACATTCCTCGGCAATGTTTCTAAAATTATCATAATACTACAATAATTCATTATATTTGAAAACTTCTTCGATAACAATTGAAATTTTTTTAAATGACGCCATCGAAATATAACAAGCCTGGCTCTTTCTATAAAAGCAGCATTTCATTCATAAACATTTTCCCATTCATGTCATTCATCACGTTACTATAATAATTTATTTTATTTAAAAATTTAAGACCATGGAGGAACAAGTAATTAAACTCTATACTTAAAAATTCATCGAAAAAAATCGCCCTTCTCTCTGTAAAATCAATGAATATTTCATTTATATCAGCTAAGCAGACTCCATGAGTTAAATAATTTTGTGTTAAAGAAATGCAGCAATTCTTATACAACTCATTCTACATATTTTGCTGTATACGTTTTCCATAAGTAAAAAATAGGCTTCGTTGTAGAAATAATCAAATTTGGATGATCATTTTAACTCAAATATATTGTAATTGCGTTGTTTCAGTATGTAGATGCCCAGAATTTAAGCAAAAATAAAGCGGTTTTAGGGCAGATACAACACTAAATATGAATTAAAAAGGACATTAAAAATCCCAATTTTGACACCAGATGGATGACATGTTTTATTTTATTCTTTTTATTTAAGTGTGTCACGTGATCGCTTCATATAATGGTCAAGTGATCGCTTCATATAAGAGGTGTAATTATTATTTTAATTTTTATTTAAAAAACTACTGAATATATTTTGCTGAAATTTTTTTTATATATTTTATGGGATAATTTAAATATTTCCTAAAACTTTCGAAGGAATTTCTGAATTTTAAATCCGCTTAAGAAATGTTTGAAAAACTAGGTCCTATAGGGTTCAATGTATTTCATTTTTGTAACCCGAGTTCAATACAAAACTATTTGGTGATATTATTCACTTATATTCCCATAGGTCCCACAGACCGTCTGAACAACATACTGAAATTTCATTTTGATTAAGTCATTTTTACGGCAGTTATCGTGCTAACGGACAGACAGACAGGCCGACAGAATGAACAAAGTCATAAACACTTTTCAACTTTGTTGTAAAGTGTTAAAAATGGAATCTTGTAAGATGGCTAACCTCGTCTCACTACTACAAAAATAAACTAGAGCGAAAATTAATGTAATTAACGGAGTACAAAAACATGCGTTGGGAAAGAATATGTAAAAACGTACCCAATTATTCGAAGTTCGATTTCAGAGGGGGAGGGGGATACCTACTGTCCTTGCTGTGCAATCAAGCAGAAGACAAATATTATTTAAAGGGAAAATACTGGACTCGAATATACGAACGGCTGAGTGATCTATCAAAGTTATGTATTAGTGGCAAATTAACTAATAATAGCAAATTTTTGAAGGTATCTTACGTTATAATCAAACAAGAAAGATCAATCATGCATAAAGCATTGGTTATGAAACACTTTTCAACTTCATTGCAATTTTATTTAAACATCTCTAAAATGCGACACATTCCTCGGTAATATTTTTTAAATTATCACAATACTACAATAATTTATTATATTTGAAAATGTAAAACTTCATCAAAAAATGAGCTTCATTCAAATGGCGGCATTGAAATATAAATTGCCAGGCTTAAACATCTCTAAAATGCGATACATTTCTCAGTAATATTTTTAAAATTATCATAATAGTACAATAATTTATTATATTTGAAAACTTCATCGAAAACAAATTAACTTTATTCAAATGACGTCATCAAAATATAAATCGCCTGGCCATCGAAATATAAAAGCAACATTTCATTCATTAACTTTTTCCATTCCTTTCATTCATCACAATTCTATAATAATTTATTTTATTTATGAACTTAAAATTATGGAGATACAAGTAATTTAAGTCGATGCATGAAACTTCATCGAAGAGATCGTCTGCTTCTCTGTGTAAAATCATTCAATGTTTCATTCATATCAGCTATATTGCAGACTCCGTGAGCTAAATAATTTTGCATTAAAGAAATGCAGCTATTCTTATACAACTCATTCTACATCTTTAGGTGTTTATGTTCTCCATAAGTGAAAATTAGGCTTCGTTGTGGAAATAATCAAAGTTTGATGATCATTTAAACTCAATATATTGTAATTGCGTTGTTTCAGTATGTAGATGCACAGAATTTAAGCAAAAATAAAGCGGTTTTAGGACGGATAAAACACTCAATATGATTTAAAAAGAACATTAAAAATCACGATTTGGAGACAAGATGGATGCCATATTTCATTTTGAAGTGGGTCACGTGATCTTTTCATATCATGGTCACGTGATCGCTTCATATAAGAGGTGTAATTAATATTTTAATTTTTATTTAAAAAACTACCGAATATATTTTGCTGAATTTTTTTTTTATATATTTTATGGAATAATTTGAATATTACCTAAAATTTTCGAAGCAATTTGTGAATTTTAAATCCGATTGAAAAACGTAAATTATACCAAAAATAGTGAAAACCATCTGACCCATCCAGATTGAACATCTTTTCGTCCGAAAAGATTATACCAATCCATTTTGAACCGAGAGAAATGTATTTTTATGAAAACTACTGTCTTATTTCCTTGTGTTCTTTTTTAAGAGGCGGACGTGACATTGACTTTCCATACCAAATACTCGGATGTTTATTCAAAACATTTTGAACTGTTCGTGTGGAACTTGGTAAGTCCAAATTTCTTTTAACTTCATTTTCAGTTTCTTTTTTCTTGCAAACTCTTCTTACAATCATTCTTTTCTGTCGATGCGTTAGAATTTCGTTTTTTCATTCCATACATTCCAAGTTCATTTAGAAAATTATAAATTACAGCTTTAGATCGTTTAATTTTTTTCAAAATTTTAAGTCTACACAATCCACATTCTTTAAAAGCAAGATTTTCCCCTTTCTCAAGGTCAGACAGATGAGTTCCTTTTGGCATCGTACAAAAATCGTGAAGAAATGAATCAAGTGTGAATTTTGTTTAGAAACCCAGGTTTTATATTTGAAATGGTCATTTTTTGCTTTCAAATATGAAAATTTTTCTATAAATTTAGATGAAAAAACTGTTGTCCTTTTCCTTTTTCCAATATCATATAGGTTTAAAATTTATAAAGTAAATTTATACATATTTATTTTTGGAAAATCTAACTAATTTACATGAAAAAGAACTTAATTTTACCAATACTTTTACTTAAGAAATTTTCATGCATCTCTGTCTAAAGGATTTCTAGATTTGGCGAGTTTTCGTTTGTCCTTATACTTTTTTTGCTTTTGAAGTTTATGTAATTTATTTTACGTGGTGCCCCATCTAGGACACAAAGTGGGAAATTTAAAGAGCAAAAATGTGTACTTTTGCTAGAATACCATATCGCAGTCAGATTTGGACTTCTATTTCCGAAATCTGAAAGCAAAGCAAATCATCGACCAACCGATTCGATGTTTTCAGTCCCTCTGAAAAAATCTTCAGATAGTTTATCCCGCCAAATATGTAAGTTGAAGACCCAGACCGTCCGACTCGTCCAGAGGACTAAGAGCAACTATTTGGACGGCCGGGAAGGCCAAATATGTAAGTGTCAAAATTTATTTTAAATTCTCCAATCAGAGGCCAGTACTCCACATGTGCATTCGTCGAGAACTTACCATTGTTGACATTTGCAAAGCAGAAATTCTAGATCCGACAATTTCATATGAAATGGCAGAACGAACTTCCAAATAAAAATAATTTTCGCTTTTCCTTTTGCAAATGGGAAGGCTTTTTTTGAGAGTCGAGGTGCAATATTTAAATACATTAAATCAAAATACATACATAAACAAATTACACAATTTCATATAAGATTATAAATAGTATTTTTCTTTACGCATCAACGCACTATAAAGATAAAAATTATTTTAGGTTATAGGGAAATACCAGGAATACACGGATACGAAATTCGCATGACAATTCACACTATTTATTTAGGAAGGATATATATATATATACAAAAACTATTAATTTATAGTCTGAAGTGCGAAGCGAGGTCTATTAGACTTATCTCAATATTAAAACACAAGTATAAGTTATTTCTTGTCTTCATTTAAAAATAGCTTTGTCTTATAATAATTGATCCTTAGAAGAACAGTATCTATATTTTGAAAAGTTGATTGTTACTTCTCTTTCTGTTGTCGGTACTTATTTCTGGATGTAGCATGTAGCCAACTTTTTGACAGCATCTTAGATTTCACTAATCATACGTCAAATTTGTCTACATTTGCCTGTATAGATGTGTGTGAGCCCTAATAGAGTTTTAATACAGTGATATGAAAATAAATGAACAGAAGTAAATCATGGAATGGTCTTTGAGTGCATTTGTCAGTAATCGTTTGACTAATTGTGATATATGAATTGCCAGGAACTAGTGTTGGTAAAAGAAAGTATATAACATATACTATAGATATTTAGAAATTACTAAAACATATATATTAACTTTCTGATTGTTTTTCCGGCCTTACTATGCTGTACAGGCAAATAGACTAAACTGACTAGCGCTTTCTGTTTAGCATGAAGATGCCTCATATGGCGAGCTATGATCGCCCTGCATGTCTGTGCCTCAGCGGTCCTGTCTATACCAGGTTCCCTATAGTAATAGAAAAACATCAATTCGATTTCTTTTAAAAAACTTGCTAACTGCCAAAACTTGATCTAAAATAAATATGGCACTTAGTGATGATAAAATCCGAATTTATTTAACATAATTTTTCTTATGGCCCACAGAAAAATAATTGAGATAATACTTGGGATGACTTATATATGTTGGACAATACTTATGTCAGGCATAAAAATTCCAATATCGTAAAATATGAATAGGGTTTAACATTGGTATGATAAAAAGTTAAAATAACAATTGAAAAAAATTGAGTTATCTGTTTATGTTGAACATTTGCATTTAAATGGCATAAAATGATTTTTTATTATCGATAGCTCATCCAAAAAAGTTTTTGGATGCAATCGCTTACCATTTGCAGAAAAAGTTTCAACTGGAACATAAAAGTGGTAGTAAAGCAATTTATAAAATGATTTTTTTTCTCCGATTCCCCATTGAGAATAATAGTAAAATCTGACGAATCTGGGATAAGATAAAAATAACTCGAGCCAGAGTTAAAGAAATAAAGCATCTTTTTCGATTTCAACGATTCTATATGTAAAATAGATATTTCTTATACGATAAACAGTCTCTAAAGCATCAACATTTTATTTCAAATTAAAATCAAGACTAATTATACTGTAATTTTTTCTTTAGATCAAAAATTTTTTCTAGAAATCCTAATACTATTACCAGTTAATTTAAATAACTAACAAAAACAAAATAATCACAAATTAATTAGGTATCTAATTATTAATACTATGGTACATGATTTCAATAAATTATAATTAGTAAACATAATAGCTTATTTAAAAATAATATAGAATTTCTCAATTCAAAATATAGTAATTCAATGCAGCAAAACAATTGTATCGGAAAATATAGCCTTTAAAATGCATTTTATTCTTTTAAGATAAAATTTATTGCATTTAAATATTTCTCTGAAATATTAAAAAAAATACTTTAGTGACAAAAACACAAGATAACATTTAATTAAAGCTGCATAAGAAATTATATTTAAACTTTTTGATGGTATCATGATATCTCATTGACATGTAAATTTAGCTTTTTAAATCGCATATTCTTTATTACAAATATTTCCAACTAGCATAATTTTTTTAAGGAAAAATGTTAAGATCAAAGAGGAGATTAATGTATTAAACGGTGGTTCATTTTAATACAGAAGTATAAAAACTTTATAAGTACAGTATAAACAATATTATAGTTAACCTGTTTTGAAGACAGGAAACAGGCTTCTTCAGGAGCAACAAAAAGTGCAACCTCACTTAATAGATTAAGTTCGGCAACTATCGTAGGATAGCATACGTGGATAAAGTAGGAAAAATGTTGCCATTGCCGCGGGGAAAACGAAAGATGAAAAATCAACGAGGCAGGAAAACTACCCTAACAGCATTTTTTTCACAGTGACGTGAGATTTACGTCACACTGTGACTTTGGGACGTCACAGGAAGTCGTAGTACGTCTCAGCAATGTCATATAGAGGTCACAGCGAAGTCATTTTGGTCATTTTCATGGTCGTTTGTGACGTCGCATATTAACTTGTTTGTGACGTCACATTGTAATTGCCATTGTAATGTTGTGACATTGTTACGTGTTAAATAAATTGTGGAAACGTCACAGAATATAGTCACAATGAAGTTACAAAGTTACTAATACGTAATGTCGCATAGAAGTCACAAATATGATGTCACATTGTGACCCAGGTGTCACGTAACTACAACGTCACTGTAACGCATGTAACAATCTTTGCTGTGAGGCTAGAGGCAGGATACTATAAACAAACAGCGAGAACTACGGAGGAAAACCAGATTAGAGAAAAATAAAGAATGAACAAAATAGTACAAGGTGGTAAGAAATCGGATAGCAGAGCGAATAGAAACAGCTAATGAGTAAATTTATTCAGTCGGTAACGAAAGAACATGGATTTTTACATAAATGGACATAAATTTGATATTTCTAATACAACAAATTAAACTATTTCGATATTTTTTATTATACTTTGTAAATATATGATACATTTAGTATATGTATAAACACTTATGTTAACTTGATGAAAAACTAAAAATGTTAATTTCAACACCCACTGTCTACTTAAACATTCAGATATTTAAACGGCATAAACTACTTTGAAAATAAAAGTATTTATTTACACTAAGAGACGTTAAAATTACATTTGCAAGTCGCTCGTAAAACGTTTTTCATCTGATGCATATGATGGGAAACTTCTTCTGCCGAATCAAAAAACCTGAAAAAAAATTATATATCATTAACGGCCAAATTACGCAAGAAAACATGGGAATTGTAAAGCATATATTATTAAATTGACACGGCAGATGTAAAATACAAAGTAAACACATTTAGATCTTTCAAAATGCAGAAAATGATTTAACCTTCAAGAAATCGTGAATGAGAAGCCGCGCGAAACTGAAATTCTATTAAAGACTATAATTATAAATGGAATCCCGAAAAATATAAATAAATAAAGATTAGAAACATTATATTACTGGGATTATTACAATTAGTTATAAGAATGATTTTATCGAAAATCGGGATAAAGTTATCATTGATAGCAGTTTGGGATAAGGCATTGGAAAGTTTATTTATTTCTGATACCACGAGCATGTTCAGATAATCTAATGTCAACAGTTCGTTTAGTACTTTCAATATGGAATTTATATATTTTTTCAGGGGATATAAGGAGAACAACTTACACTTCAGCCTGATTCAAAACATTAATTTTAAACTTATAGGTGAGGATAGAACTGAACATAGGAGTAACAGTAGAATAAGCAGGTTTCAAATTAAATTCTCGACAAAACTGAACAAAAGGGTGGAAGATCTTAGGGCTGTAAGAAAAACTTAATTTGAAATGCAAAACGGCGTAAGATAGGGCAAGCGGGGAATTGGAAAAGATAAATTTTAAACGGAGAGTAGAAAAAATTTAATAGTCTAAAGATAAAGTTGATTTCGTCACGTAAATCACCAACAGAAGAATAAACATTAAAGGCACGATTAAAATAAGCAATAAAAAATCCTTTTTAAAGGAAACAGAGTGGATCGTAATAGCGAGAATACAATAATAGCAATAGTGGGAGGTACTGAAACCATTAGTATCATGGAAAACCAGAACATTAAGAAAGGACAATGACCCCTACCGCATACACACACACACTCATGCTTAGCAGTAAAATTTATGGCGGGATAAAATCCGTTAATGTCCTTTGGTGTCGTTACGTGGATGATATGTTCATAGTGTGGAATAATAGTTTAAGTAATCTTAATAGCCTTATTGAGAGCTTTAACGAATTTTACACTTCGTAAATTTTACTGTTGAACACGAGTATGGGGGGGGGGCGGAGTTTTTGCTCTTTCCTTATGTTTTGGTTTCCCATGATACTAATGGTTTCCGTACCTTTGTATTTCACAATCCCATTTTTATTAATTCTTGTATTCTCGCCAATGTGTTTTACCGTTAATCTGTTCTCAAAATATTTTTTTATTGTTTAGTTTAATCGAGTCTGTAATGCATGTTCTTTTATTGATAGTTTGCTTGACAAAATGAACCTTATCTGCAGCCTTGGCTATGAAGCTGTTAACTCCTTTAAGTGTATTTATCAAATTTTCTCTATGATCCGTTCAAAATTTAAGTATACCAAATCTACACGTGCCCGTCATACGTTGTGCCTTAAAAATACCTGCCGATTATACTGTTACTCCTATGTATAGCTGTACCCATTTCAATAAGGTTAAAAGCTATTTCTAGAAGTAGCGCCTGATATAATAATCATTCACTAGTGTGATAAAATAATCATTCACCAGAACACACAACACAGATACCACAGTGGAGTTAACATAAGGAAGAAATACACTAAAACTAAGAACATAACATTTAAAAATGACGAAAAAATGACGCAAACTGCAGATCTAAAAATTTGATCAGACTGTAGGGCCTGTGGGATACTCTCACTTTTTTCATCAATACCTTTCATACATGTTTCCCACTAACCTTGGGCAATTCCTAAATTACACCCATAGAAACTCCCGTGCCACATACCACGCTGTTAGGGCTAGGAAGGAAATTAAATCTAAATAAATATTTAACCATGAAATCATGCCCCTTTTCCAGACGAAAAGCTACAACAGTATGGCGTCTAGGGAAATTGGGAATTTCATCAAGGGAATTCCTAGAATCCGTATCTTCAATTTTCTACAACTGTTTAGTTTTAAAGTTCTTTTTCCATTAATATTTTTATAATTCTCATATTATATGAATAAGGTGTTGTATCTTGTGGAGACTGATTTGTTTCCGTTCCCTTCTTCACCATCTAAATACCAAAAAATCTGATGTGGACAAAACATGACTTTCCTTATATAATGCAATGAATTTACTCCTTTTACAGTCAAAAGTAATGTATAAGAGCCACGGTACTGTTTTATTAACGTTGAATTGTACATTTGGCGATTTTCCGAATGACAAGATGTAAAATTATTTCAAAGTAACCAATTAACTTATATTTCGCGCAACTCTAATTAAACAATTCTCAATATTGATAGCATCCTCAGTAAACGACATAGTTCATACATTAATATATTTTAATAATTAACTCATCAATTAGGCGTCATTTTCATTGATTAAGCGTTAATTTTGCACTTTTGACGATATTTTCGTCAATCTAGGGTGAAATATAGCCAAATTGGAGATACGTCGCTAGATTATTTGCCAAGTTCGGCAAATGCATCAGCAAGTGTTACAGACAAACGAAGAGAAAAGTATTCCTTATATACTAGGAGATATGCCCGTCATGTGTCGGAAATCAGAATTTGCGAAACATTACTTCCCATTTGGTGTTGTTTCTATCAATTTGGCGACATTTTTGTCCTTTTGGCAACATTTTACATAGTCGCCAAGTTGACTAAATCACCGCGGAAGAACGACTGAATCGAATTGGATGAAATTTTCGGGATAGACTTGAAATAGTCCCACTTAAAATTTAGTCCATGCTTCGAGTTTTTAAGACCAGGCCTTATCGAGATATTAATAAAAACGCACTATTAAACCTTGAGATAGCATTATGGAAACGATATTTGTTCCGCAAAATTCTTTGTGAAAAAAATGATATAAAGTTGCTAAGGAATGGAATTAATCACAGTGCGTTTACATTTGAGAAAAACATATATATATCTTGTTGTTAAGAAGCGGAATTAAACCCAATGAGTTATTTACAACACTAAATATTTTTCATTTAAATAAAAAAGAAATATATATTTAAATACATTTTTTGGAACTACATTTTTGATTGGATCTACGGCCCTTGGGTTTAACAAGTTTAGATTATTGATATTTTTAAATTCTTACACAATTTGTTTTATTTTGGAGGAATCTTTTTTAAGTCCATATATTGTAGTATAGGTATATCTTCTAATACATGGGTATAATCTTATAATCTATGAAAATATATATGATTAAGTCTGCCCGTCCCTGTAACGCTTGACGAGAGATTTGGCGGGATTTTTTAATGTTGCGAAATTGATGAAAATGTTATGAAATCCCTAAAATGTTGCCAAATTCATAAAAATATTCCAAAATTGATAGAAAATATAGCCAAATTGATAAAAATGATGCCAAATTAGTGAAATTATTTTTGCTTTGAAAGGGGATAGTAATGATATTTCTGTAGTTTTTGACATTCAATTCGTCCTACTTGACAACATTAAAAATTATCCTTATCAATTTGGCGACCTTTTAAAATGTGTCCTAATTGCTCAAATAAAGCCAAATTAACGAAAATATCGACAAATCGATAAAACTGTTGTCAAGTTGATAAAAATGACACCAAATCAATGAAATTGATTGCGTTTTGAAAGTTGATAGTATTGTAATGATGTGTCAGTAGCGTTTGTCTCTTAGTCCAACGGTCCCACTTTCTGACAAATTTAGTGACTTTTTAAAATGCCGTCGAATTAATGAAAATACCGCCGAATGGATAAAATTATACTCAATTAATGAAAATGACAACTAATTTATGAAAATTCAATATTTTGCAAAATTTTGTTCAATTTCCTTGATAATTCCGTTGTTTTGTGGGAATTAAATAAAAGTTTTTGTAAATGTGTCTACAAATAAGACCAGGATGTTTTTTTTTTCTTCAGATCTGTCTGTGAAGATAATTTTATATAGCGAGAACAGAGATTATTATACATCTTTTTAGGAGAATTAAATTAAATATTTTAATAAAATGTTACGATTAACAATGTCATTTAAAGTATTATAGGTATATGCACATAATTGAAGTTTTGATTACTTTATATTATATATTCCGTGCGAAGAGCTTGTATACTACTAGTTTACCATAACACTAACATTTTTCACAATAAACAATGTTTGGAGAAAATTTGGCGGCAAATTTGGCGGAATATTGACAACTTTTCGATTTTGTTAAACGTTGTGAAATTCACGAAAACATCACCAACTTGAAAAAAATGACATGAAGAATAATATTGAAAATAAAGTAAATCAATGAAATCAATGAAAATAAAGACTGACTGACGAAAATACAATATCTTGTAAAGAATAAGAATCTGCTATAAGAGAAGAAACTTTGGGTAATAGTTTTATATTTGGACGCCATTAGACGTTTATCTGCTATAAGAATAACCCACTTTTTCGACCATAATGCTTGACGAAATTTTAGCAACGAATTTGACGGAATATCGCTAACTTGACGAGTTCTTGAAATGACGCCAAATTGATGAAAATGTCACGTAATTGATAAGAATGACGCTAAATCAATAACAAGAAAGATCAATCATGCTTAAAGCATTGATTATGAAACACTTTCCAACTTCAATGCAATTTTATTTAAAAACGTCGAAAATGCAATACATTCCTCGGTAATACTTTAAAACTTATCACAATACTATATTAATTTATTATATTTGAAAACTAAAATCTTCATTGAAAAAAATGAACTCCATTCAAATGACGGTATTGAAATATAAATTGCCTGGTTTAAATATCTCTAAACTGCGATACATTCCACGGTAATATTTTTAAAACTTTCATAATACTACGATAATTTATTATATTTGAAAACTTCATCGAAAACAACTGAAATTAATTCAAATGACGTCATAAAAATTAACACGCCTGGATCTCTCTATAAAAACAGCATTTTATTCATAACTTTCTCCCATTCATTTCATTCATCACAATACTATAATAATTTATCTTATTTAAAAATTAAGACCATGGAGCTACAAGTAATTAAACTCTATGTTTAAAACTTCATCGAAAAAATCGTCCTTCTCTTTATAAAATCAACTAATATTTCATTCATATCAGCCATGCAGACTCTATGGACTAAATTATTTTGTGTTAAAAAAATACAGCAATTCTAATACAACTCATCCTGCATATTTTGCTGTTTACATTTCACATAGGTGAAAAATAGGCTTAGTTGTAGAAATAATCAAATTTGGATAATCATTTAAACTCAAATATATTGTTTTTGCGTTGTTTCAGTATGTAGATGCACAGATTATAAGCAAAAATAAAGTAGTTTTAGGACGGATACAACACTCAATATGAATTAAGAAGAACTTAAAAAATCACGATTTTGAAACAAGATGGATGCCATATATCATGTTGAAGTGGGTCATGTGATCTTTTCATATCATGGTCACGTGATCGTTTCATATAAGAGGTGTAATTATAATTTTAATTTTTATTTAAAGAACAACTGAATATATTTCGCTGAATTTTCTTTTTATATATTTTACGGAACAATTTGAATGTTACCTAACATTTTCGAAGCTATTTGCGAATTTTAAATCCGCTTAAAAAATGTTTCAAAAATTAGGTCCCATAGGGCTCAATGTATTTCATTTTTTCAGCCCGGGTTCAATCCAAAACTAATTGGATGATATTATTCATTTATATTTCCATAGGTCCTACAGACCGTCTGAACAACATACTAAAATTTCATTTTGATTAAGTCATTTTTACGGCAGTTATCGTGCTAACGGACAGACAGACAGGCAGACAGAATGAATGAACAAAGTCATAAACACTTTTCAACTTTGTTGTCAAATGTTAAAAATGACAACTAATTGATAAAATTCAATATTTAGGAAAGAAAAAAAACTATATCGTAAGAATCCGTCTTTTACGCTTGGCAGAATTCTGGCGACGAATTGGTATATTGCCAACTTGACGAATTTTAATTGTTGCTAAATTGTTGCCAAATTGATAAGAATGACGCCAAATTGATAAAAATAACGTTAAATAGAATGCAATATTTTACAAATTTTTAATTCAGTCATATGATGGGCATACCTTTTATTATATAAGAAATGCTCTCCTAAATATCACCAATTTGGCGATATTTGGCTCCACATTGACTTATCGTTAAAATATCGCAAAAAAGACGCCAAGTTAATGAAAATGGGGTTTAATTGATGAATTTATTATTAAAATATGGACTATATTGCTTATTGAGGGTGCTATCAATATTTATTATTGTTAATTTAGAGTTGCTTAAAATATAAGCTAATTGGGTACGAAATAGTTTTAGATATTCTCATCCGGATGTACAATTTAAAGTTACAAACCCTGTGCCGTGGATCTTTTCATCTCGTTTTCACCGTTAAAGAAGTACATTCATTGCATTATATAAGGAAAGTCATGTGCTGCCACATCAGATTTTTTTTATATCTGCTGTGTCAATTAAATATTATATGATTTATCATTCCCATGTTTTTCTTGTTTAATTTTGTCATTAATGATATGCACATTTTGTCGCGGTTTTTGGCTGGGTATAAAAAGCCTAATGTATATTTTTCCTATAACATACTTCTGATGAAGGACGTCTTGAAATCGTTCAAGTTTGTAAATATATTTTAAAAGAATTTTAGTGAGATGTTTTTTGTAAGTTTTATATTTAAGTTTTAGACGTGCTGTTTTAATGGAATTCTTTAAAGAGTAACTGGAAGAAGGAATTCTCTTTCATCCTCACACATTTTGCCTATGTTGTGCTAATGACGTACTGTAACGACGATATTCTTATTATGTGATCTCGTCGACGCACAAAAACTTCGAGAGGAAACAGACAGATCACAGAATAAATGAATGGGAATTTATCCTTAATATGATTTTAAATTCAGCATTTTATTGATTCATTTGAGGATAAGTGTCTCATTTATAATATTCGAAAAACACTAATAAAATTGAAGAATACATTTTAAAATATAAATTGTAATAGATAATTTATATATCTACATAAAAGAGACAAGATTCTATTTATATCTATTTCGCTCAATAGCATACGTATTGTGATTGTCATATCTAAATAAGAAAATGTTAATGGATTGTTGCCACTGCCTCAGTTTTAGACATATTTTCCTTATTAACTTACTAAATTTAATGCAAATTATTAACGGATATTATACATTCCTAATGAATAATTTATTTCTTTAATTGTATTGAAAATATTGCGGAAACGGAAAGTAAATACCAAACTAAATTTCAGTTTATAGAAACTTTAATCATAATGAAGACAGCCAGACATTCCAACGTAGTATTCTGCTTTTGATAGTTTTGGCATCATACATTCCCCAGAAAAATGTCAGCAATTACATACCAATTCATAAAAATTACATAAAAATTACAATTTTTAATAATAAATAGGAACGTTAATAAAACCATATAATATAAAATACAAGGCTAAGTTGCTTAAAATATAAATACATCATGGAGATCAGAGATCTTAATATAATTAAATATATCTTTAAAATTAAAATTTGAAATCATATTATTTAACCTACTGCTGTTAATTTATTCTTTAATTCTTTACTATTATTTAGAATAAGATAGTTATTACTAGAATAACGTAAATTATAATTTATTACATTTAAATAATTTAGTAGTAATTTACTCGCAGTAGCTGAGTAAGAATTATGACCACTAGTAACAGTTCTAAATTTAATAGGATTGTTATGAAATTTAGAGATAAGCACAATATATGGAAATTTCAAAAATTTATAATTAATATCTAAGTCACTATACATATTAATAATTTTCAATTTGATATTATTTATGAAGTGTGAATCAAGTTTGAATAGACTATTATTTTTTAAATAATCTAACAGATGCTGTATATAGAAATTTTTACAGATAACAGCATAGTTGATAGAGGCTTTATACACATAGGTAATAACAAAAGAACCTTGTAAATCATTAATAGATTGTTTGATATTATCAATATTATATATATATATATATATATATATATATATATATATATATATATATATATATATATATATATGTCTTTATATATTTAAACCTCCTTTTCCAGAACAAAACTTTTAATCTTATTCCATTTCGAAATATTTTGAAAGACCATCAAAATATCCTCCCAATAAGCAACTTGAAAATGAGAACTTCTTATCGATATGTCATTCCTTTAGGAAGAAAAGTATTTAACTATAATTTTTTAAGTCAGAATCTTCATCAAGTAAATTTAATAGAATGCAAATGCAAAAACAATCCTTATTCCGATCCCATACTGGGTCATATAGTAACAGGAGATTGTAATGTCCTGGCTGATACCAATTTAATTCAAGCTTTCAAACTTGGTACTAAATATAGAAATCCTTATCATGGAGATCCTTTTGAAGCTTTTCGGGAAGACATTGACAAATTCATTTATAAACAATCCATCCGATTCAGTTTGCCTGATATCGCATTCCATCAATGGCGATCTATGATGTGTAGGGACTTCAAGTATTATTATAAAAAACTTTACCAACCTCCTGATCAATGTAAATTAAACTTCCAACTTCTGAAGAACATTCAAGAACAATTTATAATTTCTTATAGTGACAAAGCCCCAAGCAACTACGCATTTACTTGCAGGCTCTTTTACATTAACATCTTGAAAGAAAAATATGAGAATGTTGTACTTTATAGTAAAATTAACCTTTCCCTTAAGGAAATTTTAAATAAAATTAAAGCCTTATATTTATTAACTGGCATCAAATACACAGGAATAATAAAGTACCCCTATCTGATTAATATTCCGAAACTACATAAAGGTCCTATTGGTTTCCGACCGGTTACTGTTGGATGCAATACTTATCTCACGAAAGCCAATACCATGTTAATAAAGCTTTTACAACCTATTTTGCTGAAAATTAATAACCAAGGAAGTTATATAATAAAAAATAGCCTACAAGTGATAAATACATTAAAAGATCATAAACATCCTTTATACTTAAGGACTTATGACTTCCAAGAACTTTTTAATACTATAGATCTGGAAGACTTGACAAATATACTTTACAGCTTATATGAAGAATATGAATTAAAAGGAAGTCTAGAATTCAATAAATTCAAGTCTATAATTAAAATAGTTATCAAAGAAAATTATCTTTACAACGGAATCTTTGTTTATCAACAAATTAAGGGCATCCCCATGGGGGGGGATGTTCTTCCATATTAGCCGATATCTATCTTAGTTTTTATGAAAGAAGGTCTCATATTAATAACGAAATAATATACCTGCGTTATGTTGATGACGTAATTATTGGATATGAGAATGAGAACTACAACATGAACTTTGACTTTTACCCACCCAACCTCATATTGAAAGAAAATCCTGTTAAAAATAACAACGAGGTTGAATTTTTGGATTTGAATATCAACTTTTGTCAAATCCCGATCCTATTTACCATCTATGACAAAAGAAAACAATTTAAATTACCCATTAATGGAATAATACATTGGCACTCCAACATACACTTGAATGTGTTTCGCAATGTATTCTTGGGAGGTTTGGTCAGAATAAAAAGAACTATTAAAGAAGAGCATTTACGTATTAATTTTGATCAAGAATTTTTAAAGCAGGCATTTTTTCAGGAATATCCAATATCTTTTATGCTTAAAAATATTGATAATTTATACAGAACCAATTTGGCATATGGTGTAAGGCTCAAATCTTTTTTGTGTTCAATTAGAGACTAAAATTTCGAATCATTCATATGACAGGACCGCACAGCGATCAAAGGACAGCAGCTCTCACATCCGTTGCTATATACCTTTCCCTTGAGTCAGCAGTTCTGTTGGCTATTTTTGTTGTGTTATTGCTCTCGTCCTCGTTTCTATCCTGGTCTCGTGATGATTTTTATTATCACTCCGGAGGTTGGCTTGAGCCAAAGCTGGCGACCAGGAGTGAAAAGGCCGCGGCGTTTATGACGAGCTCGTTGAACTGGGGAGTAAGGTCACAACCCCTTACCGCCATAGAGTAAGCTTTTTGCTAAGCCTTCCTTCATTTTTTCAATGTTTATTCACTTTTTATCTTTTAATTTTTTCAATATATGGTGTATGGTACCTCTTGCTGCTTTGCGCAAATGTTACTGTAACACATTTATTTCTGATAATTCCATTTCTATATATTTATATTTTATATATATGTATATATATATATATATATACGCATACATATATATATATATATATATATATATATATATATATATATATATATATATATATATGTATATATATATATATATATATATACACATACATATATATATATATATATATATATATATATATATATATATATGTATATATATATATATATATACACATACATATATATATATATATACATATATATATATATATATATATATATATATATATATATATATATATATATATATATATATATATATATATATATATATATATATATATATATGTATATATATATATATATATATATATATATATATATATATATATATATATATATATATATATATATATATATATATATATATACAGGGTGTCCCAAAAGTATTGACCTCTTTTATTCCTTAATATTGATCTCAGACATATATAATAAATTACAAAGTTGCGTAAAAAGAAGATACAGAATTTTATGAAATCGATTAAAATTTTCAGGGAATTAAATTTGAAGAAATACAAAATTTAAATTTGTATACGGCCCCCGTACGAAAACATTTCCAATGAGTAAAATATGTTCCATACACTACTAATAAGGTGATATACAGAATTTCAGCATTTTATCATAAAAAGTCCCAGAGATATGAAAAGACAAAAATGCTCACTTAAACCACTTTTCGATGCATCGACATTGGTTCTTAGAGAGGAAAAATCATGACGGCAGATTGCGTTTAAGGGGTCATACACAAATTACGAAAGAAAACAATGAATACATAAATAATTAATAACTTTGCTATTTATCGGTACAAAAGTATCTGCAGTGTGCAGAAATATTAACTTTACACAGAGAGGATAAAGCTTGCTCAAAATGTTTTCTATCCATGTCAAAGATCCATTAAAGATAAGAGGTAGATATTATTTGCCTATGATGACCTTTGCCTTTTCATGATAAAATGCAGAAATTTTGTACATCACCTTATTAGTGTATGGCGCACATTTTACTCACTGGAAATGTTTTTGTACGGAAACCGTATAAAAATTTAAATTTCGTATTTCTTCAAATTTCATCCTCTGAAAATTTTTATCGATTTCATAAGATTTTGTATCTTCTTTTAAGCAACAATTTTTAAGGAATAGAAGCCGAACTCAATGATTTTCGGACACCCTGTATGGGACACCCTGTATATATATATATATATATATATATATATATATATATATATATATATATATATATATATATATATATATATATATATATACTATTGTAATCAAAAATGAGGATAAAGTTCAATGGAGGGGAAACCAAATACAATGCATGCAATGGCAGAGGAGGATGGCGACTCCTCATTCCCGTTTAAAGCTGCTTTTCCAGCCCGGGCAAACGCTCACGGAACCAATGCATTGCAAAGGTTGATCCCCCATACGTGCACAGTCAGAAGCACCCAAACATGGAGAAACAGACCACTGAGAATGGAAGTCAAGAAACGCACAAATGAAGAAACACAAAATCTCCTATTATATAAATAACTATGCGCATGTGCAAGCCTTCAAGTGATATGCAGAAACTATCCCAATTCAGCAAAATCCCTTTTGAAAGAATTTGCTTCATTTTTATTGTTGAAAAATGAATTATAATATTTCTTCAGGAAATTAACAGGGTAATTCTTTCTTAATGCTTCTAATATTATCCCCTTGTTACTTGATATGCAATCCTTTTTTAAAGTGTTGCAAATTTGGTTTCTCTTGAAATGTCCCAAAAGTATATTTCTAAAAATGAATCTTGAAAGGTTCGTTTTCCAAGTGATGATATGGTTAATTTTTATGCCATAACTTGTTCTTTTATCGTGTAGACTCGTATAAATTCCATTCTCTGTATTGTACTTAATGGTGATATCCAAGAAATTCACCGATTCATCCTCAGCACGTTTATTTTCAACCAATTCCAAGCCATTGGGGTAAAAATCGAATTCCAATACTGGTGCATTTTCATAATATCCATACAGCACGTCATCAACATAACGAAAGTACGGTATCTCATATAATAGGTGTGTTCCATGCTCATATTTAGTGAGATATATGTCAGCCAATATTGATGAGCAACTTCCTCCCATTGGAATTCCTTTAATCTGTTTATAATAGCACTCTCCGTCAAAAAGTATATTTTCCCTCAAAACCAGATTGATAAGGTCCATATATTTTCGATATGTAATGTATTCTTTCAAATCATGTAACTCGTGTAATTCCTTCAATATAAGGTAAAGTTGTGCAATATCAATATTATTGAAAAGATCGCGAAAATCATAACTTCTGAATCGCAATTCCCTGTCACAGAATTTAAGTCTTTTAATGATATCATGGCTGTTCTTGATAATAACAGTTCCCTGCTTTTGAAGGTGAATCATAACTTGCTTTAGGATATTTAAAAGTTTTAAGTTAGCAATGGTCAAATAAGTTCCGCATCCTACGGTGACAGTGCGGAATTTAACGGGTTCCTTATGCATCTTTGGTATAAGCACTAAGTAAGGGAACTTAACGTTTTTAAGATCAATATCAATTCTTTTGTATAAGGCTTTGATCCGATTGGTCAATGTTTTACTATTATGTGATACCGATGTATACATATCCTGATCAAGGTAACATTTCTGTAAATTTTCCATATAATATTTTTTGCAGGTAAATGCGTAATTAGCCACGATTTTATCTGTATAAGTGATTACAAAGCTATCTCTGATGTTTTTGATTGATCTAGGTATGGAGGATACTTTGGTATTTTGGCATCTCTTTTGATAGTGCAATTTGAAACCATTAATAAAATGATATTTCCATTCATCAAATGTCTGAACAGGAACACTGTATTTCACAGCTAAACGATAAATGAATTGATTCAGATCGTTATGTAAATCATCATATACACACTCAAATTCTTGTTCTCGAAACTTAGTTCCCAATTTGAAAATACTTTTTAGTTGTTGGTCTTCAATAAAATTCATATATATATATATATATATATATATATATATATATATATATATATATATATATATATATATATATATATATATATATATATATATATATATATATATATATATAGGCTTATACGTATTTAACTGTTTTAATTTCATAGCTTTTTTGCGATAAAGCAACTTTGGCATACGAAGGGTAGTATAAATGTTATTAGAAATACCACAGTCAAAAGCAGAATTTCGAGAATCTTCAATATCTCAGTAAGATGCCAAACAAATGTTATAAAGTTGTTCGTATCGAATAAATTAACTCTAAATGTATGTCGCAAAGGAATGTAAATAATCCTTTAAATCATGATTGTGCTTCATCTCCGGCATATTTTATTGCTTCATTAAACAAGCTATTAAATTACTATACTATAATGATTCTCTATGTGTTATATTTTACTATATACGTATATACACAACACCATATAGACACACATACACACACTCACGCTTATATATATATATATATATACACAGGGGTGTCCCAAAAGGTCGATTACAAGCTTTAGGTGCTGGCCTGACAGACCATGATAAACAACTTTTGCACAGAATTGTATCTGAAAAATCAAACTGTGCAGTGCTACCGCAAAGTGACCGACAAGTAGAGAATAAAAGTCGATAGCGGAGTTAATATGATTTTATTAACAAAAACAAACTTGAAATAAATGATAGGAAAGCATGCTTTGCGATGAGGTAGAGACTTCAAATTTGGTGTATGGTTAAATCGTTCAAAAGGAAGAAAGTGTGCAATTTCAGATATCCAATATTTTCTACTTAAAAAGGTGCTGCACACCAAAATATTCGATTTACAGAATAAATGAGAAAACGCCCCTTTAAAATATGATAGAGGCTTGAAATTTGGTATATGGGCTAATCATTTGACGGCAACACCCAAGACGAATATAGTTTTTCAAAAATGTTCGTTTAAGGTGGTGCTCCAGAGAAAAACGTTCGAAAAGTAAATTGATAAAAAACCATGCTTCGGAATGAAACAGAGATATCAAATTTGGTGTAATGGTAGATAGTTTGAAAGGAAAAAAGTGTACAATTTCAGTTTACCAATATTTTCTACTTTGGGGGTGCCTCACACCAAAATGTTCGATTTTCGGAATAAAGGAGAAACGCCCATTTAAAACAAGGTAGAAGCTTGATATTTGGCATATGGGCGAATCATCTGACAGAAATCACAAAAAGAATAGAGTTTTTCCAAAATGTGTAGTTAAGGGGGTGGGTACTCCACACAAAAACATTCGAAAGATGAAATGCTAGAAAATCATGCTTCATAGAGACTTCAAATTTGGTGTACGGGTAAAAAGTTGGAAAGGAAGAAAGTGTGCAATTTCAGTTTTCCAACATTTGCTATTATAGGGGGTGCCCGGTGCAGCACACTAAAATGTTCGATTTGCCAAACAAATGAAAAACGCCTCCTTTACAATGTGATAGAGGCTTGAAATTTAGTATATGGGCTAACCATTGGACAAAAAAACCAAAGATGAATACAGTTTGACAAAAATGTTCTTTAACGGGTGTTACACAGAAAAACACTCGAAAGGTGAAGTGATAGAAAAACATGCTTCTCTTCGCGATAGGATAGGGACTTCAAATTTGGCGTACGGGTAGATAGTTTGAAAGGAAGAAAGTGCGAAATTTCTGATTTCCAATATTTGTTACTTTAAGGGGTGCGCACACTAATAAGTTCGATTTTCCGAATACATGAGGCACACTTCCTTTTAAATGTGATAGAGGCTTGATATTTGGCATATGGGCCAATCATCTGATAAAAAAACAAGACAAAAACAGTTTTTCAAAAATGTTCATTTATGGATGTGCTTCACAGAAAAAGTTCCAGAGGAGAAATAATAATATAGGGGTGCCTCGGGATGAGATAGACTGTAATGTGTTGTAATTCGAAAGGAAGACATGCGCAAATTTAGTTTTCCAATATTTTCTTCTTTAGGGGGTACTGCACACCAAAATATTCGATTTGTCGAGTAAATGTGAAACGCGAATTATTAAAAAATTTACACTATTCAGGGGTTGCTTATTGCGAGACCGTTGATTTTCAAACGGGTATTCGGCTAGTATATACTAATTGCCAAGTGTCCGTCTGTCTGCTTGTCTGTCTGTCACGCTTTTTTTAAGCACTTCCTGAATAGATAGAGACCTACAATTTGGTACACGGTTCGGTCGTTCGATAAAACCTCCCGTAAGAATCGAATTTTTCGAAAACGTTCTCTAGAGGGGTGCTCCACACCAAAACGTTCGAAAAGTGGTATGATAGGAAATATATTTTGCGATAAGATAAATTCAAATTTTGTGCATGGGTAAATCGTTCAAAAGAAAGAAAGTGTGCAATTTCAAATGTCCAATATTTTCTACTTCAGGGGGTGCCGCATACCAAAATGTTCGATTTACCGAATAAATGAGAATAGGCTCCTTTAAAATTTGATAGAGGCTTGAAATTTGGTATATGGACTAATCATTTGACGAAAACACCCAAGACGAATATAGTTTTTCAAAAATGTTCGTTTATGGGGGTACTCCAGAGAAACACGTTCGAAAAATGAATTGCTAAAAAACCATGCTTCGGGTTGAGATAGAGATATCTAATGTGGGATAAGAGTAAATAATTTGGAATGGGGAAAGTGTACAATTTCAGTTTACCAATATTTTCAACTTTAGGGGATGTTGCACACCAAAATGCTCGATTTTCGGAATAGAGGATTAACGCCCCATTTAAAACGTGATAGAAGCTTGATATTTGGTATATTGGTGAATCATCTGATAGAAATCACAAGAAGAGTAGAGTTTTTTTTTAAAATGTTTTATATTTAAGGGGGTAGATACTTCACACAAAAACATTCGAAAGGTAAAATGCTGGGAAACCATGCTTCGCGATGAGATGCAGACTTCAAATTTCGAGTACGGGTAAAAAGTTGGGAAAGAAGAAAGTGTGCAATTTCAGTTTTCAAACATTTGCTATTGTAGGGGATGCTGCTCACTAAAGTGCTCGATTTGCCGAACAAATGAAAAATTCTCCTTTACAATGTGATAGAGGCTCGAAATTTAGTATATGGGCTAACTATTTGACAAAAAAAAAAACTAAAGATGAATACGGTTTGATAAACATGTTCATTAATGGATTGCTACACAGAAAACGTTCGGAAGGTGAAGTGATGGAAAAAACATGCTTCGCGATAGGATAGAGACTTCAAATTTGGTATACGGGTAGATAGTTTGAAAAGATGAAAGTGTGAAATTTAAGATTTACAATATTTGCTACTTTAAGGGGTGCCGCACACTAATATGTTCGATTTTCCGAATAAATAAGACACGCTTCCTTTTAAATATGATAGAGGCTTGATATTTGGTATATGAGGCAATCATCTGATAAAAAACCCAAGACAGAGTTTTTTTTAAATGTTCATTTATGGGTGTGCTTCACAGAAAAACGTTCGGAAGGAGAAATAATAAAATAACGTGCTTCGGGATGAGATAACTTTAATGTGGTGTACGGGTAGACAGTTCGAAAGGAAGAAATGGACATATTAAGTTTTCCAATATTTTCTTCTTTAGGGGGTTCTGCACACCAAAATATTCGATTTGCCGATTAAATGCGAAACGCGAATTATTAAAAAATTTACATTATTCAAGGGTAGCTTATTGCGAGACCGTTGATTTTCAACGGGTATTCGGCTAGTATATACTAATTGCCAAGTGTCCGTCTGTCTGTCTGTCTGTCACGCCTTTTTTAGGCACGTCCTGAATAGATAGATTGCAATTTGATACATTGGTCGATCGTTCTATAAAACCTCCTGGAAAAATCGACCTTTTCAAAGATGTTCAGTAGAGGGGGGGTGCTCCACACCAGAACGTTCCAAAAGTGAAATGATAGGAAATCATACTTTACTTTGAGATAGAGACTTCAAATTTAATGTATGTGTAAACCATTCGAAAGAAAGAAAGTATGCAATTTCAAATTTTCAATATTTGCTATTCTAGGGGGTGCCGAGAGCCGAAATGTTCGAATTGCCGAACAAATGAGAAATGCCTGCTTTAAAATTTGACAGAGGCTTGAAATTTGGTGCATGGGCTAATCATTTAATGAAAACACCCAAGACGAATAGAGTTTCTCAGAAATGTTCGATTAAGGGGGTGCTCCAGAGAAAAACATTCGAAATATAAAATGATAAAAAATCATGCTTCGGTGTGAGATACGTATTTCAAATTTTTTGTACGGGTAGATAATTTAGAAGGAAGAATGTGTACAATTTCAGTTTTCTAATATATTCCAATTTAGGAGGTGCCGCACACCAAAATGTTCGATTTTCGGAATAAAGGAGAAACACCCCCATTGAAACGTGATAGAAGCTTGATATTCGGTATATGGATACCCGATAGAAAGCCCAATGAGAATGGTGTTTTTCAAAAATATTCATTTAAGGGATGGGTACTCCATTCAAAACATTCGGAAGGTGAAATGATTGAAAACCATGCTTCGCGATGAGATAGAGACTTCAAATTTGGTGTAAGGGTAGATTGTTGGAAAGAAGAAAATGTGCAGTTTCAGTGTTCCAAAATTTGCTATTGTAGGGGGTGCCGCATACTAAAATATTCGATTTAACGAACAAATGAAAAACACCTTCTTTACAATGTGATATCTGCTTGAAATTTGGTATATGGATTAATAAAACACCCAAGATGAATACAGGTTTTCAAAAATATTCATTTAATAGGATGCTACACAGAAAAACGTACGAAAGATGAAGTTATGGAAAAAACATCCTTCTCCATAGGATAGAGACATCATATTTGGTGTATCGGTAGATAGTTTGAAAGGAAGAAAGTGTGCAATTTCAGATTTCCAGTACTTGCTACTTTAGGGGATGCCGCAAACGAATATGTTCGATTTTCCGAATGAATGAGACACGATTTTTTTTCATGTGATGGAGGCTTGATATTTGGAATATGGACCAATCATCTGATAAAAAACCCAATACGAACAGAGTTTTTCTAAAATGTTCATTTATGTGTATGCTCCATAGAAAAACGTTCGAAAGGGAAAATGATAAACTAGTATGCTTCGGGATGAGATAGAACCTTTAATTTGATGTGCCGGTATATAGTTCGAAAGGAAGAAGTGGGCGATTTAAGTTGCACAATATTCTTCTTTAGGGGTTTCTGCACACCAAAACATTTAATTTTCCGAATAAATGTGAAACGCAAATAATTCAAAAATGTACACTATTCAGGGCTTGCTTATTACGAGACCGTTGATTTTCAACAAGTATTCGACTAATCATCTCATATTTAATAATAGAAAATTCCTAAAATAGTTTATTATAATTACTATATAATTATTTAGAATCATTCCATAAAATTATCATAATATCCTTGTGATATAAAATAATTATATTAAATTATCTTTTCTCTTACTATAATTTTTTTCCATTCCCGTTCTTGAATTACGAAAATTATAGCTAAAATGATTCAATTACATATGCTTATAGAGGACTAAATCTTTTAATAGTTAATTTTGTAATAGTTTCAACCATTTAGAACTCCACAATTTTAATGAATCTTTTTTAAACACATAATCCGCAAATACCTATATAATTCAGTATTGAAACATTTTGTACTGATATAGTTTAGGGAAGAATAGCACTTAATTGAAACCAAAATTATGAAATAAAGTATCAAGTTTCTGTGATACTTAACGAATTATCTAGAAAATAGCTTAGGTCATTGATTTACTTCAAACATCTTGAATATAAAATAAAAATACAGAAGGAAAAAATGACCAAAGAACGAATAAAAATATTCAAGATTTAAGGAGCAAAACTAACTGTCAATACTGTCTGCTGAAGGTTCTGTCACAGGTATTGAGTGCAAAGGATGTTGATACGCCGCTGTTCTGGTGGAAACATTTTTCTGCTATCGAGGAGGTTGTAATGTATATAGTTCTGAGTGAAGTACTCTTATGATTCTTATTCTAATTCCGCCGAATCTTATGGTAGTCGTATTGTTGTTTATGTGCGTTTTAATTCAATATGCCATTAAGCAATTAATCGCTATACTAAGATACCAGATCCATTAAGTGTTTGTTATAATTAAAAAAATCTGATGTGAGCAGTACATGATTTTCCTATAAAATGTAATAAATTTATTTGTTTCACATTGAAGAAATGATGGATAAAATCTATGGTACAGTATTTATAATTGTGAATTGTACATTTGACGCTTTTCACAAATTTTGGCGCTTTATATAAATAATTGTTAGCTAATTCAGAACTTATAGTTCTGAATTAGTTAACAATAATTTATATTTCTAAATTAACTAACTCTAAATTAACAATTCCACAACTTTAAATTGACAATTATCAATATTGATCCGCAATAAGCAATATAGTCCATATTTTAAAATATTGTAATAAATAATTCATCAATTTGGCGTCATTTTTGTTAACTTGGCGTCATTTTTCCAATTTTAACGATATTTTCATTAATCTGGATGCATATTGTATAAAGTTAGAACTGTCTTTCATACCATAGCTCTTTTCAACACCAACAACGAAATTAATGTTTTCGGACAATGTTTGCTGTAATAATACAAAATTTTATGAAGGATATTTCTGAAAATAAATGATGCATATAAGGAAAAACACAATCTTCTGTTTTAAAAGTTTCCATTGTTTATGTGACAATTAATTATAAGAAAATAGTATGAACAATTTCATCCAACAGATGGCACAGCAGTTTAAATTAATGAAATCAGTGACGAAACAAATTGCGAAAAAAACCCACTGAAATGTATACGTACAAGCGTGTTTAAAACATTCTATTGAACAAGCTTTTACGTATAAAATATTTGTAATAAGTTATACCAAGAATCACACATTGAATGTTTGAAAAAACTTGTTCTTGTATATGGTTGCAATTATGGGACAATTGATATATTAATACGTTCAGTCTTTTATAGAATTTAGAGTAATGGCACAATTAACAGTAATACTTTTATGATTTTAAAATATAATTGTTGTAATCATTTGTTTAAGCTTAAAACATACACTGTATATTTATTTATAATCTCGATGGATTTCGATACTATAGTATTTGTGGATAGTGTCCCTCTCTAAATTAGGGTACAATTTGTTTTATTGTTTTGAAGCATTTAGTCTCTTGATGGTCAGTTAGTTTTTAATAATATATACTACGTGACCATGAAAATGAGACACCAAGAAGGAATGGGTAGAAAGTGATGAAAATCGGCAAACAGAGAGAGAGACATCAACGAACAATAAATGATGTTTATTGCAACATCACATACCTATACACTGAGCGGTAACACCGAGTGATCAGTAGGTTGTAGGAACACTGCGGGTGGCGATACAGCTAGCAACACGTCTAGGTACAGTGTCAACGAGCAAGAGGTTGGTGTCCTGAGGCTGTCCATTCACTGTCAACCATTTGCCAGAGCTCGTCTTCTAAATGCGGCTGAGGCAGAGCATGCAAGCGACGTCCAATCACGCCCCAGATGTGTTCGATTGGTGAGAGATCAAGGGAGACTGGTGGCCAGGGAAGCACCTGGGTACCTTGCAGGGCATGTTGACTGATACATGTCGTGTGTCGTCGGGCGTTATCCTGGCGGTAAACGGCATTGGGCATCCCTTGTAAGAAGGGTAGTGTCATCGGCCGCAACGCATCATCCACGTATCGTTGGGTCGTCATAGTATCCTCTATATGGACCAGAGGTGACTTGCTATCGTAGGCGATGGTGTCCCAAATCATGATTGCCAGAATTGTACACCGCGACTGTCATTGCTAAAATAGAAGTGTGACTTCTGAGAATACGACCCTGTGCCATTCCGCCGTCCACGTAGCTCTATCCGGACACCATTGCAAACGGAGGCGTCTGTACTGTTGGGTCAATGGCAGTCTTTGTAAAGGGTGGCATGAGTGCAGGTCGCCGTCAACCAATCAGCAGATAATGGTCCTGGTCGATATGGGAGCATCAAAGTTCTCTTGCATATGCTGCAAAAGGGCGACTGAAGTGGCCTGCCGGGCCGTCAACGCTTTCCGGCGGATGCGTCGGTCTACGTGTGCTAACGTTGCTCTGGCCATACCGGCACCCATCAAACATGCTACACCGTCTCAAACATGCCACACCGTTTCAAACGTACCACACCGTGTTCCTACCATCTTCGCCACAGCCGGTGCACTGTGGACTCGTGTAGGTGGCTGTCTGCTGAGATTTGACGTTTGGAGCAACCTGCCCTTCTCAGTCCGATCACCATATCCTTCGTGAAATTATTTGTCTGCTGGAACTGCCTCAGTTGGCGGCGACTTGGCATTATCTGCTACTACACGTTTCTTCTGAGATAAAAAAAAAATTGTAAACTGATTTCCCAGGTAGACAGAGCGGCGCGACTATTGCCGATTTTGCAGGTTTCTTCCCTTATATCTCACTCAACGTGGACGGAATAGCTGCGCATTTCTCGCATATCATTTGCATAACTCGGTGAACTGCGTCTACCCAGCAATTTCCATACTTTTCTGCCCACTCCTTCTTGGTGTCTCATTTTCACTGTCACGTAGTGTATATTGCACCACTTTTTTCAACAAGGAGATTCTGATAGATTTCCTCTCTTATACCCTTGGTCCAGTTATTGTATTTTCCCCCATCAGTGGGGTTAGTAATCAGAAAACGTGTTTATTTATAGAATAGAATACTGAACCCTGGTAGAGATATTCTATTACTGTAAACAATTTTAATATCTTTGATGTGTCTTTAAAATATTTGTATGCTATAGAATTTTTTGCCTTTTTGTGCACGTTGGGTGATCGAATTAATTGATAAATGATGTAGCTATTTATTACATATAGCCATACGTTATGAAGCATTAGCGCCATTTTGTGCAGGCTAATTTGTTTAACTTAAATTTCGTTTGGACCAGTAAACTTGAATATAAATTAATAATATTTTATTAAATGCAAATTTAAATTTCAGGTGGGTTATATTCATTTACCATTTCATACGTCTGTAAAAAGAATCGCGTACCAACCGGGAATTGAACGACATATCTTCACCTGGTCCAATGGCTTCAGCTGCTGATACATTCCAATCGAAAAAAAACTTCATATTTATGCAACAAAAAACAATTATTTTGTAATTTTTTTCATTCAGTATGACATGGAGCATGGCGTGGTAACACTCCAGAATTGAAAATAAGGGGCATAATATGTAGGATCGTACAAAAATTGCAGTGGTAATTTTAAGGACCTCAGTGAAAAACTGCATCTAACCTCATGGAAGTTTCTGAGTTACGTTATTCTAAAAAACATTTTCATTCAGTATGGCATGGAGCATGGCTTGGTAACACTCCAGAATTGAAAATAAGGGGCATAATATGTAGGAGCGTACAAAAATTGCAGTGGTAATTTTAAGGACCTCAGTGAAAAACTGCATCTAACCTCATGGATTAAGTTTTTGAGTTACGTTATTCTAAAAAACATTTTCATTCAATATGGCATGGAGCATAGCATAGTAATACTCCTGAATTGAAAATAAGGGGCATAATATGTAGGATCGTACAAAAATTGCAGTGGTAATTTTAAGGACCTCAGTGAAAAACTGCATCTAACCTCATGGAAGTTTTTGAGTTACGTTATTCTAAAAAACATTTTCATTCAGTATGACATGGAGCATGGCTTGGTAACACTCCAGAATTGAAAATAAGGGGCATAATATGTAGGAGCGTACAAAAATTGCAGTGGTAATTTTAAGGACCTCAGTGAAAAACTGCATCTAACCTCATGGAAGTTTTTGAGTTACGTTATTCTAAAAAACATTTTCATTCAGTATGTCATGGAGAATGGCTTGGTAACACTCCAGAATTGAAAATAAGGGGCATAATATGTAGGAGCGTACAAAAATTGCAGTGATAATTTTAAGGACCTCAGTGAAAAACTGCATCTAACCTCATGAAAGTTTTTGAGTTACGTTATTCTAAAAAACATTTTCATTCAGTATGGCATGGAGCATGGCTTGGTAACACTCCAGAATTGAAAATAAGGGGCATAATATGTAGGAGCGTACAAAAATTGCAGTAGTAATTTTAAGGACCTCAGTGAAAAACTGCATCTAACCTCATGGATTAAGTTTTTGAGTTACGTTAATCTAAAGAAACATTTTCATTCAGTATGGCATGGAGCATGGCGTGGTAACACTCCTGAATTGAAAATAAGGGGCATAATATGTAGGATCGTACAAAAATTGCAGTGGTAATTTTAAGGACCTCAGTGAAAAACTGCATCTAACCTCATGGAAGTTTTTGAGTTACGTTATTCTAAAAAACATTTTCATTCGGTATGGCATGGAGCATGGCTTGGTAACACTCCAGAATTGAAAATAAGGGGCATAATATGTAGGAGCGTACAAAAATTGCAGTGGTAATTTTAAGGACCTCAGTGAAAAACTGCATCTAACCTCATGGAAGTTTTTGAGTTACGTTATTCTAAAAAACATTGTCATTCAGTATGGCATGGAGCATGGCTTGGTAACACTCCAGAATTGAAAATAAGGGGCATAATATGTAGGAGCGTACAAAAATTGCTGTATTAATTTTAAGGACCTCAGTGAAAAACTGCATCTAACCTCATGGATTAAGTTTTTGAGTTGCGTTAATCTAAAGAAACATTTTCATTCAGTATGGCATGGAGCATGGAGTGGTAACACTCCAGGATTGAAAATAAGGGGCATAATATATACGATCGTACAAAAATTGCAGTGGTAATTTTAAGGACCTCAGTGAGAAACTGCATCTAACCTCATGGATTAAGCTTTTGAGTTACGTTATTCTAAAAAAACAGATATTCCAACCTTGAATTGAGCTGTAAATTTTGTAGTACTTAGTCGACGTTTTATCCATTAAGCTGCTCAGCAAATAGTATATTTCGTGTTGAAGTGAATCCTATATATTTAGTAAATAGCAGCTTAATAGCAAGTAAATAGCAAGATATTTTGGAAAAACATACAGGCATATTTAAATTAAAAGATAGTGTCTAAACACGGCTTCGAATTTGCAGTGTCATAACCAAATGATTTTCTGTTTTCTGTAAATTATACGAGCAAAATAGATCGTTGAATAATGATACTTATGAATGTAGATCAAATTTCTGTGTTTATGTCACAAGAAAATACATTTACACAGCATAAATTCATACTTTCAAATTCAAGATAATTCATGTTGCGTGTTTGCGATAAATTTTTTATTGCCGAACTTTGTTGACATTGATTTGACACTCATCCAACACAGTAAATATTTTGAAGGAAATGTCAGAGTATTATAAAAAGCTAATTTAAATATTCGTGATAAGCTTGCATATTGCGAAACTGGCATATTTTTTTTAATAAAATATTCATGTTTGAAATAAGTTACGAAACCTCGCGGAAATAATTTTTCGATAAGACACGGTTTGGAGAGTTCGACTTTTAGATCACATAAATCTGTCAAATTCGTTGACAGGTATAGTGAAACTTTAAAATATTTGAAAGTGATACTTTCTCAAAGAAAGCTTTGCATCGATTTAACTAGAAGATTGAAAAGGTTTCAAAGTTCCTGAGTTCTATTTACCGTTAAGGGAGAATATTTTAAAATATAGCAAGGTTAACAAATATAAGTAAAAGTTGCCATCTCAGGTAAGTAATCCTTATATTTATCGAATATTCTAGAGTTCTAACATGGTATATTTGAAGCAAATGATTTCCAGGCATAATTTCTTTAACTTCGATTCAAATCTAATTGTGTTCTAAAGTTTCGTTGAAATAATAAAACTCAATGGATTCGAATCGAATTTCATGCATAGTCTAAACTAATCATGTTTTATGTCATGACGAAGATCTAATTTTAAATTTAGATATATATACAGAAATATATGAGGTCAAAAATTGAATAATACCAAGTCTATTGAGAAAAAATTAATTAAAAAAAATCACATTTCAAACAAAATTTTCCATTTACTTATTCTTAATACAAAAAAAAAATTCTACAAATACACGTTTAAAATACTTTTAAAAGTAGAATTCATACATTTTATTGTAAATAACAATTTTTGAATTGCAAATACCGTTAGCTTTAGCATATACTATTAGTATCTATCGATCCCAAGGTATTATTTTGGATACAACAGTTGTTGATATTGGTCTCAATGATTTTGTTCTTGGCATTACATTTACATTGGTACTTCAAGAGTCAGAACACTAGAAAAACTTTCTTTTAACTCAGATCATCTGACCTACCTGATGACCCAATGATGGGGATAGCTCCACCGAATTAAGACCGGAACCGATCCAGTGGGGTCGACATCCATAGGGACCGTATCCATCTTTCCCTGCCACAAAACTTTCGGAAGGACTTTTGGACTCACATATTTAACTCGACCATGCTCCGCGTAAACTTTGGGATAGTTTGAGCAGAGCTGGGAATCGAACTCGGGTCACATAGGCTATCACTCCCCCCAATGGAGGGACTTCTTCTTTGCCGACCCAGACCGTCCAACCTACCCAAAGGGGTAAAGTATCTGTATGGACAGCCGGGAAGTTCCACCCAATGTAGACCGAAACCCAGTCGGGGTGACATTCACAGGGAACGTATCCTCTTTCCCTCAACACCAACCACTCGGAAGGACTTACGAACCCACATATATCACGAATTCGTACTCCTAATGAACACGGGGAAAGTTTGGGCAGAGCTGAGAATCGAATTCGGGTCGTTCGACTGCAATTCCCCCGCGCTAATCTCCTGGAGAGCCCAATCCCTCCACTAGAAGACCTTCCGTGACCCAGACCGGAGGACTCGCCAAAAAAGGCAGAGCATCTTAATCTCCAGTCCGGAAAATATTTATGACCCCCAACACGGAGCCGGAACAAGGAGGCACCCCAACCCGCAAGACAAAGAAAGCCGCCTTCTCTACCACACCACTAGGGGAACTGATGCCCCATCCTGCTTTCAATTTCGATACACTTCAAAAATGTGGTCGAAAAAAAGTTGTCAGTTTGAAGATGCAAGCACTATACACCGTCAATAACATTCTATTTGAATATCACTTTGATTTATTATTTTGAAATTTTCACTACTTTCATGAAATCAACGTCTCAGTTATATAGATACACTGTTTCGCTTCAGTCATACTTAAAATTAGAGTACTTAAGTCAATTGAGTTAATTAGAGTATTTAAGTCAATTGTATATGTTATAACTTTTCTATTTCTTCCCCAAAGTGATTTTTGCATAAACATTAACTTACTTAATAAATCTCTATGTATAGGTACGCCAACTATTTAAGTTGACCTTCCTTTGAAATTCCTGAAATATAAGCATTGCCGCTTTTATCCTTAAATATTTGTAACAATAAAATTCCCTATATGAAATTACCTTGCCGTTAATAAGATTGCATAACTAAAAACTTTGAAAACAACTCGTGCCCGATTAAGGATTCAAACAATGGCTCTCCCATTTGCCAGTTGATACGCCCTTTATCGTCGAGCATTTTTCTATGCGTTAATTATAAACAATGCCTACTTACAGATTTCTGGTTTGAAGTGCTATTTGTGAACTATGTCTTATCAGGAACTGATTGTTTCGTACTGCACAGTGTCCATCGTAACACTCGTGAATAGAACATCGATGGTATGAAACATAGTTTCGTTTAGAAAATCGAGACACCCCATATTTTAGACTTATTGATTAGCTTGAATGCCATTTTAAAAATAGAATGTGGCCATATAGTATCTCAAATACGCCTCTGCTCATTGAACATACATAATAGTACTTTTTTATACTAGAATAGGACGCTACTACACATGTAATAGCTTTAACCCTTCAGTAAATCTTGTGTAACCCTTCAGTAAGCCTTGTTGTTGTTGAGACCCAGACCGTCCGATCTACCAAAAAGGTGTAAGGTAACAGCTCGGACGGGCTGTCAGAGACACCAAATTTAGACCGGAACCCAGTGTTGGAGGCATCCATAGGGACTGTATCCTCCTTTCCCTACTACCAACCTCTCGGAAGGACTTACGGACATACATGTTTAACGTGATCGTACTCCGCGTGAACACGGCGGCAGTTTTGGCAGCTCAGGGAATCAAACCCGGGTCAGTGAGCTGTGTATAACCCTTCAATGACCTGTGTGTAATCTTTCGCTGCACCGCGTGAATAGCACATATCTTGAAATGCAATTTTCAACAATCATGCTTAAAGAAATGTGTTAGATTGCTGTGCTATATTGTGTTAGATTGATGTGTTTGATTGCTCATATATTCGAAATTTTCACCATGATAAAAAGGATAACAATAAATTTATGATAGGTCTTCATATGATGGTAGTGTTGTTGTTGAGACCCAAACCATCCGACCTACCAGAAAGGTGTAAGGTAACTGTTTGGAAGGCCGGGAAGTGTCACCCAATTTAGACCGGAACCCAGTGGGGGAAGC
This sequence comes from Amaurobius ferox, assembly GCA_951213105.1. NCBI lineage: Eukaryota > Metazoa > Arthropoda > Arachnida > Araneae > Amaurobiidae > Amaurobius > Amaurobius ferox. Next base: position 77,947,678 of record OX578141.1, read on the forward strand.
ATCCACAGGTACCGTACCCTTCTACCCCTACCGCCAACCTCTCGGAAGGACTTACGGACCCTCATGTTTAACGTGATTGTACTCCGCGTGAACACGGCGGTAGTTTTGGCAGTGGAGGGAATCGAACCCGGGCCTACCGAGTGCAATTCCCGCGCGCTAATCACTGGGCTACCTCGCCCATATGGTGGTAGTGTGTACATTTCAATTTTTAACTGAACTATTAGGCATTTTTATACTTTTTTTAACACTTACTTCGTGCAGATACAAATTTTAGAGAAAACCGAAAGTGTTAATCTTAAATAAATCCCTAACTCCTTTGGAATTTATTACTGAATCAGTCATTATCTAAGCAATATCTATAGCCAATACTAAGAAATATATATTTCAAGGAAAATGTTAAACTGGAAGTGAAAAGAACGGAAGTACAAACCCTTATTGCGCCACCCTACACACTCATGAATTTGATGATACATCCATATCAGTCATCATATCATCTCTATCTGAAGATGCTCCTAAGAAATAGATGTTGCATGGAAAATGCAACTTTTTTAATCAGAAGTGGTATTTCTAGAATTGGAAGTGGGGATTCATAGTGAGCTCCTAATTGCTATGGAATTTGATTCTGAATCCATACCAGTCACCATTTAATCTATATTTATAACCAATCGTGAGAAATTGATTCACAAAGGAAATATTCGTACCGGAAATGGAAATTCTTGTAAACCATCCGACCTCCACTCGAATTCGATACGAAATCCAAATCGATTATTCTCTAAGCTCTATATACGTACAGCCAATGTTTATAAATAGATGTTTCATGAAAAATGAAGATTTTTGAACCCGAAATGAACAATAAAAGTGTAACTTCTTAGTTAACTCACCCTACCTCCTCCGGAATTTGGTGCTGTCATCATCTGATAAGCTCTTCAGGAATAAATACTTCAAAAATATTTTTATTAAAAATAATAGTATGGCGAAAATATCATTCTGTCTGTCTGTCTGTCTGTCCATAAAAACTGCCTTAAAAATGGCTTTATCTAAATGCAAATTTTAGTATGTTATTTAGACGGTCTGTGGGATATATGGGAATATAAATGAATAATATCACCTAATTAATTTTGGATTGAACCCGGGTTGATAAAATGAAATACATTGAACCTTATGGGACTGAATTTTTAAAACATTTTTTAAGCGATTTTAAAATTCACAAATTCTTCGAAATTTTTAAGAAATATTCATATTATCCCGTAAAATATACAAAACAAATTTCAGCAAAATATGTTTGGTAGTTTTTAAATAAAAATTAAAATAGTAATGACACCCATATTATATGCAGAGATCGCGTTACCCATTTAAAAATAAAATGTGGCATTTATCTTGTGTCAAAATCGTGATTTTCAAAGTTCGTTTTAATTTATATTTAGTGTTGTATTCGTCCTAAAACCGCTTTAATTTTTGCTTAATTTCTGTGCATCTATATTCGGAAACAACCCATTTACAATATATTTGAGTTTAAATGATCATCAAACTTTGATTATTTCTATAACGAAGCCTAATTTCAACTTATGGAGAATGTAAAGACATTAAGCTATAAGATGAGTTGTATAAAAACTGCTGAATTTTTTATCGTAAAATTATTTAGCTCTGAAGTCAGGAATATAGCTGATATAAATGAAACATTCATTATATTACATAGAGACGCAGAGGATGTTATAGCAGACTTTTTCGATGAAGTTTTAAGCGAAGAGTTAAATTACTTTTACCTCCATGCTTTTAAGTTTTTAAATAAAATAAATTACTGTAGTATTGTGATGAATGTAAGAAATGGGAAAAAAGTGTATGAATGAAATATTTACAGCTTTTATATAGAAAGTCAGCCGATTTATATTTCAATGACGTCATTTGAATAAAGTTAATTTTTTTCGACGAAGTTTAACGTTTTCAAATAGAATTAATTAATGTATTATTGTGATAATTTTAAAAATATTTCCGCCGAATGTACCGCATATTAAAGATATTTAAATAAAATTGCATTGCAGTTGGAAAGTGTTTCATAATCAATGCTTTATGCATGGCTGATCTTTCTTGTTTATATTTGATGTTCTCTGATGATCTCTTTTTAAGTGAAGTGACACTTTGCATTTTGTTCCCTGCCTCCTCAAGCGACATCGCAAATTTTAATCCGCCCTAGCTTGGGGGTTGCCTGGAGCTGCCTTGACGTTTCTTTTAAGGTAAGTAAGTCCCTAACGACCCCTCATAGATCATTGGTCACTTGGTTGACTTTAATTAGAATGTACATCTACCATAAACATGGCAGTAAAACTGTCCCCCAAAAGGGAAGCATAATCCCAACTGTCCCCAAATTAGGGGATGGGTAAATTCTCTCAGAACCCCTTCCGAAACCTTTACCGGAGCATAAAAGTCTGAAAGTCGGCCACGGGGCAGAACCTAACTGAACCAATTTTCAATTCAAATACCTATTTTCAACGTTAAGCACCATACATTGTTAAACAAGATAAAACTTATTAAAAAGTGTTGAAGTTTTATTTTTAAGAGTGGTAATGCATTTGTCTTTAACATGCTTAAATACTAGTATAGAATAATGAGCAATGAAACAGGTGTTCGGAAATTTAGTGTGACTATAAATACATTTTTAATGGGTGCATGAAAAACATTTTATTTGCGTTATTTTGGCATGTCTATTTCTGTATATTTCAATATATATTTTGTTAAAAATATCGTACGACTTTGATGCATTTTTAAAAATATTTTAAATTAAAGTATGAAAACAGAGTTTTCCCTTTATTACACTTAAATCAGAAATAACTCATTTAACGACAAACCATACGCCTTTATAGCAAAATTCTTTATAAACGATGAAAATGTTTTCCCCACTTGCAATTTAAAAAAAAAAATCTAATGATCCCTCGTGTGCTTAAATATTCATACCGTCTCCAGAGAGATAGATATATCATTCTTTAGAAATATAAAATGAAAAAGAGAAAGAATATTTTTACAATATTTTTTTCAATGATTGATATGTTTTTGAAAGCAGAGCTTGCGGGTAAATTTGTGAGTAACATATTTTAAATTGTGAGTAACATACTTTAAATTGTTCTATATTATCAAATAATCTATATAAAATGTATTTTATTTGGATGTAATTTATATTCAGCGCATTTCATCCCGTCTTTAACAATAAAGTTTGGTGTAAAAGAAAACTGAGAAGGATAATATTAATAAAATAAAAAAATCTGTTGAAGATTTAGAGGTTTATAATGTCTTGCAGACAAACATAAAGTGTGTGGAACAAAATTTCTAAAGACCATAACTTTTGAACAGTAGCGCAAATAATAATGCAAATTTAAATAATAATTTATTGCAGAATTAATATCACAATTTATTGCAGAAATTACTTCTTGTTATACCCTTTGCTGCATGCTCTCAATAATTTTCTGGAAATACAGGTGCATTGTGTAGTGTTACCATAAATACTTACGTATTATGGTACCAAAATATGAAACTAAAATATGTAATGATGGATTTCGGTATAAAAATGCGAAACTTAAAATTAAAAGAAAAGTAAGATTTGAAGATTAGTTTTAAATGACACTGTAATTGCAACGATAATTTATTTGCGTTATTTTTGTAACTTTCTGTAATAATCCCCCTTACTCGTTGTTTTGCTTTCACCAAAAATAGCTGAAAGGTGATACATGCTATAATTTGATGAGTCCAAAATAATAGTAAGACGATTTGTTATGTATTTATTTTAAATTTATTTTTCCAGAAATTAAAAATTACTTTATTTCAACAAAATTAGTGTTTCCACATTCCTTTTCACAATATTCATTCTAAATCAAATATCGTACATATTTTATTCATTAGCAGATTTCTACCTAAATTATGTGGGGTTTGCTGAATTGTAATGTCATGTAGCTTTTAAGTAAATTTGAAAAAGAGCATTTCTTATTGTCATAATTAAAAAAAATATTTTTCTTGTTTTCACATATTTTTTCTTCATAATTAATAATTAAAATCATAAATATACTTCGTAAAACGGATATATTTGGATGACTTTTAGTTGTCAAGTGAAGATTTTCTTTAAAAATCAATTGGGGTAGAATAAAGATAAATAAAAATCATCATTGAAAATGATTTAGTATAACACAATATAAATATAGATCAATCTCGACTGCAACTTTGAAAATTGGCACTGTAAACATTCATACATGCATTCAAGTAGCATGACTTGGATATGGATTTGCATCCCGCGTGAACAGAAAATAGCTCAAGTCAATAGGAACAATGTTACTTAGGAACAATATCTGTGAGTGTCTTTTGCATTTTCAATATCTTCTAAAAACAATATACTTCGTCAGTTTGTTTAGAAGTTCTCTAGCTTTTTCCATCGCTTGCAGTCATATCTCATTCAATGATCTCATCTGTCTGATTTGTGTAAGTCGCTGTGGAACAGATATATTGCAATCTCATAATTAGCGTTTTTGTGACCAGCCTGTTCCATTATATCCAGACTGACTATAACCGATTTTATGACTGTGTCATATAGTTTCACATATTATGACTGTTCACTTTCGGTGACCCAGAGTCTGACCAGTTGTTTAGATCAGTTTACTTTTATTGCTCGATATTTCACTTAGTCACGTTTATAGTAGAAAATGATATTTACTTCTTCTTCACCTGTTGACTTTCTTATTATTTATAAAAATACAGTTGTTATTTATTTCTAAATACTTAAATATGAGCTTCCTTATCATTTTTGTGTCATTATACATTGTTTCATTCTTCCTTCAAAACAAGGTAAGATGTAATGCAAAGTTAGGCCAATCGTTCTGGTTCGCACTTTTTTGTTTGAGTCCTCCCCAAAGAATATGTATTAAAATCGGGTTAGCAGGCAACTCCAATTTCTGCACACCCATATTCCATATTTTTAACAATCACATGCAGTGAGAGGATATTAATATGACAACCTATAATAATAATGCTTGGCTGATAATCTATACTCTTAAAACGGTTCGCGATATATAGCTTTTACAATGCGTAAGACAGAGTAAGAATTCGTATGACATTTGAAGAGTGAACAAGTAACGTATATATTATACACGTGTTCACGTAGAGTTACAGTATAGACACAAAATATTATTAAAGAAACAATTCATGCTGTTATAGTTAACCTTTGGCTATTGAATTCCTAGATAGCATATTAAGTTATGGCGTAATATGTCACTTAGGAACATGAATTTATTAAATTGCATGTTAGCAATTGCTTACCCCAAGAAAAATCTAACATTTCAATTTTCAACCCATTTATTTGAATGATGGCACAAATCTACTAGACTGCAATATGCAGTTAGCCAAGTAGGTAGTTTTTAAATTGTTTTTCTTTGCATTTTTAATGTAAAAATTAAATAATTTTTGAGCAAAATATCGTTGATTACACTGTCCAACAATTTTCCAGTTTTTGTTTTTTACCAAAAAGCAAGTAGCGACCTTTTATAAATTTTGGGTCGCTGAACTCGAAAATCACCCTTAAAATTCTCTCTTGGCTCAGAGTTTTGAGTAATTGCACTGTTTACATTTTACTTATAACAGCATGGAACGTTTTAATTAAGATTCTTGAAATATAAAAAAAATGAGGGAAAAGAAATAAAATAAGCACTGTTGTTCCCCACAAGCGACAGGCAAAAAGACGGCGTTTAAGAAAAGTAAGGGTTGTTAACTGTTATTCGTAGTTTTGTATTCCCATAGTCTTATATGTAAAATGTAAACAGTGACATTACTCAGAAACCAGAGCCAGGGGACCATTTTAAGCGTAATTTTCGTGTTCAGCGACCCACAATCTATAAAGAATTGATATTTTTACCTCTGTGTTATTTCATTACTGGGTTTCTAAGGTTATTTTTTCGCACGTTAAACATAAAAAAATCATACTATTTCTATATCTCTCTATATTAAAAAAAAGTATGCAGGCAACTCATGACTTTCCCTGCAGGCATATATTCACGTTCTTTTTATTTTCATTCAATTTAATTCACTTTTAATTCAATTTTCGTTCTTATTTGGTAACTGGGCTTATTTTCAAAGGTGGCCTATCGAAAATACAGAAAGACTAAAATGTATCGAAAGCGACTAGTACTAGTGTAATGGGGTTAGTCTTATTATTTTTATCATTAAGCATTACGTTTAAAACAAGCATTTAATTGATATATTTGAGAAAACGTAGTTTTTTATATTAGATTTTGGCGATTTTTGCCGGCCATTTCGCAAAAAAAGCAGGTTATTACTTTTCGAATCGTACCCAAATCTAATCAGCATCAAGGCCACCCACAAGTAACTTACCAAATTTTATGAAATTTGGTCCATTAGGTTTTGAGTTACATTGCACAGACAGACAAATAGACAGACAGACAGACAGACACACACACACACAGACGTCATGTTTTCGTATTCTAGACGTCCCAAAATATGTAGATCCGTCGAAAACTGGAGTTAAGATTTTCGGTACGATCCCAATACTTTCCCTATAGATTACCATTTTTTACGGGGAAAGTAAAAGAGTAACTGGCGCCGCCGCCGCCGCTGTTCGACGAATTTCTCGTTTTTCGAGTTTATCTACTTCGTACCGCAAGAACCATAGCATATGAATTTTGAAATTTGGTACACTTTTAGGGAATTAGTACACTTCTAGAAATATTCAAGGTCAAAGTCAAAGACAAAATATTTGAGCTGCGAGTTCGCGTTCTGGATAGACCAACAATAGCAAGACTAAGGATTTTTGTAGGCAGGTACCTACATAAATGAATTTTTGCAAGATGGAGGCATTTTTGTAATTTCGATGTAGTTTACAAGATGTTTTACCTTTTATGCACTTCTGAAGTGAAAATGTTTCTTTCGTAACGGCACGTACATCGATTTTCTTTGTCTCGTATCGCAAAAATTATAGCAAACGAAAATATGAAATTTGGTACATTTATAGAAAAATAATCGTTCAATACAATGAAATAAACCGTTTATCCATTTAAACTTTTGTTTCGCTTAAAATAGCTTTGCGGACGAATCGAGTTACGGGGGTTGGCGAATTGTAAGGAGCAGGTGTCAAAACCCCCTAGTTCTAAAATTAAATGCAGTCTTAGACTATAAACTTTATTTTTTCATAGCTGTCTGTGATTTCTTAAACAATTTCCACAATAATTCATTATATTTTAGTTACATTTGCCAATAATAAATATTTCATTGATGAATTAAGATTTGTATTTATATCGTGGGGAATTTTATCTTTATATCTAAGATGACTTGTCTCTTATTACAATATAGTTCAGCTATGTCATACGTATCATTATCGAACATTCTTTGGTTTTCTTTGCAAAATAAAGTTAAGGAGAATTAAAATTTTCTCCTTACCTCATCGAACGGAAATTCCAAAGTTCGTAAGGGCTAGACATGAAATTGCTTAATCAAAATGCAAGTTCATTTCGCGGAAACAACACGTTATAAGGTGAACATAAATTTACCACAAAAAAAATTTATAGTTAATATTCATCGACTGATGTTTCATATAACGCCACAATTTAGAAAACTGGGTAGAAAATAAACCGTACCTAATTAAGATTAAAACTATTTCTTAAAGTCAATAACCAATATAGCGGTAATGCAAAAAAACTACTTATCTTTATCAGAATAAAGCTTAAAAGTAAAAATAATTACCTTCTTGAAATTAATTAGTAATTGTATTAGCAGGCAGTATAAAGGAGTGGTTTCTTTTTCAGTAATCCTTTATCGCTCAAATGTATACTGAGTATAATTAGAGTTACTTTAAAGTGTTTTATTATTTATTCAAAAATAATTCTGACATATGTGCAAGAAGTTTTAATAGCTTATGATTTATTAAGTAGTAGTCCAAGTATTTCATGCAAGCTTCGTAAACTATCAAATAAATCAAATGAGTTCTTACCAGTAGAACATTTTTTATTTTAATTGAGTAAATTTATGAATCCGTTGACAGGCAATTTCCAGGAGTAGATAGAATGTAATTAAATTAATATAATGCAAATACTTTCTTATCGATTTAAAAGAATCCATTACAATGCTCACAGATGTTTTTTTTTCTTTTTTTTTTACTTTTAGTAGAATTAATGAAGTTGGAGACATAACATTTCAGGAAAAATTTAGAAATCAATGAGACATTGTTATCTTGTAAGTTGGCAGGAATGTCACTTTGTATTTAAGAAATCTGTAAAAAATATATTAGAAATCTGCATGATTAATTATCTTTCGCTTTAAAGTAATACTGCCATGCATTATTTTGAATTTTTAAAGTTTAAGACTAGTAGATGAATCTAATTATGATTAAGTTTTGGACTCGATCAGAACATGGGACCTGGTCTAACCTGGACCTATAGATAACCTGGTCTAACCTGGACCTATAGATAACCTGGTTTTTAAATGAAAATCTACAGGATGATTTTCATTTAAATATCCCATTGAAATCTGTATCTGTGCATAAGACAGTATTTCGCGGCAAGAGGGTAATGTGGCAAAACCATTAAGCTCTTCCAGTATAGCTGTAATGCTGGTTTTAGTGTCATTTGGTTTGTTTCAGCTTCGATCCGAGTTCGATTCCTGGCTCTACCCAAACTGTACCCATGTTCACTCCGAGCACGGGCACTTTAAATATGTAGGTCCGAAAATCCATTCGAGAGATTGATGGCAGGAGATGAGGGATACAGCCCCTATGGATATCGGCCTCTCTGGGTTGCTTCCTGTTACGATGCTCAAATTTGAAATCTTGAACGCTTAACAAGGTATGGAGTACTTAAGACTTGTTATTTTAACAGCAGGGACAGATGGCAAACATTGGAATGTATTTTTTCTTGAAGCAGAACCCAGGTGCGACATAATGGTGTAAACACCCCTTCCAGCAAGAATGGGCTTAACGCGGGGCGGCTTTATGATAGAGGAGGCCTAGTGCTATAAAATATATAATATAAGAAAAGGGATTTAATCCACCGCCCATAAGTGTGACTTGCGCAACTACAATCGCAAATTATCGCAACTATAATCGCAACTATATGCGAAATTATTTTAAAACTATATTAAAAAAATTCTATCTAGTTCTAGAATTTTTGTAACAAAGACGGATACAAAGCTTCGTAAAAATGCATCGATATTTGGGGCTGCTATTGTGTACACAAGAAATCGATCACAGACATCAGGCAGACAAACAGACAGATATAGAGACGGGCATTACTTCAAAAGTAGTCAAAAAATGTTCAAAAGATCTTGAGAAATATAATGGCATCAAAATCTCGAAATCGAAAATTTTCGGGAAAACAGTACCTTCTCAATACTTACTTTTGAGAAAGCAACAAAATGTGATAGAGTTCGATGGAAAAATTTACAGATGTATTGCTTTGCTGTGCTACATATATTTACTTAAAACTACGTTCCAGCTCGTGCATCTAAATGGTCTTCGTAAGAAATTTGGATGGCGTGCGATACAGCTGCCATATCGGACTTCTCATATTATCGCCCTACGCTTGCCGTGTATGAATCCATCAAATCCTATGAGTATCGCAAAATAAGTGATAATTGCATTCATAACCATGTTTTATTTCTTTCACCTCCTAGATGTAGTTTTGCATAAATATATGCAACTTAGTAAAGCTGCTCTCATATTATTTCGCGACATTTAATTCCCAAATCCTGCCCCATTATCTGGTGTAAGGGAAAACGTAACTACAACTGTTCATATCTCTTCTGACGCGTCCCTTTCTCTATCTGACGCTATATAAAACAGCTATATACATCTATATACATCTTTATCATATCTTTCTATAGGGCGTCTTAACAAGACCGCCTAAACTCTGCACAGCCAGATTCCTCGCTTGGAATACATAAAAATTTGCTAAAGAACTGTACCTCTACGACCCATAGTTTTCGAGAAAAATTCGAGAGAATAGTATGACGTCATATCCGGTGTATGAAAAAACAACTTTATTTGAAACATGAACATCGGTATTTGCATATGTTTACATAGGAAGTTGTTCAAAATGTCCCCCGCTCATATCGAGGCATGCATGCGCGCACCGTGCAATGGCTGACTGCACACGTTGCAGCAGCGTGATGTCCACAAAAGTACACTCAGCATGAAAACGAGAAACTAAGTCACTTTCTGTAGTAACTAGGTCTCGATAGACCAATTCCTTCAGATAGATTCATAGGAAGAAATCCAAAGGTGTCAGATCTGGCGATCGTGGCGGCCATAAAACCGGACCCCCACGTCCAATCCAGCGGCCTGGGTATTCCATATCTAGCCAATTACGTACAGGAGAGCTGAAATGCGCCGGAGCTCTATCATACTGGACCCATAGGCCATGCATTACCGCTAAGGGTATGTAATCTAGGAAATCGGTTAATACATTACGGATAAATTTTAAGTATGAATGTCTGAGCCGTTCAGGCAGCAGATATGGTCCAATCATGCGATTGCCTAGTATGCCGGCCCACACATTTACAGACCAGCGGACCTGATGTCTCTGCGGGCGGATTGCACGAGGATTGGACTCTGACCACATTTGGCTGTTGTGACTGTTGAAGATCCCATCACGTGTGAAGCATGCTTCATCCGTCCACAAGATATGTGCGATGAAAGCATTATCGGCTTCATGTTATTGTAATAGCCACTCACAAAAGTCAATGCGTCGATAAAAGTCATCTGGATGTAGACTTTGCACGGTTCTGTAGCGAAATGGCTATAGCCCCTCTACCCGTAATAGCCTGTGCACAGTACTGCTACTCGCATTTAGCTCCCTGTCTAGTGCGCGTGTGCTCAACTCGGGAGTTTCTTCCACCCGCCGAAGTATTGCATCTTCCTGTGCTGGCGTAAGCGTTCTTCCACCAACTTTGTGGAGAATGCATGTCGGGTCGACGCTTCCCGTATTTCTCAGTCTGTCGTCCAACCTTCAGGAGGACGGCGTGATGGATAGCGACTTGCATACTCCCTAGCAGTTCGTAAGGCATTACCATTACATTGACCGAAGATACATGTAAGTACATGTAAAGTACATGTCGCAATATTCACGTACGGAATACATTATCACCATGCGAAGATAACCGGAAGCAACTAGATGGATGCAGCCTTTTAAATACGATTCAAACGACGGCTTGACGACATTCAACGGCGCGCGCATGCATGCCTCGATATGCGCGGTGGACATTTTGAACATCTTCTCTATGTAAACAAATGCAAATACTGATGTTCATGTTTTCAATAAAGTTGCTTTTTCGTACACCGGATATGACGTCATACTTTTCTCTCATATTTTTCTCGAAAACTCTGAGTCGTAGAGGTACAGTTCTTTGGCCAATTTTTATGAATTCCAAGCGGAGAATCTGGCTGTGCAAAGTTTGGGCGATCTTGTTGGGACACTCTGTATACTATATCTCTTATCGTTTACGAGCCGTTATGACGAGGGTGAGCTTAACTTTTTTGTGATATTCAATTATCAAGTTTTCTTCTTTACCTTCTGTGTAAAAGGCGTAGCTGCAACTGCTCATATACCTTCTGATACGATGTCCACTTTCTTTCTGATGCTATATACATCATCTCTAGCCTCCTCTCTCTCTCTCTCAATTTTCATTTCCAACAGTAACAGTGAGAGTTGGTTGCACTTTTTCATTCCTAAGTTTCCCTCTCACCTTATACGGGAAAAAAGTCGTTCTACGTCAAAAGTTAAAGTGTTTAAATATGATGCCGATTAAATATAATGATGTTTAAATGTCATGATGTTTAAATGTCATGATGTTTAAATGTCATGATGCTTAAATGTCACTGGCCAAGGTCTGTAACCTTCCGGGTCTGGTTCAGCGATTCGGTAAATTTCCATGTAGATACAGCCGAACAAATTTCACATAGTGACAAATAGCACCATGGAGCTTTAAGAAGAATCAAAGAACATCAACAATTAAAATGTAATTATTTTAAAAAGTAGATATTGATGTTATGCACACGTTGTACAGATATCATTTCAATGGAAACCTCTACATTTGAAATTTGGGCATAGAACTTTGTACTTAAATTGAAAGATACTTTAGGCTTGTAATGTAGGCTTCGTAAGATCGTATTTATATTTTTAATTTACTGAAGAAATTTAGAATATGCCAATAAAAAAAACATAATGTTTCCAACGTCTGTGTTGAAAGAGAACTGTTTGATTAAAGATTTTATCATTTTTTATTGAGAAGAGAAGTTTATTTCTGAAGATTTAAGAGAAATATTGTAAAATAAACTTACGGGTCGAATATGTTTTTTATTAATTGAAATACATTTAAGGGTAAAAAATTTCTTTTGTATGACCATATTCTCTGTCCTCGATGTATATATTTTTTGTCGTGTTTCTAAAAAAGAAGAGTTTATATATCAATTTAAAGTATACATGATTTTTTATAAACGAAATCTATACACTATATACATTTAATTGATATATATTAGTTGGTATAGCTTTTGGGGATTCTATTATTTATTATTATTTCATTCCAATTCTACACTGTTCCTGATTTTATTTAATATTTTAAACTTCTCATCATGACACTTTTATGATTGGCAAATCTATAAAATAACAAACTTTAGAATTTCTGCATCTACCATTCTGCTGACTTCATGGGTGTGCATTTTGGTCTTTCGTGGAAGTATTGCAAGTTTATGGTATTTTGCATTTTTCATCTTCCGTTAGTATAGAAATTCAGCTTGGTATTTATTCAGGTTCAAATTGAGTTTGTAAATAGCTATATTTCACATTTGTATTGCTATCATTGTAAATAATATTATGTAGATTGTAGATTTGTATTTCGTATTGCATATATATATCAAGGTTTTCTTGAAGGGTTACCGGCCAATAAAATATTTTATATTTCTAGTGCCGTGAGTCTGTGTTCATTCACAGAATTCTAGTTGTTATGTAAATTTAATTTTGCGTCCGAAAAAGTTAGTTTAGAATTTCAATTTAGATCAAGGTAAATTAAAGTTTACAATTCAGTTCGGAGTAATCTTAAGTATATGAAGAATCAATCAACTAGGAACCTTGAAATTAGAACCCAATTAGGTAAACCTTATAATCTGTGGCAACCGAAAAAGAATAAAGTTAAAGTTACACTTTTAATTCTTAAATTCATTAAAGATAATTTATTATTTGAATATTAAAATCGTGGCAACCGAAAAAGAATAAAGTTAAAGTTACACTTTTAATTCTTATATTCATTAAAGATAATTTATTATTTGAATATTAAATTCATTAAGATGACCTGACCGTTGATCTCATATAGTGGAATTATAATTTAAATGTACATGTTATGTTGTGCCGCAATAAACCCTCCAATTATTTTTACGTTTTGTGCGAGTCCTGTAAAGAAATAATTAATTAATAAAATGCTAAATTGATCACACCATTTAAACTTAAACAATATCATTTATTAACAACATCAATTTTCATTAATTATTTTAGCGAGGGGACATATGCGACCAGAATTATTAAAATTACTATCGTGTCTAGGCCCTGTGATAATCGCTGAGCACATACCTTCCAATTTAGTCTTGGGCTTTATCATATCTCAAAGGCTTGCATCAGTCTTCTACTGCCATAACTCTGTGGTGTGTGGCTCCTCCTCGTACTCTTAATGCACTCGCACATTGATCTATCTCCATTACATTGGAACTTCTACGGGACACTCTACAAATTTGTTGGTTTTTATGCTTCTCTACTCGTGCTCTTAAGTCAAAATCGTGATTATTTCTGGCATGCTTCTAAGTCAAAATTCGATCATCTTCTCTATGCATCGTTTTTTTCCATGTCTCATCTCTATTTCTCGTTGTCTGCTCCAAGCTGTGGTTCCCTCACGGGGGAGGGGGTGAGTAGCTCCGTCTTTCTTCTTTTTGGCGCTCATTGGTTCTTCTTAACCCAATGTCATCATTTCACATTTAGCAAGGCTCAGCTCAGCCCCTATGGTATTACACCCCTAAATTTATAGCTTTTTGACCTTAAAGTTCAAGTCCTCATAAACCCTGGTGCCAGACAAACTGACTACAAGCCTTGTTCGCCGTTCTGGGCATCATAAATTCCACAAATAAAAGTGTCTCATGTGAGAACAATTTCTGGTCTCACATAATCTACACAATGTTCTTATATTTTGAAAATCTATTATTTATTTCTATTTTACTATACATTTAGTGTGTCTACTTGATTTGTATTCTTCATTTTTAAACATGTCTATTTGGGGAGGATATATAATTTCAAGTAAACATAATTACATAGGATGACAAACTTATACGCAGTAGAATAGTATGCACTGCTTCCAGATAAAATTACTTAAGTTAGCGCTGTTAATGATACAATTATCTACCTATAGCAAGTGCCGTGAAAATCTATTTCAACACTATGCTGTGAACAATAACTTCAATTACATGAGTGAGTAAGTGTGTATAATCATTGAAAGATAAAACGCAAAAGTTAACTACAGTTTTAAATACAGCAGATAACATAGAGTTCAATGACACATTAACCCTGATATTAAAATCTATGGTTTATAAAATATAGGACATTCTTACCAAGTAATATGTAAGATAGACCCCATCGTTTAGAACATAAAATGACTACTGGCGTACCATTTTGCACTTTGTGACTGACACTTTGTGACTGGCACTTTGTCCTCCTATCTACAATATATTTATGCCATCTCTTACTCCTCCTCGATGAATTTATTATGGGAGGAGAAATAGTAAACTCTGGAAAATATGTGAACGCCTAATTTATAATAAAAATATTAAGTAAAACAATTAAAATAAACATATACATAAATAAACATACTATATTTTTCTCTTCTAGAAATTGTTTCATTTATATTCTTCATTACAATAAAACTTCTCCTTTCTTTAGGTAGGTTCTGATACATATTAGCAGGTGTAGTATTTTTATAGCCAATACCTCAATCAATTCATCCAATTCATTTAACTCATTAATTAATTAAATCTTATCAGTACAGTTACCAAATCCTCTTGTATTTAAAAAATAATTCATTAAAACTATCAGATAAATTTCAGTAAATAAGTAAACATCATAAGGTATAGACTAAAATTTAATTATAGATTAGGTTCATGAATGAGTGCAATCAAGGTAATTTCCGACAGTGGTAGTATATTTGAAGAAAAGGTTTTGAATCATTAATTAAATACATTTATCATCAAATACTATTACGTCACAACAATTGATTTATTTCCCATAGAGACTTTCAATTAAGCAGATTAAACTTTCCAAAATAAAGTTAACTATTTGCATTGCCAAATGAATAAATAGGTTTTTCATTTAAGTCTACATGAAGATGAACTTTTATATTTACATATAAACCTGTGACTAATATTGTTCGTTATAATTAGACAGAATTTTTAGGTTTATGATATTGACGTTCATTATAATATTTACGATGTAGTTACATAACAAATGCAACACTGAATGAAATGTATTTTGTAGAAATTAAAAAGCAGTTTAAGTCGAAAGAAATAGTTAGAAGCCGAGAAGTACAAGTGACATTGTTTTAATTGATTAAGTGTATAGTAGTAATTTAATTGAATAAGTAAACATAGAGTATAAAAATACCCTCTGTTTTTTGGTAAAGGGATATAAATTATTTCTCATTTCATGCTGGTATATGTTGGTAAATATTTTAATCAATCAAAAAGTTCTTGTGGAACCCCTAAAATGCAAAAAAAAAAAAACAGAATTGGAGACTGAAAATATTTTCCTACTTACTAGTATATAATATCGTTTTTCTTTATTTTGTAACCGCTAGCTGCGGGTTCCGCATCTAGCTTATCTTAAATTCCAAATATTTTTACTTTCTCATATGTAGTATTGAGAAAGTATTGTTTTCACGAAAATTTTCGATTTCGAGATTTTCATGCCAATATATGTTTTTGGACCTTTTGAACACATACTGACTATTTTTGGAGTGATGTCCGTCAGTCTGGCTGTCAGTCTAATGTCTGTGGTCGATTTCCTGTGTATACGATAGCAGTCACAAATATTATTGGATTTTTAGGAAACTTTATATCAAGAAATCTAGAACTAGATAGAATTTTCTTAAATTCAAGCGAAAACTTTGAATTTTATTCTAAATTTTATATTTTTTTAATGTGGCAGCGTAGTACAAAATTTTATATAATCGTGAATAAAAGTATTTATCTATATCTCAATGATAACGAAATCTAATAGTTTCAATCATTGTTGCGAAAAGTTGCTGCGTCATAACTTTTGTTTGTGTGTGACGTCAATAGCGGGACAATTTATCCTCCTGGGGGGGGGGGGTACATCGTCAAATATGGTACATTTTTATTTCCAATGGTGGTTACAAAAGACAACTAGAGCTAATAAGAAATGTTACATGAACAAAAATAAGAAAAAATTATAACCACAGACGAAAGTCTATAGACCACTCATACGGCGGAGTGAGTAGGGCAGTGGAGAAGTGTAGCGCTTTCCATTACCTCCTGAAGGTCACGGGCTTTGCAGAAAGGTCAAATATACGAATTCGATGCAGATGTTTTGTAAGGCAATAATGGCCAGTAGCAAAGAGGTATTCTGCTACAGCTCTCCTCCTAGGCCTTTCTTGTAAGTCTGAATTTGTGTTTCGCCCTGAGAAATTTTAGGTCGCATTGCCGAAAGTTGTAGATCATGTTGCCGCAAAATCTGCGTTACCAGAGTACACCACGAGGAGGCAGATCTACGTTCTAGTATGGCATCAATCGAAAGATATTTTGAAGCCCCTTAAATTAAATGATAACATTTATATGTGTAATCATTTGGACTCACGATATAGATTTTTCAAAATTTTTCTTGCAAAATTTGAGATAGAAAAAGGAATACTGGTATAAGAAAGTCGAATTGATCCACAATTCAGTTAATTTTTTCAAGAAGATTAGAGAGAAATATCGGAATCTCGAAATCATTATGAAACAATATAAAACGTAATGCTTGTTTCCTTTCATGTACCCTTGATGCTCAACTGTGAGCTCAATTACCCCAAAATCAGCTTTTCCGCACTTGTATCCCCTGGCTTCTGGTGTCTTCATTTTTATTACATAATTAAATATTTAGTAGGGAAAATGTGTACTGTATTAGCTTAACTGCATTGTGTTCCATTTGTGAATCCAAAAGGAAATTATATTTTAAAGATCCGGAAGAATTCGCGGATCTTTTATGTAACTCGGTTAACGGGACATTTCATCTTCAAACTTTTCGTATATCATATTTAGAAAATTTGAAATATGATATTTTTAAAATTAGAAATATCGTATTTTCAAATTTAGAAATAACACATTTTTAAATTTTGACATGTCCAACTTTCAAATTTTGAAATATCGTGGTCTTAAATTTTAACATCATGTTTTAATATAATAAATTTGACAAAGATTGAAATCAATTTCTTTATCGTGCTATCAAACGAGCGTTAAATATTTAAACAAGTGTCTTGTTTAGATACGTATCTTAGCTTTTATCCAATTTATCGCAAACACAATTTTCTGTTCTTTTACGATAATACATTAATAAAATAATAGATTCAGATAAATAGATTAACAAAAATTCACTGAAATTTTATAAGCAAAAAATGGTATAATTGTTCATTAACTAAACTATTACATTTGCTTTAGCTAGTAAAACAACATTTTTTATTTATATTGTTGAACAAATAAATTTAAACACTTTTATTTTACTCAATTTTCTAATTAAAGAACTAAAAATTAAAATAACAAAGGCTCTTTTGTTCAAGAATGAAATACTTATAAATTTGGTTTTTTTGTTCAAACGTGATAATTATTCACATTGAGATATTCTAAAATAGAATATTTTATGCACAACGAAATATAAAAATTTCATAAATGAAAAACATAATTTTAAATAATAAAATATATAATTACTATCTTTATGATAATAAAATAGTATGGAAACGCGTCAAAATGATTAATATTTTAAAAATAAAGACAACCAAAAAATTGTCTAAAAGTCATTTATTAAAATCTCCTTTTACGACTTATTAAAATTATAGGACCATGTAATTTTAATACGACGTAAAAGGATATTTTAATAAATGAATTTTAGCCAATTTTTTGGTTGTCTTTATTTTTAAAATACTACTTTTGTATTTTAACTTCTTTAAAATGAACTTACAATAAAAGTATAGATTTAGAAAACTTGAAAATAATAGGCATTTTATGCACAACGAAATCCCAAGTAGCTGACATCGACAAGCCCACATATCCCAAGTAGCTGATTTATAAAAAAGTTTCAATGCTTCTCTCTATATTAAAAAACTGCAGCTGACGCCGCCACTGCATCCACCGCCGCCACCGCCGCCGCTGTCTGACAAATTTCTTGTTCCTCTGCTTCATACCTCAAAAACTGCATACAAAAATAAAAAATTTAATGCCCTTCTAGAGAAAGGGTCGGGGAACACTCTGAAATAAACCATTTGTGGATATATATTGTAGTTTAAGAAACATTTAATGAAAAAGTAAAAAAAAAGTATTTGAGCTGTGAGTTTGCTTCCTGATAGCAAAACAACGAATTTTTGCGGTCAGGTACCTATCTAGTTGAATTTGTGTAGGATGGAGCCCTTTTTTACTTTCCCTGCAATACATGGTAATGTATAGGGAAAGTATTGGAATCATACCGAAAATCACAACTCGAGTTTTCGACGGATCTACACGTTTCGAGACCTCTAGAATACGAAAAAACCATTTTTAGCGTGACGTCTGTGCGTGTGTCTGTCTGTGTGTCTGTCTGTCTGTCTGTCTGTCTGTGTGTCTGTCTGTCTGTGCAGATTTTGTATCCACTGTAACTAAAAAACTAATGGACCGAATTTCACAAAATTTGGTAGGTAAGTTACTTGTGGGCGGGGCTGGTGCTGATTAATTTTGGGTACGATTCGGAATAAAAGAACCCGCTTTTTTTTGCGAAATGGCCCGCAAAAGCTTGTATCCACTCTAGCTGAAAAACTAATAGACCGAATTTCACAAAATTCGGTAGATGAGTCACGTATAGGTCACTCTGGTGCTGATTAGATTTTGGTACGATTCGGAAAAAAATAACCTGCCTTTTTTTGCAAAACGGCCCGCAAAAATCTTCAAAATCTAAACTAAAGAACTAGGTATACTCAGATATATCCATTAAATGCCTGTTTAATACGTAATGTTTAACGACGAAAAGAATAAGACCAACCCCATTACATTAGGACTAGCCGTTCTCGAGATATTTTACTTTTTCGTACTTTCCCTACGCCACCTTTGAAAATAAGCCCGGTTACCGAATGAGAACGAAAATTGAATAAAAGTGAAATAAATTTAATTAAAATAATCAGAACGTGGATATAAGTCTGCAGGGAAAGTCATGTGCTGCCCACATCAGATTTTTAATTTCAATGTAAGTTTATGAGATATTTTACTTATCATGTTCTTCTGAAGTGAAAAATGTTCTTTCGTATCGGCACGTAAAGCGATATCTCTGTCTCGTACAGCAATAACTATAGCATACAAAAATATGAAATTTGGTACATTTACAGAAAAATAATAGGGTAATGCAATGAAATAAACCGTTTATCGATTTAAACTTCAGTTTAACATGAAATAGCTCGCGAATAGGGCCATATAATTACAATTACAGGGCCATACATCAAGTAGGAGGCGAACATTCCTGACTCCTGATAAAGCGTAGCCAGCAGACGGCAGATCCCCCTTGTCTTACAAATTAAAAGTATACTCTTCCATTAAGTTTAAAAGATAAAAATGGCAATAACCCGATATTGTTGTGATATCCTTAGTTTTACAAAAATATGGGCTATAAGATAATATTATAACAGGACAGAAGAATCTGGATAATCCAGAGACATTCCATGTGTAGCAAGTGAGCATTTGACCTCTGAACAACTCAGATGACATCTATGCAAAATAAGGCAAGTGGGAATTTGCTTTCTTAACCAAACTCTATACAGTTCTTGAAACTTTCTTTTCTGCAATCATATCTGCACAATACACTCAATATACCATTCCCAATTTGTTCCAAATCGCTTCAGCGGATTTTGAAATTTCGAAGGGTCATTTGTTTCGCTAAAATATCGTATTATAGCTAAACTATACTTTTTGGAATATTTTCTGTGTCTACATTTAAATACTATGCACAGTATAACACGCTAATTTGGTCCAAATCGCTTCAGAACTTTTAAAGATTGCAGGATGTGCCATTTTGACAAAATTCCGTTTTTAAATGTAAACTATACACATTTTTCAAAAAAAAATTCTGTATAAATGTGATAACTGTACAGAGTTTACTTCGACAATTAGAGCTTGCCATTCCGCCCCAGTAGCTCAACGGTAGAGCGATGGCAGACCAGTACGAAGATTCGCGTTTTGATTTTTCGCGGTTAGGGCAGCAAGGTTCTTTACAAAGGTGTTCCAGTGTTCCAAAAATTAAACCCCTGTAAAGATATCGGAGGTCGAAAAAAAGACCCTTGAGCGACTATCATGGATTCAGTGGACTATGGTATATTTAGCGCCTATTTTAAATCGGGAGGTCAAAGACCGCGCAGAGAGCTAACCTGAAGGATAAAATAGCAAACGGAAGCTAACCTGAGGTAACAATAATTGCAGATGGTCAGTCAGATTTTCAGTTGCACGCTAATCTGACATTGGAGTGTGGATAATCCAGAGTTCATTTCGACAATAAGAGCTTGCAATTCCATTCCAGAAGTTCACCGGTAGAGCGTCGGTTGGCCAGTACGAATATCCGAGGTTCGATTCCCGGTTGGGGCAGCAAGGGTCTTTACACCTACCACCCAAACTTGGTCCGAACATTTTAAGTTGTTTCTGAGATTGCAAAAATCCAATGATTTGACTCGCACCCATACACCATCAAAATACTTTTCTGGTATCAAGAGCCTCCACTGATGCATTTACTGTAAAAACTCGACGTTAGTAAATCACGATTATCATACTTAGATTATATCAGTTAAAACAAAATGATTAATTTATCTGCTGACGAAAGCTTATCTATAAAAAATGTGGTACAAGTTATAATCTACACTATCATCATATTTTCGTCTAGCCCTGAGCAAGATAAGTAAAAGAAGAGAACAACTATTGCTAAAAACAAGCAGGAATAACTAATACTATTTACAGTATTTTATTTGTTCAAAATATTTGAGAACTCCATCTCTTCTATTATTAATAATTTAATATCTATACGAGATAATAAACTAAAAGTCTAACTTAACGCTAGAGAAAGTAATAATTTTAAGCACTGCGCCATTTTCTGACAGAATTAGTGTGCTAGTAAGATGTTTCAAAGGAACTATACTAATCCAAATAAGTTTCTTAGAAATAAAAAAAATGAATCCTAAATTGTGTTGTTCGGATAATAATTAGATCACAAGCTAATGAAGATTTCTTCTTTTTCTGGAAAAAGTGTATATGTTTTTTAAAAGCAAAATTTGTTATGGGGATGGTTTGTCAAGTTAACAAGTACTGAAATAAAATATTTTGCCAAGGAAAAGTTAAGAAATATTACAGAAATACCTTTTCTGAGGATCGAAATTTGATAAAAATATGCTTATTACTTTCCCTATATATATAGTGTAATGTTTAGGGAAAGTAATGTGACGAGATTAAAACTTTGAATTCGAATTTTCGACGGAAGAGCACGTTACAAGCATTCATGAACTCGAATCAAACATTTTTGAGATGATGTTTGTGTGTATGTGTGTGCGTAAGTATGTATGTGTATGTGTCCGTCAGACTTTGGAGACAATATCTCACGAATGAATGGAGCGTTTTGAATGAAATTTGGTACACAATTACAATCAGTGAAAACGGGATTACAGAATTAAATTATTTAACACTCTACTGAGCGACTTACATTCTCGTTGAGGATACCGACACGGCTTTAGGAGCAATGTGTAACATTCAAGCTAGCTTCTGTTAAACTATTAAAATTAACTTGTCAGGCGATTTTTCTGTGTCAGAATTTTCACATCGATTTCATCTTTAACGCAGGAAAAGTATATATATTTTAAACATTCATGAACACTTGTAGTACGGATTCCGTTACAAAGTGTTTTTTTTTTAGGATAAGTCTTTGATACTTTTTATGGTGTCAAGATGGAAACTATTCGATAATATTTTCGGTTCCTAAGGAAAATATTTGTGCAAAAGTTGCTCGAAAAGCCTCTCCAACATTAAGTAACTAAAAACTCAACAAAAACATCGGCAAGGTGGGGGGATCCTCTCGGGATCCGAGGTCCCCTGTACGAAATTCCACACAGTAGTTTGTTTCCAAAGAAAACAATGGTCTAGCTCTGTCCTATCGATATAAAAAAGTTGCAATTAATATATTGCAATTTTTTTATGTATATATCTATTGATATTATTAAAAATTAAAATTAAAATAAAATGCAAAAATATTTGTAAAATATTTGCAATCAATATATTGCAATTTTGTATGTATATATCTATTGATATTATTAAGAATCAAAATTAAAATAAAATTCAAAAATATTTGTATTATGCTTGTCCTCTACATTTTTAGATCTACTATCAACTGCATTGATATGGCGTAATAACCATGTGTTTGTACTATATGGCAATAGATATCAAGTACAAGTTTGCGAAATCAAAATTCATTTGTAAAGAAAGTAACACCTAAATCTGATCCAATTTTAGTTATTACCAATTCATTGTACCAAACCCTCTTTCAATGTCTGCTGTGCTAACAAGCAAGGGATCTATAGCTCTTTTTAATAGCTGTAGTTTAAGAGATGTAGAATGACACAAAATCAAGAATGCCCCGAATTCTTGATTTTGTGTCAGGGCTCTGCCTTCACTCTTCAAAGCTGTACCGGAGCTGAGCCCCAAAAAACTTCGGCCCGACTAGATCCCTAAGTTCATGGTTGTACGTGAATTAGATTTCCTGCTACAAACGACACTGAGAGACAGGCATTTTTGATTATTATAAGAACTCATCTGTATCTGCTTTTTCTTGCTTTTCATCTGAATAACTAATGTCCTATGTTTTTACATGCTAGATAAATATTGTATTTCAACAGTCAATTAAAAACTATTTTAGTTTTCTTTAATGTTATTTTCGATTTCAATATTCAACAGATCAGCAAATTGGTATGTTCTATTCTTATTTCTCTGGAAATAATGTCCACAGTGAAAAATATTTTGAAAAATAATTTCTACTTTATGCTTTATAATCTTAAAAGTACAAGTAAAGTGACTTTTGAAAAATACACGTACTTCCAAACTTGTGTCATACTCTCGTATTTGTTTAAACAATGATTCTATCGACATTTTTTAAGGTTTAAAACTAAATTTGAAAGCGTTTTATTTTAGTTTTTTGCTCAATTAACAAAATTGAAAGACTTTTTCACCATTTCACTTATACTCATTCTCATATTACAGCTTATAATTTAAAGAAAGATTTCAAGCTTTAGTATTTTGGATCAAATATCACTTATTTCTTCTGTTAAGCTCGATTTTGTAAAATGGCGAAATTAAATATATAAATGCTTAAAATGTATGCTTTTTAAAAATATTTCTGGGAAATTCATTTTCCGGAAACTTTTATTGATGTCAGATTTTTATCTTTTTGCATCTTTGCTTTCGTAAAACCAAGAATAAAAGTTTTATTATTTTGCAGTGCTGATATTTTTGGAATGACAAGGCTGCGAATGTCATATATTATTGATATCGTTTATGGACCATTTGATTTAAAAACCTTATTTTACATTTATTGCTAGTGAAGCAAAATGTATTAATTAATGAATGTTTTAAATAATCTAAGTTCTATCTTCAGATAGACTTGAAAATATGTTTATGCTCATAGTAATATTGTTTTGGTTGTTGAATAATTATTGTCGTCATTTATTGTCTTACAGGCAGAAGTTTATGCTCTGAAATGTCAAAAGTTTTAATGTTTCTTTTATGACAGATTCTTGTTTGTGAGGTATTTCTAGGATTATTTGCTGATTAAATGTTGATTTTATTTTAAAATCACGCAAAAATTAATACATTTGGCAACATCAGGTAAAACCATTGGCATTTTTATTACCAATTACACAATTTGAAGAGGAAATTGTTTTTAAATTATATATGCATAGCTTTACACAAAACTTAATAAATATTATTGTTTGTTACTTTTTAGTGTCCACATATTTCAGTTATATGTGCAAGAGTATTGTTGTTATATACCTCCGAGTTGAAAATGTAAGTTTGAATTACAAAAGTTTGTATTTTAGTCTTTTAGGGATTGTTTTATCAAAACTGGATGGAATCCTTAAAGTTTTAATTTCACAGATTAACTGTCAAACATTTCTTTGCTTTTAATGTTACTGACAAATTATAAAAATATTTATCCTAGACTGCAATAACGATTAATTTGTTAGCACAAATATTCAGAACGTTATGTTTCTTTTTTATTTTTACTTATTTACTTATTTATTTACTTATTTTATATGGAATTTTAAACAACTTTGCTCATTCGTTCATACATGCTCCGTATTTTTATCTGTTCGCTTTTATGAATTCAGTGATGCCAATAGTGTTTTCCGTAAATATTTAAACAGGAGGCAAATATTACAGTTTCGTTTTGCAGATCTGAGTTCCGCTTAATTTGAAGTCCATTTAGTGCTGTATCACTCCAATTTCTCAAAGTAAATAGCCTTGATACAAATTGCTAGACTTTTACGACGATTTTTACCCAAAGTAAACGGAAAGATTGTCTCAGTGATACAGTTGCTACAAATAGAGAAAAATTTGTTCAAAAACGCACTTGAGGTTTTTTGACAGGTCGACCCTCAACGGCATTGCACTGTTTTTTTGGCATACCCTAATCTTACTGTTTTATTACTTTCTTATATATCTTTCAATTTTAAAATTTTTTTACATTGCACGTTTTTGAGTAATCCATAATAATCCTCTAACTATATAATAGACTTAAAAGATTCGTTCGTTACTAATTCCCCCGAGGTGAAGGAGCACCTACGCACCTCGTCCACAAGACCCCACAGGGTATCCCATGGCAAAGGGGAAAAGATTTGCAGCTTCACTCTTATAGAGACTCCCCGAAGGGCGGAAGTCTGACTTGGCCTCGACATGACAACATCCATGCCCACTGGCGAGATTCGAACCCGCAACCCGGGAATCCAGCAATCAGACGGAAACGCATGCCCAAAAACCTCTTATTAGATTTCAGTAATCCATAATAATCCTGTAACTATATAATGGACTTAAAAGATAAAACCAAAAACCCCTTAATAGATTTGAATAATCCATAATAATCCTGTAACTATATAATAGACTTAAAAGATAAAACCCAAAACCTCTTAATAGATTAAAGTTGACAATATATATTTTTTTCAAAATTTGAAATTATTTTTCATTTTTTTTTAAATTTGTCCGATACAAAAAACTTGAAATTCAAAATTGGGTTGAGCCAAAATACTCAAAATTTAAAATTGAGCTGATAGCAAATGTTCTAAATTGAGCTAACACAAAATGCTCAACATTTAAAATTGAGCTAATAAAAAGTGTTTTATTTCAATAAAATTGCTAATCTAAATATTATGTCAAAATGATTATTGCCCCTCGTGTCAATGGATCAAGGGAATGGTCTTCTTCTGAAAAAAACGACGACACAGTGCTGCTAAACATGCTCTCAGCAAGAAAACAAATCTAATGTGGGCAGCACATGACTTTGTCTATATAATGCAATTAGTTTACATATTTCACAGCGAAAAATGATGTATAAGTTCCACGACACAGTGCTTTTAGATTTGGATGGTGAATTGAGCTCTTTTCGGAATGACAGCACATAAAAATTATTTCGAAGTGCCTAATTAACTTATACACTCATTCCAATGAAATTTTCACAGATTATGGGGTATAACAAAGGACACTAGAGTATAGAAATGAAAAGGAAATTATCAATAGATAATTAAATGATAGATAAACAAAAACATAGGATTGTGGGCGTCAAAATCAGTTCATTGGTGGAGGTCTGTCTATACGGAATGTGGTGACCTCTGATTTAAACACATGCCCGAAGGCGTCGATCCATGCCAAGAATAAGATCATCTATGGTGGTTTGAGGTATATGTGTATATTTACGAAGCAAACATGTTCTTAGCCCGTAAAAGTTCCGGGGAGGATCATGGAGAGAACATAAACATATCCCAAGCATGTTTCATATATGTGCGATGGAATTCAAGTCGGGTGATCTCCATCGCCATTTCATGCGAAGCAGATCTAAGTACTGGCCGACAATGCGAACCCTGTGAACTCGAGCGCTGTCATTCATAAAAATGGCATTAGGGCCCGTGGCTGCAAGAAATATTGAGTAAAAATAACAACATATTGAGTAAAATTGTCATATCTATACTGCACTGCATTCATTCACAGTACCGCGAGGGAAGGTATGAAGATCATCACAGCGCCCACAGCGGAGAAATGAAGACGTTAGGAAGAATAATCGGCAATAAAGCGAAATAAAAAAATATCTGTTGCTAAGTTGTAGATCATTCTTTATTTAACACTTATCTGTAACTAACAAAACGCTTGCATGGAAGCAATAAATAGACGTGATACTTCATCGGTTGGTAGATGCTTCAAACTAGTGACACCTGCAATGCCTGGCAAAGCACGTGGTCATATTCTTTCTCGAATTTAAATGTGCATTGCTGCTGACAGAGGGCATTTTGAACAGACTGAGCATTATATTTTTATACATGTAAGTACCGTTTAATTTGGCATGCCTGAATTTGGGAGCAATTCGTTAATAATCATATTGTACCACTATTCAGCAATGTCCAACACGTAATCTAAATTCTGGAATTATTGCATGTAAATAAAGCACACTAGAGGATAGGAACAACATCACATAACATTAGAATTTTAATAAAATCATTTTTATTTATAATTTGTTCGAAGATATGAACCAGATCCATTTTTCATGAAGTGATTATATAGCATTTTAAATTACAATCAAATTTGGCAGAATTAACAGTACTCAGTTATGGCGTTATGATACAGTAAATTACGGTAATAGCCCATAATTGATATTACTACTAATAAAAAGCAGTCAATTAATTATACCATTTCTGGACACGGGATGCTGTCGATCTGTCACTCATCAGTGACGCAAAGCCTAGGAGTAATATTATCAATCCCAAATAGTTCTCAATAAGAGATTTGACCTTCGAGCTTTAAATTGTCCATTAGATTCTTTTCCGCAGAACTTCACACTTTTATCGAAGTCCTGAATGGGCCGTTAGAATCACTCCCGCTTCCTGCAATTGGCCGTTAGTGTCTCTTCATGACCATCCTTATTCGCTATCTCGTTTATTAGCAGTAACTCCTTGTGAGGATCACCTGAGTTAGGTTTCGGATAATGCCATTTTCTTTTCCCTGTATTTTCTCCCATCTTCTTAAATCTGGAGAGTTATACCTATCAAAATGTCACAGTTAATTCACACCTTGGCGTCCGTGTGTCCGGCCCTTTCTTCCCCTCGACCCAGACCTATCGTCTTGCCTGTGCATGGAATTTTAATTCTTCTTTTGGTTTGGTATGGAATGTTAATTCCTTGAATATTTGATTGGCTTGAATGTCTATTCTTCGATTAACAATGACATAAATGTTTTGTGTAATAGTTTTACTGTTGATACCTAATAATTAGACAATGCACTGTGGCTTCCTAACTGTTGTGTTGATATCCTAACTTATCTGCTTGGGACGTCATGCTTGGGACGTCTGCTTGGGACGAATCATGTCTAATCGACATGGTCACTTTACTGTAGATAAACCTAAAGAGTCCACATACGGACATTTCTTTACAAAGTTATTAGGGTACTTAAGCAGCTTTTCTAGGAGCTATATGTATTTGTTACTTGAAATTATTTTGTATTGGAAAGTTAAAATTTCAGAAGTAGAATTAACCTAAATATAAGTAAGAATCAAGCGACCAAAATTGTATTTCATTAAAAACATTTTTCGTAAAATAAGATTCAATCGTAAAATATGTCAAATTGATACAGTGTAAAAAATGTGGTGTTTCAAATCTATTATTGAAGAATAGACGTTTCATTGTTTTTCTC
Organism: Amaurobius ferox; assembly: GCA_951213105.1. Taxonomy (NCBI): domain Eukaryota; kingdom Metazoa; phylum Arthropoda; class Arachnida; order Araneae; family Amaurobiidae; genus Amaurobius; species Amaurobius ferox. The sequence goes on from OX578141.1 coordinate 77,975,885, forward strand.
ACATCATTGATGTTCAGTGGCAGTTTCGGCTATTATTTTCATCTTATCTTAAAAATTTATGACTACGTCTATCCATCAAATATTTTACAATGTACAGAAGTGAAGAAGAAACTAAAGCAATATATTATCTTTACTAATTCGATTTCTTTTTGCTCAAATATGGCATGCTTGGCATGGAAAATAATTCTGCCACACAAATAAATCGAATTTTGTAGACGACAGTTTTTCCTCACTATACATATATTTCATTTTAGAGATATTACGAATAATTTAAGTAAATATTTGTTATAAAAAATACAGAGATTTCGTAAATTTTACATTTTTATTACATATACTCTTTTTGTTCCGATTTATAGAAATACCAGTATTTAAGCATGTCAAAGGCCGAAAATGCATACTTCAAAAAGTTAAGTTGCAAATTTATTTAATGAATTTTATTTTTCTGACCCCAGAATGTGTACCCCTTACATGTGTACCCTTGGGGTGCACATGTAATGCATCGTATTAAAAAAAATGATGTCATTTGCTCGTAGATGAAGCTGCAGCTTTGAATTTCTAGGTAATTCCATGTCATGTATGTTTGTACTTGTATAGGTTTAGGAGCAGTGACACAGTTTTATTTGTAAACTTATGTAGTGCTTGGGGTATAGGTGCATCCCAGAGTAGCAAAATAAGATTTTATATTTTACTACCAAGATGTCTTATTATAAGTAAATAAATATGAATATGTTAGTTTGAAACATATTAATATGGAACAACAAGCAGTCAAATATAGATATAAATATGGGTTTGCTGTGAAGCCAAAGCAACTTATGCCCTCGCTGCACAGGTATATACAGGTAATGGCCACAATATACAGGTAAAGAGCTACTACATCTCTCGAAATCAAATAAATTATACTATATTTGTATAGTTTTTAATTATTTTTTGAAAATATAATAAATGTAATTCATTTTATCGTATTAGTTTGTAGAAAAAATTAGAAATACATATGTTTATTTCTTAATTTATCGAATAAGCTTTTGATCCTCGAAATAAGAAAAAAAAATCCAACAAGACTTACATCGAAAACTATCAGTTGATGCTGTATTATAACTAGCGAATCAATTCTGAAAATTCTTACATATTTAGCATAATTCTATCCTGTCACATATTCCGTATGTACCTTATTTCGCAACTTACTATATTATATCCTATATAGCAATATTTATACCGTATATCGCAAGTTTCTATCTTCTTTTCTTGACCCTGTGGCGATTGAGCGTCGCCGTGGTCCCGAACCAGGGACCTGATGCATCGTAGACCGACATTATAATCACTGAGCAAAAGCTAGCTCTTCCTCTGTTCTTATAATTCGGGTTTGCTCGTGTGGCATCTTTGATAGATGTCTTTGCTGCCGCACACTCCCCTCGCTGATGAGGAGGCCGAGAGGCGTGTCGCCTCGGCGTGACGTCAGGGCCGGGAGGCGTGTTGCCTCGGCGTGACGGACAGTTGTGGTCAACCAGGAACGGAGTGTCAAGGCTTCTGACTCCTTGTGGTGCTGCCATCTCGTGCTGAGAGGCGAAGTCGTTGGAAAGGAAGGTTGCGCTTTTTTCAAACGTCCAGTCATCATTGTGGCGATTGAGCGTCGCCGGGTCCCGAACCAGGGACCTGATGCTTCGTAGACCGACATTATAATCACTGAGCAAAAGCTAGCTCTTCCTCTGTTCTTATAATTCGGGTTTGCTCGTGTGGCATCTTTGATAGATGTCTTTGCTGCCGCAACCCTATTTAAACAGCTATATTGTGATAATTTCAGGAATTCAAAGTTATCAAAATAGTTCAAGATATTTATCAATTAAGTAATAAATGATAGTTTATATATATATGCAATGGGATTTTCTTGCTTGGAAACCCAAATATTTCTCAATAACATTTTAATTTGTGTATGGCTCCCTATGAAAATTGTACATTAATGGCGTTTACTTCTATTGAAGCAGAATTGAGGCCCTCAAAGGCGCGATACGGAGGGAGATTGCTGCCATTACCGATCTCACATTAGCACGTGTATTCGCTAATTTGCAGACTCGCATACAAAGGGGCTTGGATGCTGGAGGATTCAATTCTCAGCATATATTGTAAATGCAGATCCTGTTTTGAAACATACACGGTAATTACATGTCAATTTTCATGGAGAACCATGTATAGATTAAAAGTTATTTAGGGACGTTAGGATTATCTAGAGAGAATGATGCTGTATATATATATATATATATATATATATATATATATATATATATATATATATGTATATATATATATGTATATGTATATATGTATATGTATATATATATATGTATATGTATATATATGTATGTATATATGTATATATATGTATATATATGTATATATATGTATGTATATATATATATATATGAATATATATGTATGTATATATATATATATGTATATATATATATGTATATATATATATATAAATATATATATATATATATATATATATATATATATATATATACCGGATGGTCAGAATTAAAACACCCCTACACTGAGCTCTCTATGCATCGAACTACTCAGTCTAAAGGCTCCAAAATTGTTGAACCTACTATTCAAGACATGGGGAAAGGGATTACGCGAAAATTAGTTCCAGAAACACCGATAGGTGGCGCTGTGCAACAGAAAATATGCTGAAAATACACAAAATAATCACAAAAAAAAAAAAACATGCGATATGGAATTTTTCCTTTGTAATTTCTTTTGCTGATATGGAAAAAAAGAAGATAACAAAGTGAAGAAACTTAAACTGTCATTGTAACTGCAATTTCGCATTGTAAGCACAAAAATTTGCATAAACCCTTGGTTTATAGCTACTATGTGATGGGCAAATAAGGGGATAAAACTGGGAAATTTTCATTCTTATCAGCGATGGCTGTCAAACTACCAGAACGCGCTTTGTTTGTGAAGCTGTTTTATGAAAACAAAGGACATGCTGCAGCTGCACTTCGAGAGTTTCGTCGACTTAAGATTTAGCGCAAAGGACCATTACTTCTACAAGCTCTCAGGAGAATGATCGCTCGATTCGAGAAAACTGGACATCTTTGAGTTCAGCCGGGTCGAGGACGCAAATCGACTCGTTCAGATGTCGTTTACGATGTTGCCACCGCTATTGTTGAACAGTCAATGGATAACGTTATAATCAGCATTCCCTGCATCGATAAGGTCCTTGTGAAATGAATGTTTGGTACGTTCGAATAAAATGTGTTACAAATATGTATTTTGTGTTTTTTCAGCATATTCTCTGTTGTAAAGCGCCACATATCGGTGTTTCTGGAACTAATATTTTTAAACGTAATCCCTTTCCCCATGTCTTGAATAGTGTGTTCAACAATTTTGGAGCCTTTACACTGAGTAGTTCGATCTATAGAGAGCTCGGAGTAGGGGTGTTTTAATTCTGACCACCCGGTATATATATATATATATATATATATATATATATATATATATATATATATATATATATATATATATATATATATATATATATATATATATATATATATATATATATATATATATATATATATATATATATATATATATATATATATATATATATATATATATATATATATATATATACATATATATATATATATACATATATATACATATATATACATATATACATACATATATATACATATACATATATACATATACATATATACATACATATATATACATATACATATATACATATACATATATACATATACATATATATATATACATATATATATGTATATATATATATATATATATATATATATTTATATATATATATATATATATACTATATGAACGAAAGTATCCGGACACTTTGGATGTTAGAATGTTTTTGTATTTCTAAACAAATACTTGACGAAATATTCTGTAACTTTGGCGATGTAAAGAACAAGCTTGAACGCACACCTTACAGTAAAGTTTCGGTGACTTGTGCATTTAGGAGACCATCAAAATATTGAAACAGGGGAAAAATATATTTGAACACCCTGTATCGTGAAAACCTGGAAATGTTTTGTAACTTTTACAAAATAGTTAACTAGCTTTGTTCAATGTGTATAAGCATTTTCGTAAAACAAAAACGTATATTTATGAAGATATAAACCTTTCTTTAAAAAAACCCAAATTTCGTTACATGTTTTTGATTACAATATCCATAGGTATCAATCAAATTTCACAAACTTACATTTGTCAACGTCCAAGAAAAACATTATACTTCAATTGAAAATTTATGCATTGAATATATGATGAGATATAAACATTTAAAGAAACAAAGTTTTTACAGCTTAAGAGCGAAACATAGCAATAGTTTTCTTTCATGATTTTGTAGTGAATACTGTTGGACAATTTCTATACAAAATTCACTGGAATATCGTGAAAATTCACAAAGATGTCGATGATATAGTGATCAGTTTTTATTTGATTCTCTGAAAGTACCTGGTTGATAAGAGGGTTTCCACAAATTGACATTATACTAATTCATTGGACACCACTGTTCTGAAAATTAACTAGACCTATTTTATGCAAATAATGATCAAAATCTCCGGACACCCCTGTACAAAGTTAGCATTATTTGCATAAAATTGGACTAGTTAATTTTTGGAACAGGTATGTCCGATGAATTTGTAAAATGCCAATTTGTGGAAACCCACTTATCATCCAGGTACTTTCAGAGAGTCAGAGAAAAACTGATCATTATATCGTCGATATCTTTGTGAATTTTTACGATATTCCAGTGGATTTTTTATAGAAATTGCCCTGCAGTATTCACTACAAAATCATGAAAGAAATCTATTGCCATGTTTCGCACCTACGCAGTAAAAATTTAGTTTCTTCAAATGCTTATATCTCTCATCGTATATTCAATGCCTTAATTTTCAATTGAAGTCTAATGTTTTTCTTGAACGTTGATAAATGTTCTGTAGTTTCGTGAAATTTGATTGAAACCTATGGATATTGCAAGCAAAAAACATGTAACAAATTAAGTTTTTTTTAAAGAAACGTTTATATCGTCATGAATATACGTTTTTGTTTTACGAATATGCTTATACAAATTGAACAAAACTAGTTAACTATGTTGTGAAAGTTATAATTAATTTCTAGTCTTTTATGATATAGGGTGATCAAATATATTTTTCCCTTTTTCAGTATCTTGGTGGTCCTCGAAACTCACATGTCACCGAAACTTTACTGGAAAATATGCGTGCAAACATGTCTCTTTACACCGTTCTAGATACAGAACACTTCGCCAAGTATTTGTTTAGAAATTCGGAAAACATTCTAACATCCAGTGTTCGGATACTTTTGATCATATAGTGTTTATATATATATATATATATATAATACATATATATATATATATATATAATACATATATATATATATATATATAATACATATATATATTACACATATATATATATATATATAATACATATATATAATACATATATATATATGTATTATATATATATATAGCTATATATATAATATGGCCAAGTTAATGATATTTCGATAGATTACTAGCCGAGTTCTCCAAATGTATCGTTAAGTGTTACAAACAAAGGGACAGAAGCGCATCTCTTATATACTAGAAAGTATGCCCGTCATATAAGATAATTAAAAATTTGCAAAGCATTAAGTTTCATTTTTAATCAATTTGGTGACATTTTTATCAATATGGTTACATTTTGGTCAGTTTAGTAATATTTAAAAAAGTTGCTAAGTATGAGACATGCCCCCAAATTTTTTGCCAAGCACTGCGGAAGGGTGGAAAAACGGGTTAGTCATATAGTCGTTTGTAATGTTATTTCCAGGATATTGAATTTTCATCAATTAGTCGCCATTTTCATTGATGTAGCCTCAATGTTATCAATTTGGCGATATTTTCGTTAATTTAGCAGTATTTAAAAAGACTCGCCAAGTTGAAGATATGCTACCAAAATACGTTACCAGAATTTCGCCAAACGTTACAGAGGGAGAAATATGTTATTCTTATAGTAGATTCTTATAGTCAGTAATATCCATACACCCGTATAAGCGCACAGACTCTTTTTACACTGAAAAACATGATTTTATAGCATATTTTATCTTTTTTTTAGGAAAAAAAAGGTCTCTATCCATTTTAATATTAAAAACATGATTTTTATAGCTAAAAAGGTGTATATATACCTTTTTTACATTAAGACCAAATTTTAACAGTGAATTACTGAACTTTTTTAGTTAAAAAGCTGGACATATAAAATAAATGAGTGAAAAAAGAGGACTTCCAAATGAATGGAAGTCCTCTAATATATGTACCCAGCGAACTTTTTTTAGTTAAAAAGCTAGACATATTAAAAGTATGCAGTGAATTATTTAAAATAAATGCGTGAAAAAAGAGGACCTGAATGGAAGCCCCCTGTTTTTAAAGGGTGGGGTTGAGACCTCCCCATATATTTAATAGAAAATGTTTAACTAAATCTAAACATTTTTTATAAAATTAAAAAGAATTATAAAAATATGAAATCATTATGAATATACAAATCATATGATAATTATAGTGGGGGGTGACGCCCTCCCACTGAAAAATGATTAAGCTTTCTCTAATTCATATTCGTTCAGAACTCTTCTATTTAAGAAGCCACTTTTGATTTGTTTTATCATCACGCGACAGGAAGTGTATTTATTCAAACTTGAGTAGAAGTAGTCTTGATAACGCTCTATGACGTCCTTCATAGTGTGAAGAGAAAATAATATTTATTTAACTTGTTGCAGATTTTTTTCGTTAGATGGCAGCATCAAACAGATGACAGCATCAAACGGATAGTATATATTTCTCATTTTAAAAATATTTATAACGTTTTATAAACATTATTTTCGCTATTTTTCGATCAGATAAATTAAAACTACTGATCTTTTAAGATATTCTGCTTGAAAAATGACTCCTTTAAAGTTGTTTTTTCAAACGTAAAGGTTATATTAATGAATAGTACTTCATATATCGTGTACCCATGGCACAACGATAACACGCGGGGCTATTGATATAAAGGCCCCCGGTTCAAATCTCTCCCCGGATTGTTAATCAATTCGGGTTGATGGGTTATTGCCAAAAATAACGTCAGCTACTCTAGTCGTTGATCCAAAAGAGTGGCAATCATCGAAAAATAATAAGTGGTGGGTTGAATCTTGTGGATTCTATGTCCTGTATGTTATATGTTGGTATTGTCCATTTCCTTGGTCAGTGGGCCTAGTCCAAGGGTGATCTGGAACTCTGGTTCTAGAATTCTAAAACAGCTGTTGGAACCAGACTTCCAGATAACCCCCTGGGGCCAGGTGGGCCATTTTGCTATTTTTTTTAAATAACTCATTTTTATAAATATTCTTCATAATCTGTAAAACCCCTTTCTTCCATCTCTTTTTTAAGTTTTTCTCTGTATTCTTCATCAGACTTTGACTCTCTAAATATTTTTTCAGCTATAATATTTATTTGTTCATTATCAGATATTGTAATAGAAACATCAGGATCAAATCCATTTAGTACATTAATTATTCTAATTACTTTCCCAACAAAACATTTATCATCAGCCTCTTTTAGTTCATCTTTTAATACTTTTATAATTTCGTTTTTATTCTCATTTTTTAAAGTTCTATTAAACACAACAACTAATATCTCTCTAAATTTAATATTATGGAATTCTTCCTCCAGTATGTGTCTTTTAATTTTTATACCTAATTCTTTAATGCATTCATCTAAATCATATGTAATTTCTGTATTTAATAATTTTATCATAGTCTCTCTCAAAGATTTTTGAATATATGTATTATGTACATTTTGAGAGTCATTATATACATTATTATGAAATAATCGTCTTCTTATAATAGGGGGTAAATTTATTTTATCTTCATCATACCATACTTTATATATTCTAGGCAAAAATATTAATTCATTTAGAGATGTAATATCATTTTCTCTACAATCTAATAATACTATATTTATTAAATTTTCTATTCCTTCAAGTGAAGTTAATTCATTTTTTCTACAATCTAATTCTTTTAAATTTATTAAATTTTCTATTCCTTCAAGTGAAGTTAATCTACACGTCATACAATATAATTCTTCTAAATTTATTAAATTTTCTATTCTTTCAAGTGAAGTTAATTTATTTTCTCCACAATATAATTCTCCTAAATTTGTTAAATTTTCTATTCCTTCAAGTGAAGTTAATTTATTATCCCCACAATATAGTTTTTTTAAATTTATTAAATTTTTTATTCTTTCAAGTGAAGTTATTTTATTTCCTTCACAATATAATTCTTCTAAATTTATTAAATTTTCTTTTCCTTCAAGTGAAGTTAATTTATTGTCTCCACAATATAATTTTTCTAAATTTATTAAATTTTTTATTCCTTCAAGTGACGTTAATTTATTACCTCCACAAGATAATATTTCTAAATTTATTAAATTTTCTATTCCTTCAAATGACGTTAATTTATTTCCTTCACAATATAATTCTTTTAAATCAGTTAAATTTTCTATACCATCAAGTGAATTATAATTTAATAAAAAAATAGATTTCACTTCAGCAGGATTCTCTATATTTAAGAAAGAGATAAATGTTTTTTTTATACCATTATTATATACATCAGTCATTTATTTAGAAACATTATTATAAAATTTTTATTCTTCATCTTTGTTAGTTAATTGTAAAGATAAACACATTCTCTCAAGACTTTTTTAACTTCACAAATCTCTTCAATAATTTTTTCTCTGTAAGGTTCTATTTCATGATGACCAAACTTTTTATTTAATTCACGCATCTGTATAGCTTGTATTTTTTTCCAATAAACATTAAAAAAGTGATCAGGTAATAGATCAAATTTGTATTTAATCAAATAATAAAAATCTAATTTATGCATAAATTCTTCTATAAAATTTTCACTAATTGTTTGATGTCTAGTTATATACAGACAATTTGAATCATCTTTTAATTCTCTCATGGTATCTTCTGTAAGATTTTGAAACATTGATACTTTATATAAATCTAAATGATTAGAAATTTTTATGATAAATTCGTTACTTAAAGTTTGATAATGAGAAATGTTTTCCCAATCTACTTTATCTTTACATTTTTCCATAAAATCTTCTGATAATTTTTGATATCTAGAAATTTTAGGTCAATCATCATGTTGAGCAAATTCTTCAATAAAAGAATCAGACAGTGATGAATATTGAAAAATTAAATCCCAATTTACATGATCTTTAAGATTTCTAATTGCATTTTCAGATAAATTATTTCTAGAAAATGCATTCCAATCGATATCCATTTATTGGTGAACGTATTTTAGAAAGGGATTTTTTCAATATGCATATAAGGTTTTAAAGTGTTTGATTTACCGTCAGATTTTATCCATAATGTGATGATATCTTCACGTTTTCCATAAGCAAAACAGGTTACTGTATCTGTATGATCTTCTGAAAATACCTTACCATTGATTTCTAATGATATCAGTGGACTTTTATTATGTATATATTTACTTTCTACTGTATCATATATAGCTATATATATAGAAATTGTCATATATATATCTGTAGTTAATCGCATCTCTTGATCCAGTAATTTAAAACTCATCATGTTGAAATTTACTTTTGTAAATTCTCCATCTGTAAAAATAAGAAAATCATCTTCTACGGTAATCCAGATATCTCTATTGTCTAAATATATTTTATTGACAGCATATCTTTATCATATTCTGGGCCTGCTACATTACCTATTTTTTTTCCTTTTGCATCAAATTTATCATTCTGTAATATTAATGTATTTTTTCAAAATATCTTTTATTCACAATATTTTTATCATCTTTAGGATCTGCTACATTTCCTATTCTTTTTCCTTTTGCATCGTAAGGTTTTCCTTCTGAAGAATGTAAAAATGTTTCATCTAATTCTTTTATTCTCTTACCTGTTTCTTCAGTAAAGGAAAAAAAAATCCTTATCAAATTTAGTTTCTATAAGATTTCTCAATTCAAAATGATTATTCTCTATTTTATTCAAAGCGAAACTTTTAGTGGTTAAATCTAAATCATCTATAGGATTTTCACAATTTTTTAAAATTCTATTTTCCATATCATAATTTCCATCATCCATTAATTTAAAACCTATACCTGGAGGTCCAATTGGCCCTTCTTTCATTTGATCATCATAAGGTGGATAATAAGCACTCATTTATTATAACATTAATTTTATGATTTTAAACTCTTAACCATTGTTATAGTTTTATTTTTCAAATTTATAAAACATCTCTTTCTTTCTTTAAAAATAATATAAAACTTATATTCTTTTTGAGTATTCATTAATCTCTCCCAATTAAATTCAATATCTAAATTATTTAAATCGGTATAGTTTTCATGATTTGATAAGTCAAAATAAAAAATAGTATACATATCACCAAAATTCTTCTTATTTATCAAACATCCTGTTTCTGTATTAATATTATTTAATCCTGCATGTAAAAGAGCTTCATACACTCTATTATAATCTTTATCGGTAAAATTCGTTTTGTAACGCATAAGAGGAATTTGTTTATTATTAATCATCAACCAGCATTCAGTCATATCTATATTATCAAATATCATAATATTTTTTTCATAATTACCATCTCTTTCAACGTACTGAGGAATTACATAGACACCTAAAACTTCACCTGAGGCTGTAGTTGCTGTGACAGATCCGCTAGCGCTTTTATAGGGACCTACCATCTTAAATCTATATCGATCCCAATTTACCTCTATATCTTTATCAGATAGAAATGATTCCATAAACACGCTTTCTGCAGAATTTTTAAATTCTATATAAGGTAAATGCAAGGTTAAACCTTCAACTACTACCTTATAATTAACAACAACTACTACCTTATAATTAATCCTATATCAGTATATGTCATATTCTTATTTTCATTTCTTTGAATTTCTATTTTCACTTCAAAACCAGAAATTACCTTTTCATATTCTCTAAAGAAATCGATTATATCTTTTAAAGATGTCCATATTTTAATGCCATTGCTATCTTTCGTTAGTTCCCATCTCTTTGTGAATCCTTCATTATAATCTTTATTCATTTTCAAATTATTAAAAAAATGAGTTATTTTAGTAGTATCTTCTAAAGTACCATCATATTTTAACTCTTTTCGGTCAGTTGAATCAGATGCATCTAGATAAAAAATTTCATCTTGAGCTTGTGATGTTGTATAATCAGGAGTATAATGAGTTAATCTTAAAGCATGATTCATGATTGAAAAATTGGACTGTGTATTTGATTCAATTTCGGTATCTCCTATATGTACTTTTAAAGTTTTGATAAAACCTCCACCATTTACCAGACTCACATTTTCGTTTTCAATGGATGATTTATCATTTTTTGTAATTTTTAATTTTTGTTCAAGATATCCTCTAGAATATAAAATTTTTACTTCTGTATCATTAATATGAAAAACATAGGTGGCATTCTCATCTGAACTATGTTCTTTTGGATGAATTTCTCTTAATTCATAACTTTTAATATGATCATTATGATAATAATGAGTATCACTCAAATCATAAATCTTTTGCATTTATTTAGGAAGAATTTTTAAACCGCCTCCTTTCTTTTTCATTGAAAATATTTCATTTAATTTATTCTATGCTTCAATAATAGGTTCAGTTTTCACATTTAAAAATATTTGTATTTTTTTACTTTTTCTATATAATCTATGTTTATTCATTTATTTATGAAGAAAAACCTGACCTAACAATTGATATATTTTTTTAACGTAGTTATCCTTAAAAATAGGTATAAAATTAAATTCTACAGCTCCTTTATTTAAATCAATTAATTCACCTTTTTGATTAGTAATCCTCATTTTCATTCTTTCAACAGGATTCGTTTTAACAGGAAAATATATCCAATTATTAAATTCTTTTGAAATTATACTACCAGGAGGATTTTTATTAAAGAACGGATAAATGACTTCTGAATTAGATTGATTCATTAAAGATCCTTTTACAACATCACAGTGAATATAAATATTATCATTTCCATTGGATATATCAGTATATGTTCACCTTCTACCTCTGTTTCTTCACCATAACTTCCATATGTCAGTTTTATAAAGCCTATAATTTTATGAAAGTTACTTTCTGTAAAATCAATTACCCAACCTTTTTTCAGTTTAATAGCTATTCTTTGTCTTGCTTCAATAATACCAAATTTCACAGGTGGATCCTCAGCGAATATTTTTATCACATACTCATTTAAACCTCTTATAGTATAATTACCATTTGAGATAACAATTGTTATATCTGTGCCTAATTTATATATTCTAAATATGTTATTTCTATAATTCTCACTTATATTAAACCATGAAACATCCATAGAAAACGACTGTAAAGCTAATTTTTTTAATTTTAGAGGTGTAATAAAATTTACAGTAAATTCCTCTGATTTCTCATGACCTTCAGATTTTAATTTTATCATTTATACAGAACAAAATTTTCATTATAGTCACTAGGTTTTTGTGTAGGAAATGATTTGAGAACATTTTTAAGTGATATACCTTTATTCCTTTCTCTTATATATTTCATACAAAATAAACCACATTTCACAGATGTAGGTTTCTGTAAAAAACTATCATTATGACCTATTTTTGGTTTTTATTAGATGTAACAAGAAATGATTTAATATTTTTAGGAATATAGTCCTTCTTCATATTGTCATATTCACCAAACGGATCAAAATATTCCCCATATTTATATTTAGGATCATTATAATAACAAACCCAATGAGTTCCAGGACCTGTTGATACTTCTAAATTAATGATTCCATTTTCAAATTTTCCTATTGTTTTAGGTAATAAATCAGAGGTAAATACACCTCTAAATCCTTTTTCATATTTTCTTCAATCATTTTGTTACTAATTCCCAAGGTTGATATATTCCCTTTCCACGTTTTTTTTTCCCAGATCCTTTTTTTTGTACAGCTGAACTAGCTAATCCAGATAAAGCACCTGTTGCTAATGCTGGAACTGCATATTTAGCAGCGGTTATTAAAGAGGGTATAAGTGCTGCTAGAAATGGTAAAAATCCTCCATTTTTATCTAATTGCGTTTTACTGATAGTAATTCTTCTTCCATCATTAATATGATAAATTTGAGTTTTAGTTAAATACATCTCATGATTAGGAGTTTTAGATTTATCTATTTGTAATGTTAGTTCTTCTTTATCTCTAAAAGCTGATTTAAGTTTATTTTTCTGACCTTCACTCAAATAAACTTTTTTTTTTATCATTTATTATAGGAGAAATTGTTTATGATATCGTTGTACATCATTATAAGTCATTTCTCTGTTTTTTAATAACATATCTAACAATAAAACTACTTGATTATACAATTTCTTTGATTTACTACCATTACATATTTTTTCTGTTAAATTTGATAATACATTCAATCCTTTACCAACCTTTATATCTTTACTACTTCGAATCAGATTTAATCTATTCATATAATTTTGCAACATATTTCCTTTATTTTTAATTTCTTCTATTTCGTTCTTTTTCTGATTTAATTCCTCCTCTGAAAGATTTTTAGCCCTAGAAATTGTACTTTTTAAGTTGCCTCTTTTCTTTGATAATCCTTCTTTTAGATGTTTAGCTTTTACATACATCTCCTCTAATTTTTCTTGATCGTTCAAAAATACTGAAGATCTGTATAATTTTTCCTCTTTTAAATATTTTAAATTTAAATATTGATCGATATCATAAATAATAGATCGTTCTATTAATTCTTTCACCACTTCAATAGGCTCTTCTATAGATGGGAATGAAATATTTTCTACAACATTTTGAATACTTTTTACAACCTCTTTATTTGATTTTTCATATTTTTCAATTTCTTGAGTGACTTTTTTATGAAATTTCTCTAAGGTTTTTTGAATACCTACTTTTTCTTTTAGTTGATCTTCACTATTCTTTCTTATTTCTTTTTCTAATTTTACTAATTTAATTGCATCTTTTATTTGCTTTATAAACTTGTGTTTTCGTTTTTTTTCAAATTCGTTCATTTATATAATATTAATTTTTTACTGCAGTAAATTATTTTTTACTGTTATATAAATGATAAAAATTAAGGATTACACGGAACCAGATGAGTTACCTGATCCTAATCAACATCCTTTGTTACCTAAACATCCATTTAGATTGCTTATAACAGGGCCTTCAGGTTCAGGTAAAACAAATTTACTGTTAAATTTGATTTATGGTTTTTTAAATTTTGATGCACTATATATATGTGCAAAAGATTTATACGAACCTAAATATTCTAAATTACAAGAAATATATACAATATTTGAAGATATAGAAAGAGAAGATATTTTGAAATGTAGAAAGAATAAGAAAACATTATTAGAATTATATGATAAATACAAAAAAGATGTATTCTTTTCTTCAGATGATTTTATTACAGTAGATGATTTAAATCCTACATTAAAGAATTTAGTTATTTTCGATGATTGTGTGACTGAGAAAGATCAAAAAACCATTCAAGAATTATTTATCAGAGGTAGAAAGAAAAACGCATCTATTATTTATTTATCACAGTCATATTATACAACACCTATCAATATAAGAAAGAACTGTAATTACTTTATATTTTTCAATCTACAACCAAAAGAAATTCAACAGATTATAAGAGAGATAGATGGTAAATTAAGTACTGAAGAATTCAAACAATTATATAATAAAAGTGTTCAAAAACAATACGATTTTTTAATGTTAGATTTAGTGAATCCTAAAATAAGATACAGAAAAGAATTTGATCCTATATAAATGAAATGGAAGAATATTTAGAAAAAAGATTGTACGTTTACAGAAAGAATAGAAATTTATATCAAAAGATAAGTATTTCATTATCAGTAAGTAAGGTCATTCTAGGTGGAACAAGTTTATCAGCAATAGCCTTTCTACCGCTTGCTTTTTTATGTTTATCGGCTGGAATAGTAGAAGCTATTGATCTAGCATTAAAAATAGCAGAAAGAAAGGAAGAATATAGACATTGTTATAATTTTTATAAAGAACTCATTCGTTTAAAGCTAAGGATATGACAGAAGAAGAAATTTATATGCGTGAAAAGGACTTCATAAAAAGTTTAAAATTTTATCCAGTTGAAAAATATATAAAACAAATGTAATTGAACGGATATAAATTTATTCATCCTAAATAAATGGTTTGTAAAAAAAAGGTGGTGATATTGTTGGATGGTTACAAGATAAAATAAATCCTCCAGAAATGCATTTACCAGGATATCAATATTGCTGTCCATTTAAAAAATTAGAAAAAAGATTAAAAAGAGGTGATCCTGGAATAAATAAAGTTGATAAAGCATGTAAAAAACATGATATTTCTTATAGTAAAACAAATAATACAAAACAGACATGTTGCTGATCAAGAATTAATATATGATTTAAATGCAATACAAGATCCAACATTTCGAGAAAGATTAGATAGAGGAATTATTAAATCTATTATTAAAGATAAAAAACTTTTGGGTTAGGAATATCTCCTAATATGTATTGTGTCAAGTGTAAAAAGAAAACCGAAACTAAAAATTATCATGAAACTACTTCTAAAAATAATAAACCAGTTGGTAAATGTATTTGTACAATTTGTGGAAGTAAAAAGAATACTTTTTTAGGAGTTTAAAAGGACATATTATAATCCTGAAACAGGTTATTGTGGTATTTAAGAATTGAAAAGGAAAACAGGATTACCTAATGTTGAAGAATTTTTACATGAACAAGATGTATATACTAGATATAAACCTGTCATTCGTTAATTTAAAAGAAGGAGAGTTTATGTTCCAAACGGTAATAATCAATTTGACGCTGATTTGTCATTTATAAAAAATTATAGCAAATAAAATGATGGAACTAATTATTTGTTAACAGTTATAGATGCTTTTAATAAAAATGGTTGGGCTTTCCCTATAAAAAGAAAAACATCTGAAGAAGTCGTACAAGGTTTCAAACAAGTTTTTAAAGAAATAATACCGAAATTTATATTAACGGATGAAGGTACTGAATTTACAGGAAAAGTTACACAAAAATTATTCAAAGATAATAATATACATTGGTTTACGACTTATAATAAAGAAATAAAATCTGCAATAGCTGAGAGATTTAATAGAAGTATAAGAGAAAAAATTATAAAATATATGCACGCTAACAATACTAAAAGATATATTGATGTACTACCCAAATTACTTAAAATTTATAACAATTCATATCATAGATCTACTAAAATGACACCCATTGAGGCTAGTCGAGACGAATATGAATCTCAAGTTTATAAAAATGTATATACTAAAAAGATCATGAAAAAACCTAAATTTAAGATAGGGGATAGTGTTAGAATATTAACAATTAAAAAAAAATTCTGGAAAGTAGATGATTCTACATTTACTGAAGAGATTTTTATAGTATCTGAAGTATTAAAAACAGATCCTATTACTTATCGATTAAAAGATTTAAACAGTAAAGAAATTGAAGGAACTTTTTATGTAAATGAAATGGTTAAATATAATAAAAAAGATGATGTATATAAAATTGAAAAAATCATAAAAAAGAAAGGAAATAAATATTTTGTAAAATGGTTAGGATATCCAGATGAATTTAATAGTTGGACATCTGATTTATACAATGTTTAAAGATAGATGGTATAATAAAGGTGATCCTTCATTAATATGGTGATTTAACGGGGTGGGATCTATCACCCCCAGATAAATATGAATAAAACTGTTATTAACACGTAGTAAATAAATGAATGTTAACTTTTTTGACGGTGTTGAAATGGTTGAATCGATTGATATTTCAGATAATGAAATTTCAGATAATGAAGTAGTGCAAAATTTAAAGATGAAATTAATGTATTCAGATGATGAATATTTTTATGTTATAGATTATGAGAGTTTAAAACAAAGAAATAAAAGTAGAATTAGTTATTTTAATCGATTAAATAGGAGGTATAATATTTCTCAAGAAGTTGAGGATATGTTTTTAAAATTCTTAGATTTTATGTATTATGAGAAATCAGTTAATTTATCATTTTATAGAAAAGATTTGTGATATTTTTAAAATTGAAAATAATATAAAGGTTCAAAGACTTTGCTATAAAGTCAAAAAGAAATATGAAAAAATCTGGAATGAATTTCAAAAATTGTTTCCTAATAAATGGAGCTAACAAAAAAGTGTATACACTGTTTGACTATGAAATCAGTAAATGAGTTTTATATATATTATAGAAATGGAAATATTTATTTCCAAAGTCATTGTAAATGATGTGATTCCATAATCAAATATAAAAAATTTAAATGTGAATGTGGTATGCAATATACCTATACACACAAAAAGAGACATTTAAGAAGAATTTATCACAGTAAGCATCTTCCTGGAAAAAATATTTCAAAAAATGTTTCCTAATAAATGGAGCTCACCTTAAAGTCAAAGACTATTAATGAACTTAGAAAAGGAGTAAAACTATTGAATATTAAACAACCTAAAGGCTGTAAGAAGGAAAATTTAATTAGATTATTAATTAAATATATCAGAAAAACAGGTGAGTATAAACCTGTTTTAGTAGATTTGTTATATTTAGATATATCAAAATATTTGGAAAAAAAGAAAAATATATTTATTGATAAACCTGAAAAACGTAAAAAAATTAAAAATATTTTTGATTCTATTAGTTTAAGATTTGATAAAAATAGTAATGATTTTAAATCTGTAATTTTCTTTCCTGAAGTTACTAGAAGAAAATCTTGAAAAGTTATTTACAGAAGATAGAAAATGTCGTATATGCGGTAAATATTACGAAACTGAAGATGAAGAAGAACATATAAAGACTTAATGATTAAAAGATCAAAACAAAAGAGAAAATGTATTATTTGCGGTATATAATATAAACATTTAGAAAATCACATATCAAGTCGAAAACATAAAAAAGCATTATTAAATGATGAAGGTAATGTAGATATTAAGGAATATGAAACTGCTTATATATCTAGATTAAGATCATATAGAATTAATAATTGTAATAGCATTAAAATCCCTCTGGAATTTTTAGAAGAGAAAAGAAAGGTTGCAATAAAAAAATAAAGCAAATTTTGGAAGAATTTAATGGTATAAAGGTAAATTTTAAATTGTTCTGTTTGTATAAATTGAATGAAGAAATTCAAGAATATACATTCAAAACTGAGAATCAAATTATAATAAAATCTAATGATTTACATACTTTTTATGATTATGTTATTGACAACTTAATAAATTAATCTGATGATTTTATATCAAAAGGATCTAGTTGGAGTCTTGAAGAAATTAAATTTTTGGAATTGAGAAAATAAATAAGTATCAACCCTTGAGAGGATCAAATTATATTGATTTACCTGAAAACATTAAATCTAAACAAGCTATAATAAATGTAAAAAATAAAGATAATAAATGTTTTATGTGGTCTGTATTATCAGCAATTCATCCTGTAAAAAAAGATCCTCAAAGAGTGTCAAAATATGAGCAATATAAAGATGAATTAAATTTTAAAGATATTGATTTTCCTGTTTCATTAGACAATATTAAGAAATTTGAAAAACTAGATAATATATCTGTAAATGTTTATAGTTATGATGGTTCAATTTATCCACTTAAAATAACTAACAATAAATTAGAAAAACATGCAAACTTGTTTTATATGAAAGATGAAAAAAATGATCATTATTGTTGGATTAAAAATATGAATAGTTTGATCAGATCACAAATTACTAATAATCAAATATTTTTATGTGATAGATGTTTAAATCATTTTTTTTCTGAGGAAAGATAAAAGATACATGAGGAATACTGTAAAGAGAAAGAAACTGTCACAATTAATATGCCTAAAAAAGATGAAGTTATTCAATTTAAAAATCATGAAAGAAAAATGAGAGTACCATATACTATATATGCTGATTTTGAATCTCTCTTACCTAAAATTGATACACGTGAGCAAGATCAAACTAAATCATACACTGTGAAATATCAAAAACATGTAGCAGATGCAATTTGTTATTATATCAAATATGAAAATGAATACTTTAAAACTCCTGTTGTTTATAGAGGACCTGATACAATCAAAAAGATTGTATCTATGTTAAAAGAGGATACTCTTAAAATTGAAAAATTTATAAAAGTAAAAACGAAAAAATATGAAAGTACCAAATCAATGATAGAGTTCAATGAAAATCATTATAAAAGAACTAATATTTGTCATATATGTGAAAAACAAATCTTAAAGGATGAAAAAGTAATTGATCATTGTCATATAACTGGAAAATATAGGGGTCCTGCTCATAATGTTTGTAATTTAAATTATCAAATTCCAAAATTTATTCCTGTAAAAATCCATAATTTAACAGGTTATGATTCTCATTTGTTTATAAAAGGACTTGGATTTGATAAATCAAAAATAGATGCTATACCTAATAGTGAAGAAAAATATATATCTTTCAGCAAAAAAATAGGAGGTATGAAATTGAGATTTATTGATTCATTTAAATTTATGTATTGCAGTTTAGATAATTTATCAAAAAACTTGAGACCAGAGAATGAAATAAATAGATGTCCTCCAAAAATACGGAAAATCAAATATATTAAATACTTAAAATCAAAATTTAGAGAGACATCATTACATTTTCCTGATGATAAATTAGATCTCATTACAAGAAAAGGTGTATATCCTTATGATTATATGGATTCTAGAGATAAATACAAAGAAACAGAATTACCTTCAAAAGATAAATTTTATAATAAATTGAATGAATATAATATAACTGATGAAGAATATAAACATGCTCAACGTGTTTGGAAAGAATTTAATATAAAAAATTTAAGTGAATATACAGATTTATATGTCAAAACAGATGTATTAATTTTAACAGACGTATTTGAAAAATTTAGAGATGTTTGTTTAAAAACTTATAAATTAGATCCAGATTGGTATTTTACTGCTCCTGGTTTATCTTTGGATGCAATGTTAAAAATAACAAATGTTAAATTAGATTTATTAAATAATTATGATATGATTCTCATGATAGAAAAAGGTTTAAGAGGAGGTGCTTCACAATGTTGTAATAGATATGGAAAAGCAAATAATAAATATATGAAAAATTATGATAATAGTAAAGAATCCAATTATTTAATGTATTTAGATGCCAATAATTTATATGGATGGGCTATGAGTCAATATTTACCATATGGAGAATTTAAATGGTGTAATCGTGATGAAATAAATTATGTTAAACGTGAAGTATATAACCATAAAATAAAAGATCAGTCAGAGAATGGATATATATTTGAAATTAATTTAAGATATCCAAAAGAGTATCCATGATTATCATTCAGATTTACCATTATGTCCTGTAAATAGAATTCCTGAAAATTCGAAACAAGGTAAGTTATTAACAACTTTATACGATAAAGAGAAATATGTAGTTCATTATAGAAGTTTAAAACAATATTTGAAAATGGGTTTAAAGGCTGTAAGAGTACATAGAGTATTACAATTTAAACAATCGAATTGGTTGAAAAAATATATAGATTTGAACACTGAAATGAGAAAGAAATCTGTTAATGATTTTGAGAAAGATTTTTATAAATGGATGAATAATTCAGTATTTGAAAAAAATATGGAAAATATAAGAAAACGAATCGATGTAAGATTATGTTGTAATTATGATCAAGTTAAAAAATTAATTGCTAAACCTAATTTCAAATGTAGAACTATTTTTGATGAAAATTTGGTAGCTGTTCACATGAAAAAAACAAAACTATATTTTAATAAACCGATTTATGTTGGAATGAGTATATTAGATTTATCTAAACATTTAATGTATGATTTTCATTATAATGTCATGAAACCGAGATATAAGGATAATATTAAGTTATTATATATGGATACAGATAGTTTTATATATGATATTAAAACAGATGACTTTTATGTAGATATGAAGTGAATGATTGATTATTTAGATACATCTGATTATCAAGTAAATAATCCATATAATATACCTAGATGTAATAAAAAAGTATTAGGTATAATGAAAGATGAAAATAGCGGTGTGATTATGGAAGAATTTGTAGGTTTAAGAAGTAAAATGTATTCAATAAGATTAGAAAAGCAGAATGTTGAAGAGAATATAATAATAATGAAGAAGATAAAGAAAACCATAAAAAATTTGAGACTAAGAAGTCTAAAGGTACTAAGACTAGTACCGTTAAAAACAGAATATCATTTGAAGATTATAAAGACTGTTTATTAAATAAAAAAATCAATATAGAACACAGAATTTAATTAGAAGTAAGAAACATGAATTGTATTCAATTCAAGTGAACAAGATAGCTTTATCAGCAAAAGATGATAAAAGATTTATATTAGAAGATGGTATGAATACTAGAGCTTTAGGACATTATAAAAATGTTAATTCTATATAAATGGATGAGTGCTTAGGTGAAGCTTTAAATTTCACAATTTCTGAAGACTATTTGACTTATGTTTGTAAAGAATTGTATGATCATACTAAAGACTATTATCAGAAAGTTTTCAAAGGATTAGGAGTTTTATATGTTATTTCAAAGAACTTATTCTATTACGATTAGCAGGGTATATTTATGAAAATGTTTACTAATAAATTGAAGAGTTCAATAGACTGAGAGGTTATCCCAAAACGTTTAAATTAAATGATTTATATCCTGGGGAATATGATCTGATATCATTGAGAAAAATTAATACTAAATATGGAGATTCAGTAATCGTAAAGTTAGATGTGGAAGATAAATAAAACGAGTATTACCTTGTGAATAAACATGGAAAACTTTCTGATGTATCAATAAATAAAATCAATAAAGGTAGATATATATTTAAGTATTCGGGTATGATTGATGATAAATACGAATATGAATTAGAGAAAGCTTAATCATTTTTCAGTGGGGTCACCCCCCCAATATAATTATCATATGTTTTGTATATTCATAATGATTTCATATTTTTATAATTCTTTTTAATTTTATAAAAAATGTTTAGATTTAGTTAAACTTTTTCTATTAAATATATGGGGGGGGGGTCTCAACCCCACCCTTTAAAAACAGGGGCTTCCATTCAGGTCCTCTTTTTTCACGCATTTATTTTAAATAATTCACTGCATACTTTTAATATCTCTAGCTTTTTAACTAAAAAAAGTTCGCTGGGTACATATATTAGAGGACTTCCATTCATTTGGAAGTCCTCTTTTTTCACGCATTTATTTTATATGTCTAGCTTTTTAACTAAAAAAGTTCAGTAATTCACTGTTAAAATTTGGTCTTAATGTAAAAAAGGTATATATACACCTTTTTAGCTATAAAAATCATGTTTTTAATATTAAAATGGATAGAAACCTTTTTTTTTCATAAAAAAAGATAAAATAAGCTATAAAATCATGTTTTTTAGTGTAAAAAGAGTCTGTGCGCTCATACGGATGTGTGGATACTACTATAGTCTTTCCAAAATATTGAATTTTCATCAATTAGGCGTTATTTTCGTTGCTTTAGCGTCATTTTTATCAATTTGGCATCATTTTAGCACCATTAAGAGAATCTCGACAAGTAGGCAAAATTCCCGCATGGCGAAATTCCGGCAATTTCGACACCAAAATTTCACCCAGCAATATGGACGTATGGACGGAAAACTAGGTTATTCTTATAATAGACAAACGACTAATGGCGTCCAAATACAAAACTATTACCCAAAGTATTTTCTCTTATAGTAGATTCGTATATTCTTCCCAAGATATTGAAATTTTATCAATTAATTAGTCGTCATTTTCATTGATTTGTCGTCAATTTTATCAATTTGCCGACATTTTTATCAATTCGGCGACATTTTCGTCAATTTGGTAACATTAACAAATCCCTGCCAAGTTTGCGATATCAGGCCAAATTCGTCGGCAAAATTTCACCAACCGTTATGGCCGGAAAAATAGGTTATTCTTATGTAGATAGACGACGAATGGCGTCAAAATACAAAACTATTACTATATACAATACATAATATTACATATGAAAATTGACATATTTCGAGAACGGTCCATGCTAGTGTTCAAAAGTTTATGATATCGTCTCCACAGACTCACTAACACACTCACACATACAACTCTTAAACACACATGCACACACACACATACAACTCGTACACACACACATACAACTCGTACACACACACACATACAACTCTTACACACACATGCACACACACACATACAACTCTTACATACAACTCTTACACACACATGCACACTCGGACGGTCTGGGTCTCAACAACAACAACACACACGCACACATAAGCACGGTAGCCCAGTTGTAGCGTGCTGGAATTGCATTCGGTAGGCCCGGATTCGATTCCCTCTGCTGCCAAATCTGCCGCCGTGTTCACCCGGAGTACGATCACGTTAAACATGTGGGTCCGTAAGTCCTTCCGAGAGGTTGGTGGTAGGGAAAGGAGGGCACGGTCCCTGTGGTTGCTTCCCCCACTGGGTTCCGGTCTAAATTGGGTGGCTCCTCCCGGCCGTCCAAAAAGTTACCTTACACCTTTCTGGTAGGTCGAACGGTCTGGTCCCAATAACAACACACATGCATACACACACACATACAGATACCTCACTTCAAAACGTCTGATTCGGACCCCTTCACAATACTTTCCTTATACATTATACTATGCATATAAGGAAAGTAAAAATGGACGAAAATTTATATTAAATTCTCACAGTGGAATAATTTTCGTTTAATTACGTCTTCTTTTCCAAAGAAAGATACATGAAAGACAAGGTTTCTTTACTCCATTGCAAACTCATCGGGACTCAAAATTATTTTAAAGGAATTGAAAAAATTTACGATGTATTTTGAATAAAAAGAATATTTCTTTTACCCTTTATAATGAAGGATCCGATGAAAGATTTCCTTTGTAAATGTTGAAAAACCCGTAAAATTTATTAATGCTTATAATTTATGAAATTATGAATGGAATGATTTTATCCTTTAGTTAAAGTTATTAAAATTATTTTATTGTATATGGACAATATTATATATATAATAAAGAACTTATTTACAACATAAAATGCAGCGCAAATCGAGATAATAAGAATAAATATGTTTCGGAAATAAACTGGATTTCCTTTATCTGTGAAAAAAGTCACGCGTGTAATACTCATGCATTTCATAATTACTTTCATATATATTTTTATAATTTCTCATTATTCATTTGTCGTTTGTCATTATATTCATTTATCACATTCTCATGTTTTTCTCAAATATTTCTTTGATTAAATTGAAATCACGCATCATATTCTAGTACTCCCTTGCTTTCTTTATCATCACTTGATTTATGTACATACGTACTCTTTTCTACGAAATGTTTTGCTTCATGAATATCGTACCCTTTTTCCCAATCGATATCCTGTCCTTGAACACTATACCCCGCACCTTTCTTTATGTTTGCATACTCATTATTTATTTTTCATGATTTTCTAAAACTTTTTCTATATTCCCAAGCATGCTTATGGATTTTTAGTTATATTTTGAAATTATAATTTTAATAATATTCCTTTCCTAATTTTCTAATTTGCTTAGAAACTTTCTATACTCTTCTATCTTTTATGGAATTGCCTTTTCATTAAACTTTGCTAATTATTGCATCTGACATTTGTTTATGCTATCACTTTCTTTTATAAGTAATATTTTAATTTGTTTTCTAACTGCCCCACAAATGATTTTCGCTCTCTGGTTCTCTGGTGGGTCGAGTGATCTACCATTTACTTCTCGTTCATTAGTTTTCCTGAGAGGTTCACATGACTATCTTCAGTCACATTTGACATCCTGATTCATGGCCGGCCACTCTACAGCTGCTGTAAGCCCTCGGATCAGTCGAGGGGGTCTGAGTTTTCGACCCTGATTCATGGCATTATTTACTCCTTGAAATTTTTTTAACCGTTCAATCTGTTTGATGCACTGATATTTTTTAACTCGTTCCCATGGATGTTTTGACTGGCAATTGCGATTCTTCTTCGCTATTATCAATATTTATTTTCTCATTTATTTTACTAAACTTGATTTTATACTTGAATTATTATTATTATCATTATTATTATTTTATGAATTTTATTATTAGTATTATTATATTTCCATTTATTCAGATTTATTATCGCGGACCTATTATTACATAACTTATTTCTAAATAATTTATTTATTTTCGTAGTCATCATTTTTACACAGCATTATATTGTGGACGGTTTATATTATTTATTTAATTGCTAAACGTTGAGAATTATTTTTCCTGTGATAACCTGTCCTTAAAGATTGATTCTGTGTATTTAGGGAACTTATCTGTCTGTTGCACACAAATTTATGTCACGGTAATTAATTAATTTACCTAATCTGAAAATTAAAAATTGACTTTAAATGCTTCATATTTCAATTGTTAAAAACGATCATGAGTATGATGTTCTACGATGATGTACGTGGTCACATGACGCTCAGTGTGATGTGATAAATTAATAAATATTTGTTACTTATGCTAGAATTTATTTTACTGCGATTCTTCTGTCTAGATATTCTTACAATATTCGAAGTGGGATTTGGAGATAGCTAAAAGAACATAGGAATTTTCCAAGCAAATTATGAAATTAGGAAAAGGAAATTAATACAATTATGATTACAAAATATGACAAAAATATATGCATTATTAAGAATATAGGGAGATAATTAGAAAACAAAGTAAAATAAATAATTAATATGTAAACATAAAGAAAAGTGCGAAGTACGTTATCCAAGGACACAATATCGATTGAGAAAAAGGGTACAATATCGATGAAACAAAACATTTGGTGGAAAAGTGCACATATGAACGCAAATTAAGCTATGGCAAAGAAAGTAAGAATGTACTAGAAATTCATAATGAAAAAATATGATATGTGATTTCAATTTAATCAAATAAATATTTGAGAAAAATATGAGTACATGATAAATGAATATAATGATAAATGATAAAAAATATATGAAAATAATTATGGATGTATAAATATTATGTAGAGTTCAAGACTTCACGCACTTAGGAAATCCAGTTGATTTTTATGGATAAATATCAATAAAGTAAAAATAAATAAATTTTAAGAAAAACGTAAGTAATAGGTTTTATTCTTGATAATTACTAACAATCCAAGTCAAAATCTATTTTTATTATATGTATAACGGCATAGGACGAGATTAACATAATAAATAAGCCAATTTTCATAGAATAAAAGCAAGGGGTAATTTCGATAATTTGACAATTCGCATAACTAGTACTATTTTGCATTTATAGGCATGCAAAGTAAAAGAAGAAAAATATTACGATCGTGAGCTGAAGTGGCATTTCCAAGAAGACTAACACTAGCATCATAGACCACTTATGCAAAACCGTGCTCTGCCGCAAATGGCATAAGTCGCGTTCACAATTAAAAAATATATCCCTCCTTAAGAACACTAATAGGGCGATCCATAAGGGTTATGCATTCACTCATCAGCGTTCCCGAACTTGTGTGAGAAATGAGAGTAATTCGAAAAGTAATTTAGATAGTCAAGGCTTCAGCTGATTCAGTGCATGCTGCACGCAAAAGAATAAAAATGGGATTCGTTGTCAAGTTTTGGTTTATTCTGCACGGTTTATCCCCGTTCACATGCACATTTTCAAGTCGGTAATGTAATGTAGATGCATTTTGCCCCTGTCACAGTTCACATGTCCAAAATTGCGGGGAAAATTCCAATGCGGGAAAAATTCCTGTTTGAAAGAGACCAACCAAGATCAAGACGCATATTTACGAGGTACTTGTGACATCGTCACTCAATCCCATATCGAATATATATATATATATATATCAATGTCAGACCAAAGAGGTGAGGAAAGCAATATGATTGGTCAGTTTATTCGATCCATTCCTGTGGGCGCGAGGATACGATTTGCTGTTGGTAGTTGTGGTCAATAACTCTCTTGGGATGTCAAATACCTGCGTAGGCCTTTACCCATCTACCATACTACCTATACCTATACCTGCGTTGGAACGATGGATATAGGTAGAAAATTTACCCACAATTCTATGCACTCAACCGCGAATTCGTGAAAAACATGGCAAATACTGAGATACCTCATAGGCATAATGTACCATTTCTAGCTTAAGATTGTACAATAGTAATGCATTTAAAGTATTTTATATAGGGTTTTTTTTGCAATCATTAAATGGATATATTTACGAATTAATCAGATCTATCCTTATTAAGCCTTACAATTTAGTGAACGGAGCACCTTACTGAAAAAAATAGGTTCAGGTACGTGCATTTTGTTTATTTGAGCTAATTGTTATCTCATGAACTATAGAAACTTTTGTTCTTTAAATTCAGGACATCATTTATCACATATCTTGGACACATATCTTGGATCACATTTTCTGAATACATCCAAGAAATTGTTTTTAAGAGAAATGTAAAATGATTTTCTTAGACTTTCTTATTATATAAGATATATTTGTCTTATATATAACAATTATTTTATATTGTTAAAAAGGAGTATAATGTGTTTATATTTAAATGCATATAGTTTGTTTAAAAATGCAATAAATTATATTGCAAGTAATTTATTACATATAGTTCTTTATTTTAAGCTTTTAACATAATATTTAATGTATACAAAAGCGATATGCCCTATAACTTGAGCTGACATGATTATAACGTGAATATTAGTAAAGAACTGCATTTCATGACTATATACATTAATAACGAAGTAAAATGTGTAAGGCATTCAAAATTACTTACATACATTTTGCAATAAACTGGACTGCGTAACTAGCTCTTGCCTTTACTATACTCAAATAAATAAGACTTTATCTTGCAAAGTGCTTATCCCTCCACTCCTAAAAATAAAACTCTATCATTGCTAGTATCAGAAATATTAATTACTTTTCTACATTTAAAATACTACATAGGAAGTGAGTTTTATTTTATTACTTTTTTATTTTTAATTTACTTGAAGGACCAGAGATCGATGAAACAGGTCAACCATAAGATTTATTTTCCTGCCATATTAAAAAAATTACTTTTAATAGCGTTATTTGTGGTATATGAAATTTTTTGTACCTGTTTCATGCAGTAAGGGTTAATGTTAATATAAAAATTTTAGTTAAAATGTATTCGGTATAAATATGCACTTTTTTCTAGCCAACATCATTTATCTATTTGTCTTGAATACAGTTTCTGGAAAATGTGTTACCCTTCTTCTACTAATTTAAATTTATACAATATAATTTAGTCTAAAAAACAAAGATTGAATGAGAAAAATTTTGTTGAGTTTTAAGAATGAATTCTCTAAAATTTTTCATAGAATAAAACATTTCAATGCATATAAAAACTAAGCATATATTTACAGTTTTAAAAACATATTAAAATTAATTATTGCATATTGGTTTTAACTTAAGTTCAATATATAATATTTCGCATTTATTTATAACAGTATTTATAAATCAACAATAACAAAATATTTATTTAGTTTCTCATTTCCGTACACATGTTAAATTGAAAGAGAAAAATTAGTGACATGGAATAATGAATTAAAAACAATATGCTTTTTAAAAAAGCAATTAAAAATTTGTATTATTTACCAAACTACAAGTCAAGATCAGTTAAGAAAAATTAGGAAGTTTCGGCCCAGGGAAAATTGGCTAGGTATCATTAAATGCGGCTTACCCTTTTAAGCGTGAACAGTAGGGTTTGCACAAGAGAACGGGGACTAGAATAGACCCCGGAAAAAGTCCCCTTACACCCTAATGTTTCATGGGGCTAGAGAACTGAAAGACACTGCACTTTGTTGAATAATTGTTTAAAGGGGGGAATGGAGTTAAGTTTAAAAATGATGAAATAAGTGGATGATACATGTAAAACTATTTACTTAGTTATATAATGCTATTTGTTTGTGACAATGAATTGAAACAATAACTAAAATTATGGCTCTAATATGTAGATAGAAAAATAAGGCCTACATGCTACATTAGACGAAAAAGTATCAAGTGTATAATTACATATAAGTGTATAACTTAGGATTCGCACAAGTGTGCGATATATTGTTATAAATATAATTTGACTCTGGATTAGTTAAATATTAAAATATTTCATCGGCATACTCTGTGTTTTCTATTAGCCTTTAATATTATGTTTGCTGATTCTTTCCAACTAGCATGATGTGTGGCCTGAATGGTAAATATGATGATGATTCAGATGATAAGTAACTTGTTTAATTTGTCTTTTACGACCATGGCCGAACCACAGATACCTCTTGTTGCGGCGCGACATGCGAGTGGTTAGCGCGCGGGAATTGCACTCGGACGACATGAGTCCGATTTAAATTCCTTCCAAAGTGCCGCCATGTTCACGCGGAGTACGATCACTTTAAACATGTGGGTTCTTAAGTCCTTCAGAGAGGTTGGTGGTAGAGGAAGGAGAGTATGGTCTCTGTGGATGTCCCCCCCCCCCCACTGGGTTTCGGTCTAAATTGGGTGGCACTTTCCGCCCGTCCAAATGCATGGTTTTCGGATTGGTCGAACGGTCTGAGTCGAAAGAAAGAAAGATACTTGCTGTTAACTTTCGATGGTCCAGTTTCAATGTTCTTTAGATCAGACAAGGCATTGCGCCCGGTGTTGTGCCGTTAGAATTGAGACTTTTGTAGGTTGGCGCCTCCCGAAGTCGAGAAGATAAAGTGAACGTTGCATTGCATGGTCTGTGAACCGACTTTCCGACTGTGAGCCGCGTCTAGATGGGAGGTAATTTGAGATAATGTGTGGCCTTTACCGGTTCTTACGATGCGGGTCAGATGACTCAGCCCACAATTATTAATGGCTGGTTTCTTTCTGTCGTATGTCCGAGTAAATATTATTTTACCGGAATGTTTATGTAGTGATACAGTCGAGATAGTTTCGTATTCCAGATATAACTCCGGGGCGAGGCGACGCCTAATTTTATAATGGGCGGATAATTTAGACAATTTATTTAAGAGTTATAAATGAAGCATAGACAATGTATTTACATGTAATAAATGAAGCATGACAGCTTGAGAGATACTACGATGTGTACTAGCTAAAGCGAATGTACACCACGCCCAGATGACTGGAGCGAATTAGCACACATAGACGATGGGATCAATGGGAACCAAGGAGGGAGATAAAAGTTACCCCTGTGCATCAAGGAAGATTCATACCATACTTAATATTTTGCTGTTGTAGTAGCACTTAAGAATGGCTCCCGACACTTAATATAGTTTGCTGTTGAATTAGCACGTAAAAATATATTCCTGAGAGATTTAATATACGTATATGCTGTGGTATTAGCACTCAAAAATGTCCTGATAGTCTCTAAAATATCGTGGTTAATAATGTACAAAAATATCTACGTGGCTGAATGTGCGCGTAAAAGGAGCTTTTGGTGAAGGATTTCCAAAGATGACCTATGGTACTCCAAAAAGCAAAAATGTCATATTTTCATATTAAATATGAGAAAGTTGTTTGCCCGAAGAGAAAGTTGGTAAGAAAAGGGGACTGTATCATTATCGAATAAGTTAAATCAAAGAAACCATAATTTTCTACAAGATAGTAAATTATAGATATAACTATCGATTTAAAGTTAAGCTATGCTAAAATTTAATATTAAATATAATAATTAATAAAGTTTTGTTTGAGCAATTTAGTATCTGTTTATTGGATAAAAAATTGATTTTATAATATTAATCAATTTGTCTTGCGGAAGATACACTGGGCAACATACTAAATTAATATGGTGAGTTTCGCTGCCACATATACTAATCACTATGTTATGAAACTCAAAAATTAATTACAGTGGGTTATTACTTCGGCAATGTACAGGAATTTACGATTCGCAGCCAATTATAATCTTAGAATTAAGTCCATTAATATTATTATCTTTTTAATTCACAGTTCATGTTCTCCAAATATTTTTAAAACTGTCGAACGAGGAATTTTAATTAGGTCGATCATTTCAGAGATCGAGTGACTCATTCGGCGAGCACCTACAATCTGCCATCTGTCAAACGAATCTAAAGCTTGCGCCTTTCCCATTACGTTTTCAGTGCGGATTCTGGAGGAAACAAATGTTGACATCTATATTTGACGTAAATAAGCGCGTAAACGCGGAAGTTAATATAAAGAATGTGCATAGCGTTTTTTATACCATATTTAAAAGTTCTTCAGTTTACATAGAATATCTCCAGTATGACGCCACCCTGAAGTAGAGTTCTCCTCGGGCATAGCCCGTGAGCTTAGGTTCAAATCCACAATAACAATTGTTTCTAGCACGATATAATCCTAAGTTTTTTCACAACATTTTGATGTGTAACCGAGATGTTATTAGGTATGACACATTTACCCTGCATGAGATACATTTTAATCAACGGTAAAAAAGGAATATCGTAAAAATTGCGTTTGTCAACAGACGTGTCCCAGAAAAGGTTAAAGCTTAAAACATGTTTCTGTAATAGTAAATATTATTCAATACTTTTGAAGAATAGTTTTATAATTATGAAATATAAGTTTAAAATGAAAGATAAGAATTTAAATAAATAAAAATAAGTAAACATTACAACTTGCCATCATTTTAGTAAGTATCCAGTAAGTTTATTGTTTTTCTTTTAGGATATTTAGATTTTTCTAGGTAAAGCCGGACTGCAGAAAAAGTGAGTTAATTGTCGTTTCATAACAACAATTATTACTATCACTATGCAATCCTAAGTAATTTTCAATAGATCGATATTTAAACAGAATAATTTCAACGAAAAGCAGAAAAATTTGAAGTTATGTATGAAACATATTTCTCAAAAGGCAAATGAAAGTCTCCCTACCCCAATTTAAGTAATACAATTTTGATCTCTACGGATAAACCAGATGGGTAAATTAGAACCAGATACAAAAAAATAATAATTTTAAATCGGAAAACCATCGGCTTTATCCCCTATCTTCTTGCGAATTTATTAATCCTCTTTACTATTTCTGTGCTTGCATGGAACCCCGAAGGTGATCTGGATTTCTGCATTTGAGAGCTATTAGTATATTTTGTATATTATTAGTATTTTTATATATTTTTATTAGTATAATTTTGATTGTGCCTCTTTTCCTATATACCGCATAAAAGGAGGCTTCGCGGTGTCTCCACCATGTCGATACAAAACCTACTGCGGGGTACCACTTTCACTATCCTTGCTGATGCGAGCTAATTGAGAGGTACGAAATACCTTGCTGATGCGAGCTGGTACGAAATGGCGCATAAATGAGAAAAATTCGTCTTAGTTATATTTAGCTTCTGGCACTTGTCCCAATTTAAGTCTATAGCTTAACAGAAGTATGAATAGATTTGATTATAACGAAGTTCAATGTACGCACATTCACATGCTGTCGTTTGAAATTCTCCTTTGTATAGATGTACCCGTTGCATTGAAATTTACTGTATCACATACGAATGGAATGTATACAGGGGGATTGTTTTTTGATTTTCTTCTAACTACTCGTTCCACAGTAATATCAGGCTTTGTGTTAGGAAACGCATAAACGCATATGAACTCTCTGGTCCACGCGTTATCTTACTTTTTATCCAATAGTGGAATGCTTTATTATTCCTAGATATGAACAGATGTACCCCTAATAGAATTCAAAATTCCTGTCTCAAATAGCACATGTTGAATTTTCATGTCGCTAAGCGTTTCTTTGTAAAAATATTCCGAAATCTCTTATGTCATTTTGACTGATCATATATAATCTTCTGCGATTAAATTTTAGAATCAATTTCACAGTTAATAGCTCTTTAATATTTTCTGGAATTTATACTTCAAGTTTAGTTTTTATCAAACTAATAAATTTTACCTATAAAGTATAAAAATGAATTCTTATATAAATAACCGATATTTAAATATTTTTAAAGACGCAAAACACCCACATAAAAAATCGCTTGTTTAAAACTAATTTGTAGCACGTATAATTAGCACTTAAACTGGTTTTTAAATGATTTGTTGTTCTTTATAAAATCCTTAAATGTTCTATGGAGAATGTTGAAGATTGCACTAAACTATTGCTTTTACATAATTAATAATTTCGATAACCAAACGTCATTATTTTATAATTTACAGTATTCCAAGTATTTTAAATTGCTAGGCGTGTAGCAACCGGTGTGAAAACACTTTTGTCAAAATCTCAGTTTGTGAATTTTCTATTATAATATTAAATATCGCTTTACGTAATATTAAATAAAGTACTTCAAACTTAAACTTCAATCCATTACACTGTTTGAATCCTGAAACACTTTAGCCAGTAAATTAAAATTTAACACGCTTTCAGTCTTTTCAAAAATAGTGTTAAAGTTTGCTCGTTATCTCAGATAACAAGTAGTAATTGTGATTTACAGCCAAGATTACAAAATAAACACTCATTCGAGACATCGAGTAAAAGCAAATATCGATCACAAATCCTTCAACTAACTTTATACTTTCATTAGAGATTTTCTTCCCGAAAGTAATGAAATATATCGAGGGTTTATCCGCACTTTGATACAATTTTTAATTCTCTGTGCATATATCTCCCAAATATTTTTATCCTTTATAAGATTCACTTCACCTTATTTTGTTTTGAAGAGTAATTGATGCAAATCAAATGTACTACGATTTGTTTTTTTGCTGTTGAAAAACCTTTTAAGGTTGCTTCGCTTTGGTGAAATTGAACACAAACTATTCCATCAAATTAATGATCAGCTAGTATATAAAAATATAGTTCAGAATATGTAAATATATTGAAAATTTTCAAATGTTGAAAAGTGTAAAATAAGAAGTTCGTTTAATTAAATATTTAGTAGATGCGATATGAAAAAAGTAAATCTATCAAATACGAAAAATAAAATACAAGGCAATATTTTATTCAAAAATTTTGAATTTGTCGAGCCTTGTTGCATGCAATTGTATAAAAAGCCTTGCTGCTCCAACTGGGAATCGATCTTTGGATCTATGAACTAGCCAGCCGATGTTCCACCTTTGAGCTATTGGGACGAAATTGCAATCTCTTATCATCGAAGTGGACTCTACATTATCCCTTTCTATTGTCAGATTGGCGGGCAACTGACAATCTGACTAACCACCTCCTGCTTTTTTTACCTCAGGTTAGCCTCCTGCGACTGCTATTTTTACCCAGGTTAGTATCCTTCGTGATCGTTAACCTCTAAATATGAAATCGACGCTCAATCGTCCAGAGTTCGTTGAATCTGTACTAGTCGCATTAGGGTCACTTTCAGTCCTCCGACATCTTTGCACTAACCTACAGGGTTAATTCGTTAGGGCGTCATTATAAAGAATCTTGCTACCCAACCGGGAATCGAACCCTGCATCTCTGAACTGGGCAGCCGCTGCTCTATTGTTGAGCTACTGGACGAAATTGCAAGCTTTTATTGTCTAAGTGGACTCTGCATTTGATTCTTTTTATACGATTTTAAATGAAAAATAAGACAAGCAAGATTTGCCTGCAACTGATTCTGGCAGTTTACTGCTACAATCCGATTTGCATAAAAGATAAGAAAATAGAATTATTATTCAAATGCAATGTGGTTATTTAATCGTTATGGTAATGTTCGAACATAGTGCGAAATGTTATATACTATAATTATTAAACGTAACCATTCCGTGGCTGTTACTTTTCCCAAAAGGACATGAAATCTGGTTTTCCTGTTTCTATAGTATGTGTTTAATGCCTACGGAAAGTGGAGCTTGAGTGTTAATAATAGGAAACATAATAAATTCAAAATTGAACATTCATGCAATTATCAAGCCCGGATGGGATCACAATACGAGGGTGTGTCTCACTATTAATCATTGTACACCAAACAATACAAAAGATAGGTGGGATATAGCGCACCGTACTATAGGAGTTGTAGATAACATAAACTATTCAGGCATAGAGATGAATAGATTTATTTGCGTAGGAAATCAAGTAACGGTATATGTACGAAAGCCGTTAAATAACGGCTGCATGGTGCAGGGAAAATGTTCACGTTGCAATCTGAAAACTGCATATGCAATGGCATGGTTTCATGGTTGCAATGAACATTTGAATGATGAACCATCACAGAAAATGTTTGTTACATTTATTCTGATGTCAAAAGTGTCAGCAGTGATATACGTACTAGCAAAAACAGTTTTTCGAAGATAAGACCCAGTTTCACAAAACAAGTTCATGCTCGAGGTATATTGTCAGGACAATGTGCAGTAGTTTATTTCAAACAGTTTTCACACATTTTATGGGATTACAGTCAACAACTAACTTAAAAGAAAGTTGCATACATCTTATTTATAAATTTCATAAAACTTATTTGAGTTTTCTAGGAGATTTAGTAATTTGGGTCCACAGCTTAGGCAGATTTTCTAAGTATCTCAACAACAATAAACTCATCCTGCGTATTGCGTAAATACACCACATTATGTGAATTTTATAAAAATAGGTTTTGTGTTTCAGATCTATCCTTGTATATGGAATACGAAAAGAAAGCTATAGTAACTCAAAAGAAAGAACCTTTGTTGCATTGTTTCTTTTAATTATACATCTGTGCTGTATTGCACATGGAAATATGGCGTGGAACTTTTTTCAAATTTTAGAAGTTTGTGTATCGAAAAAGTAAACCATGGGATGTTGTGCCCATTACTTAACTTGTGAATAACTTTATTTTTACATCATATTTAAAATTTATATTGGGAGAATGCTGTACCAAATAAGCTACCCAAGGTCCAACATATTCCGCGTAAGCTATTTTAAATAAAATTTATTCATTTAATAAACTAGATAAACATTCCTTTTATATAAAAAACATCCAACAATATTTTATTTTATTTTAAAAGTTTGTGCAAGAGAAACTGTAATGAGTTTGGGTATGAGACATAGAATATATATCAATTCCATCTTTATATAATAATTATATGAGTAGTGTAGAATTTACTTTAAATGTATAAAAAACATTAGTGTCAGTGTCTTAGTGGTTAAAAGCATTGAATGGCCAGATTGTGATAGGTAGTTCAAATTTCCGATGAAACATGGTTTTTACTTTCCCTATATGCATAGAAATATGTGTACAGGGAATAATACACATAGAATACATATGTATATATAGAATTATGCATTGCGAGGGATTCGAAAATTTGAATTCGAATTTTCGACGGAAAAGCATGTTTCAAGCACCCCTGAACTCGAATCGAATATTTTAAGGTGATCTCTCTCTCCCCTCTCTCTATGGAAGCAATATCTCACAAACGAGTATATCGTTCTGAATGAAATTTGATACAAATATTACAATCAGCGAATACTAGAATCCTGTTGATTTAAAAAGTTATCAAATGTTCGAAACACTTCCAAATTTTCGAACGAAATCCTGAAAAATTCATCAAAAGATCGAATCAAAACCTTCAATAATGTTACATAAATAATTATTTTATGTAATTTTTCATTAGAAAACGATTGACACACATTTTTCAAGAAGAACGAAAGCTGTTAATATACATTTTAGAACGAACTGTTCTTGCATGGACCTTTCTCGAGATATTACAATTTTTCAAATACATTTATTAAAAAATCACAGAAAATTAAACAAAAAATAAGTATTGGGAAATATATGTGCTTAATATATGTAATGGTATGTAATAAATTTGTTAACATCATTCTCGTGGATGTTCGTTCCATTCACGAGAGAAGATACTTTGTTTAATAGTTTTGTATTTTGATGCTTAACAATTTGCTAATAGTTATTTATATATAAAGGATGCTCTTCTTTTCGTTTGTTTTTAACGCTTGGCGATCTTAGCCACTAATTTAGCAAAATATCTCCAAGGCCCTAGATTGACTAAAATATCTTCAAAATTGCAAACATGACGATATGTTATATTTTAATATATGGACGCTATTGCTTATTGTAGGTGCTATCAACATTAATAATTGTCAATTTTCAAAACTATTTAAGGAGGGGTGGGGGTATGGCACCTAAATTGCTGAAATCTGCAATTTTGAAGTTATAGTTGTAATTTTTGTATTCAGCTACATTTTAAGTATAGTAAACAAAATGTGATATTCAAAATTTTAAAAATTAAAAAAAAATATTTTTTAAAAATTAAAATTTCAAAAATTTGACAAGTGTTCTTTTTGATATAAGTAGAGAAATAATTTTTCTAAAATTTTAATTTGAACAATTTTTAATATAAAAATATGTAAGAAATAAATTGTCTTCAGAGCTTTTGTAAATATGAATCAGAAAAATTTAATAAAAAATAATGTAAAAAACGTGATTTTACACCACAAATATTGTTTTCGAAAATCTTTATAAAAAAACAAACATATATATCAGCAATTGCTGAAGACATATTAAAGAAAAGTATATATATAACAATTGTTCCAAATTTCATTCATATCCATGCAGTAGAATTTGACTTATATCAATTTGAATTTATAAAAATGTCGAAATTCACGTCTTTGAGAAAAAAGTCATTAAAGTTTAAAAATTATGCTAAATAGTTGTTTATGAAGATATTCATCTGAAAAAAAATTTCAGAAATCTCTTGCACATAAGAAATATATTCCAAATTTAAATTTTAACAAAATGTTAATATGTACAAAAAATGAATTTTAAAAATTGAAAAAAAGATAAAAGAAATTTAATCAAAATTTTTATATACTGAGAAAAATATGAAAATTGCTGCTGTTGGACCATAACATATTATAAATAACTGTTCAGTACACAAATTCAAAGATAATACATTATATTAAAATGTATAAATGTATGTAAAAGTAATATTGTTGACTAACACATTTCAATGTCCACCAGCCAAGTAACCAGAATTCTGATTCAGTTTTATTTTTGCCAAGTTCACTTTCCTGCGATAAGCTTTGAACAACAAAGTTGATTATTCAAAGCTGTTTTGTAGCGTCTTATGTATTTTCGTTTAGTAAGAACAAATGACCTTCCAGGTGACATGACAGCATCCTTCATTATTTGAGCTACAGAAAAGGAAAGACCCTTGTTGAAATCCTTTATACCTCTGGCAACTGCAATTTCAACTCTCTGTCTTGAACCTTTTATTGATTTGGGGTATCTTTTCCAAACCAGACTATGAAGAGACTCATTTCTGATTTGAGTTTCACCCTTGCTGCACCTTTCTAATAATGAGTCTGAAGCAAGTCTTTAAAAAATGGGCATCATTTTGTATACTACATCAGATGTTAAAAGAGTCTGTATGCCGGTAGAGTGAGAAACTGGTGTTAATGCCTGTGCTAATGTTCGATTGTAGAAACACCAGGATTCCTTATGATGTGGGCATGTCTTGTGTTTTGGATGTCTGTCGGTAGAGCTGCAATAATGCTGAATAGTAAAAATATCCTTTTTCATGGTTGGTACATTTGTTTTATTTCTTATGATGGCATTTTGATGGTAACGAGTTATTTTTTTAATTGTTGTGCCTTTGATATTTCCGTGTTTCCTACCACCAAGAATCACTCCCCGTTCCTTTTCCGTGGCTACAAGGTCACGCAAGGTTAAATTGATTCACACTTGATTCACATTTGATTCACACTTGATCCCAACTTGATTCACACATTCTTCCTTGACAAGAGAAACATCAGTGCCATACACTTTCAACTTCTGGAAGGTTTCAAATGTCCTTGAATCACCATCACCAACAAATTCAACATAACGGAACCCAATATCAGTTGATCGATTCCACAAACGCTTTCCCATCTCAACTTCCATTCCACCCTATGCACCAGAATAATTCTGTTCGCAAAATGGAAAATGGCCTTTACACCAAAATCCTCAGCTGTATTTTTGCCTAAATGAGCAGCCGCCCAGCATGCATTACAATTTTTGGAAACAACTTCATAGTCAATTATAAAACCTGTCAGTACACCAATTATACAGGAAGCACCATAGTTTTAAAAGTGGCCCTGTGTGTGTCAGGAGGCATCGAAACTAACCACAATGTCGAAAATCTTATCATCACGTATAGTTACTGAACTTAGTGCAGCATGATCTTGGCGTGCATTGCGACGCACATCTTTCAACTAATCTTGTGCAGCTGTTACAGTTGTGTTATTTACAAATTTCAGATGCTTAGTAAAAGTTCGCGAGTTCATGCAAGACAAATTCATAAATGAACGAAAAAGTTCAGCTCCTGTATGACCTTTTCCCAATTCAACAAATACATGCACAGATTGGCGATTTGCATCAAAAGTTTTACAGTTACTTGCAGTAGACAATTTATCCGAAAAATTCACTGTAGTTTTAAAGTTACACGTGCACTTCAGGATAATATCTTATTCAAATCCATAGTTTTTGACAATATCAACAGACAGGTCATTCTTGTTGGAATGTGAACATTTGCAGAGATCTACAATCTGTTGCAAGCATTTCAACTTGATTAAAATATATTCATTCGAATTATTTGAAGGAATGTCTGCTTTTGTTGACAAATCTTTTTGCAATGCACAATGTTCTTTTCACAATGGCGATTTTTCTGGAACTATCTGCATTTATATCAGTCATTTTACATCGTTTTTGTTTCATCAGCTCAGCATTTCTTACTTTAGATTTCCGTTTTCGTCCCATATTTACTATCACAGCTCAAACTTGTGTAAACAAATCACTTAAAATTATATAATTATCACATAAAATATAGATGTATTAACAACAAAATATATTTAACAGCACATTCAACAACAATAGCCGTTTCCGAAATCGAAATAAACGTTAAATTTTTCATATCAAATATCCAATTTACATTCAAAATAAGCATTCCAAAAGATACTATTACTTCACTTCAGTTCAAAGAAATGTTAGCTAACATATTTCACTTCGCTTCTTCCATCCAACAAAAAAAAACATTATTTTCAACTGAGAGAAATAGATATGAAGAGGTTTCACTTTTGTTACTTTCCTTATATACATAATGTATAAGGAAAGTATTGTGACGGGGTCGAAAATTCGAATTCGAGTT
Source organism: Amaurobius ferox (assembly GCA_951213105.1). Lineage (NCBI taxonomy): Eukaryota > Metazoa > Arthropoda > Arachnida > Araneae > Amaurobiidae > Amaurobius > Amaurobius ferox. The sequence goes on from OX578141.1 coordinate 78,016,092, forward strand.
TTCGACGGGAGAGCACGTTTCAAGCATCCCTGATCACGAATCAAACATTTTTGAAGTGATGTCTGTGTGTGTGTGTGTGTGTGTGTGTGTGTGTGAAAGTATGTGTGTATGTGTGTGTGTCAGTGAGTCTGTGGAGACGATAACTGACGAACGAATATACCGATTCGAACCAAATTTGGTACAAAAATCACAATCCGTAAACACTGGAAGCCTATTGTTTTTATACGCAATCGAATGTTCAGAACCCACCTAAATTTTCGAATGAAATTTTGAAAAAATCGTCAAAAAATTAAAACCACTAATAAAGTTACGCAAATAGACATTTCTTATGTAATTTTTCATTAGAAAACGATTGACATGAATTTTAGAACGCTAACGTGAACCGTTCTCGAGATATTGTACATTTTTTAAAAAAATTATCAAAAAGTCATATAAAATAAAAAAAAAATATTTCCTATTGAGAAACATGTTTACTTTTCATATGTAATACCATGCGATAAATTGAGTGACATCCTTCTCGTGGATCTAGCTCGTTCCATTCTTGAAAAAAGATACTTTGAATAATACTTTTGTATTTGAACGCCAATAGTCATTTATCTGCTTTAAGAAAAACTTATTTCTTAGTGCATAACGCTTGGCGAGATTTTGGCGACGAATTTGGCGGAATGTCGCCAACTTGGCGACTTTTTTGAAATGTTGCCAAATTAACGAAAATCTCGCCAAATGGATAAAAATGACGCTAAATCGATGAAAATGACGACTAATTGTCGAAAATTCAATATCTTGGAAAGAATATTAGTATCTACTACAAGAAAATCCTATTTTTTTACTGTAAAAGTAGTAAATTCATTACATTATATAAGGAAAGTCATGTGTTGCCCACATCAGATTTTTTGTTTATGTTACAGTAGCAGACGAAAATGGGCGTGGCTGGTGATAACTTCAGCAGTTCAATTTTTAACATTGCAATATAATCAGTTCTATTTAACGTAGCAAGATGAATTTGGTGTCATTGGAATCAGAAAATTATGAATTTTTTTAAACAATAACAAAATTGAGATTTTGGGTTATCATAGAGACAAAATATCAAAATATCATAGATGGTTATCATAGAGACAAAATATCAATTTAGAATGTTCTGATATTAAAATATGGAATTATGTGAGGGTTTTGCTGTCTAAGAAAAGTTGAAATCACTTTATGTGAAATATCAGTTAGCACAAACTGCAGGCTAGGCACTATCAGTGCCTATTATATATTCTATTATATATAAGAAAAAAATGTTTGAAGATCCAATGAAAGAAAAGTGAGAATCTGTAACACGAAAATTCAAATATCTAACAGGCTTACGAAATAAAAGTATAAATCAACAAATCCTCAAGTAAATGGAAAAAAATAAAAAACAAATAATTAAAATAAATATCGAATCAACAAGTCAATGAAAAGTATCAAAATACAAAGATATGGAATCGAAAAAAGAATAACAAACGAAATCAAGCACAAACGCTATACACATGGACAAGGCTCTAATTTATTTGTTACATATAAAGTAGTTAACATGAAATGTGAATTAATGTAAAAAAAAGCTATTCCTCTGAAAGTCAAATTCTTCAGGTAGCACACTAAGTTAAAGTGCAAATCTCAACCAACTTGTTTATTTCTGGTGATACCAATTCAAATCCACAGCATCTATTCTATTGGTATATAACTTTTTAATACTTCTGTAAGGAAACCAGGCATAAAAAAATTAGGTGACAAATCAGATTCTTTAAGAAAGTATTACAAATTTATATTCTCAAAGGCAGCAGTTTATTTATTTTGATCTATTGGTATCTTTTATTCACATAGAAACAAGGAGCGAGCATTAAAGGAGAACTAGAGTCAGTATGTACATACTGATTGTCAAAATTTTCAATGTTCAAATATCAGTTGTTACATTGAAAATGTTTGAAGTAAATAAAAGTTTAATAAAGAATGCCAAGAAATTTACTTATATATTTAAAAGTATGCACTGGTTGTAACTGATAGACTTACCTGGTTAAAGATACCCCTCCCCCCTCCTCCCAACTACAGGAAAAATTTTATTCGCATTTTTTTTAATTACATTAAATCAAGACACAAATTATATTGTAATTGTTAATGTGTGTAAAAATTTCCTCAAAATCCAGAAGAAGGTGTATTGAAGTACTTTAATTGTCGAAGGCCCAGACCACACAGCCAACCCTAGGGCTTACGGCAGTTTAATGTGTGGCCGGAGTACTTTAATTGTAAATCCATTGACGCAGTTTTATAAAAGTATAGGTTTGTCATTCTTTTGGTTTTGCCACTTTGTTTTCTTTCGGTTAGTGACAGTGGCATAGCATTACTCACACCTGTTCAAATGGTAAAGAAACCAATATGCATGTCTATTTGTTTAGAATTTAATGGGAACAGAAAACAATTGATATATATAATTTTCGAAGCATATCAGTTATTAAAAACTTTTAGCATAGAAAATTATTAGCACATCACTGGGTGTATAGAGTGGGATGTATTACCCACCCACTACACTAAATATTTTACCCAGGATTACATTGTAAGTCTGCATTTTTATTAATTTTAGATTAATTTAAAAAAAAAAATCCACATTTTTTGTCCAAAATATTCCATTGTATGGCTTTTTCTTTTAAATCAAACACATAGTTTTGTTTACAAACTTGCACATAAATATTTGAAACCGACTTCAAAAAAGGTTATGGTAACCCACATTTAAACGGTTATATTTTTGTTTTGGATAGGTAACTTGCTTTTTTGTAGTTAAAACATTAATAAAATAAAACTAATTGCCTCAAGTGCTATAAGTCATCAATGAAAATAGGATTAAAAATGTTGCGATACACGTACAGAATACAATATAAAATGGACATGAGGTGCCTTTAATAAACATAATACATATAACACAAATAATACATATAACACAATTTTAAACTGTATGCTGTATATAATTTTTTTCCCGTAAATGAAGCATTATCATCATTGATCAAGTAGTAATAATAATAATATATATTATTTAGTTCTTTAATTTAAATTCATATCAAAAGCAAATAAATATGTGTGTATGAAGTAAAATAAATGACGAAAGCTATCTAAGAAAAATGTAAACACGTATAATCTCGAAGACGACAGATTTTGTCTTAAACTGTCAAACTTCAAAGTGTATACTGGGCTCCGTCCATGACGTCATTTAACTTAGCCAATAGCGAAGAATCAGCCTCACAGCAGGGGGTATAGCGAGTACGTTTTCGGAACATGCCCAAGGTTCTTTACAATGGCGCTCGAACAAATTAACCCTGTAAGTTAATGCAAAGATGCCGGAAGTATGAAAGTGACCTTAGTACAACTAGCACGGATTCTGGAATATGGATCTCCGATAGAGGATAACAACCACGTAGGATACTTACATGGGTAAAAATAGTTGTCGCAGGGGGCCAACCTGATATAAAAGTAGCAGGTGATCAGTCAGATTGACAGTTTCTCTCTAATCTGTTGTAGAATGCAGATGGTGTAGAATGCAGAGATAAGAGATAAGAGCTTCAAAGATAAGAGCTTGCAATATCGTCCCAATAGCTCAACGGTAGATCATCGGCTGGCCAAGTTGGAGATCTAGTGTTTGAGTCCCGGTTGGGGCAGCGAGGTTCTTTATATGGTTAAAAATGTTATTTACGCTGCCCCTAAAATTGTGGGGTTTGGACCCAATAATTTTTGTTAAGATGCTTTTGTGAGGAATGCACCCTATCAACGAAATGAAAAGGTATACCTGAAGAGCATGCGCGACTTTTATTTACTACCTTAAATAGGCCAGAGTGGTTTTTTCGTGTAGCCCCTTTATTTATGGACGGATTCATACACATATGTATATTTAGCATGATGTTCACATGACAACATTACGGTTATCATGTGGATTTTCGAACATAATGAGCCACTAAATATGGAAACTACACCTTATGCAAATTAGATGCATATTTAGTTAAATTAGTCATTATTCCGAGTATAATGGTACTTTTGTTTTGAATGTGTAAACAGATGAGTCAGAATATCTAACGGTGTTCGGAAATTTTTCTCGGCTGACTGCACATCAAAAGAACTGAAAATCGGCATCCTAAGGATACATTCTAAGAATAAGAATATTATTTCATCTATAATAATTAAAAAAAGCTCTCTGTCTGTTTGTGTCGTCTTTAGTGGAAAATATAAGTGTGTACGGTCTTGAAATTTTGAACAGGGGTACCCTGGTATCCGAAAAAAAATACCTCATAGAGATTATTTTTATTCAAATTAATGTTCTATTTATTACGCTTTGAAAAGCCAATTTGAACAATTTTCACCCAAAGTGGTGCCTTAACGATCCGAAATATTATCGAAGAGTTCTCATCTTAACACCACCATAAAGGTCGTAGAACTATATTTTTAAAAAATATTTGAATCAATAACTATCAATAGACACGTTATAGAGAACGCATGTGAGTTCATGCAGCGCGCGACTATGCCTTTTGAAAAATTTAATGAATTGATGCAATTAATTCCTGCATTAAATCACGGGCAATGTTAGGTATATTTTTCTAAATGTCTCATATGCAGACATGTACTTCCCTATGATTAACTGTTTCTGAGAAACGATTTAATATGTTTTATTATGGCGTTTGCAGACAATTTGTATGTATCATCGGTATCGTCATCCGTATTGTCTTAAACACAATATATAATAATGACTGTTTAGAGGTACTTGAGAAACGATTTAATATGCCTTATTATGGCGTTTGCAGACAATTTTTATATATCATCTATATCGTCACATCGTCATCCGTACCGTCACATTGCCATCCGTATCGTCACATCGTCATCCGTATTTTTTTAACACGATAAATTAAAATGACTGTCTAGCGGAATTTGAGAAAACTGCATTGCAAATTTGCATCTATTTTAAATTTTCGAACAATATGCAGTGTATACAAAAGGAAAGTAATAACGTGGGATCAAAAACTTCTAAAAATTCTGATGATGTTTTTTAATTTGAAGTATTTTTGAACATGCATGAAACATGACTTACAAAACGTCCTTCAATAAAGCAGACAGACATATATCAGTTAGGTGACGGAAATTGTTCCGGCCCTTTCTTCAGGCCAAAAGAACAGTGTAAGATCTTAACAACCGCTAAGAATGAACTGCCAAAATTTCATTCTCAAAGGTTGTTAAGAGCGAATACTGTTTATTTGGCCCGAAGAAGGAGGTTTATAACGCCCTCGAAACAATTGCCTTCACCAGACTGGCATATGTCTGCTTTCTTCAAGGAAGTTTTGTAAGTTATTTTTTTCAAGCAGCAGTTTTAATTATTGTAATGATTATTGATCTTGGGTTGTACGTCTTCCAGCAGTATTCTTCATTGTTTTGTTTCTGAGGTAAGTTCCGCCTTGGTTTAGTGTGATTTTTTTTTAAAACCAATAGATTTAGAAAGCTTAGGCTGAAACGTAAAAGAGGCCTTAATCATTTAATTAATTGTAGAAAATATAAAATCCTTCCAAATTGTATTAGTGTTAATTGTTCTTTACATTTAACTTCCAATATTTCTAAGACATTATTTCATTCTCATTTAATTTTTCTCCGTGCTGTTATTCAATAAACTCGTTTTAAGATTTCTAATATTGAAAAAGCACTTTATGACGCACTTGTTTTAGGTAGAAATCATAGTTCATGTTTGACGTTAGAACTTCGCAATTCGTCTTCTATTCAAAAGTCATGTTATTAGAGAAATCTTGATAGGAAATTTCAGTCTCATTTAAAAGAAGACTCCTTCCAATAAGAGTGCTTCCAATAAAACTCCCTCCTCTTTTAAGCTGGATTGTGTTATCAATATTTCATCACATGCATTAATGGAGGATCAAAAATATGTTTTAAATTTTAGATTCTTCTTCATCGACGCCGATCCCCCGACCTATCAGAAGGATGTAAGTTATTACATTTAAGATTAAATTTTGCTCAGTCAGATCGCCCTTCTATTATTAATCTTACTGCACCTACTAAAGTCATACTAATGTACAGCCAAATTTCTTCGGCCCCCAAATAATATCTTAGGCAGTTAGGAGTTAACATCGTTTCTTCAAATAAACATTATTATCATTCTAACCTCACTAGGGGCAAGCATCGTTCACTAAAAGAGCTGACATGTTATCCTTTTTAACACTTTACAACAAAGTTGAAAAGTGTTTATGACTTTGTTCATTCTGTCTGTCTGTCTGTCTGTCTGTCTGTCTGTCCGTTAGCACGATAACTGCCATAAAAATGACTTAATCAAAATGAAATTTTAGTATGTTGTTCAGACGGTCTGTAGAACCTATGGGAATATAAATGAATAATATCACCCAATTAGTTTTGGATTGAACCCGGGTCGAAAAAATGAAATACATTGAGCCCTATAAGACCTAATTTTTCAAACATTTTTTAAGCGGATTTAAAATTCACAAATTGCTTCGAAAATTTTAGGTAATATTCAAATTGTTCCATAAAATATATAAAAAAAAAATCAGCGAAATATATTCAGTAGTTTTTTAAATAAAAATTAAAATAATAATTACACCTCTTATATGAAGCGATCACGTGACCATGATATGAAACGATCACATGACCCACTTCAAAATGATATATGGCATCCATCTTGTTTCAAAATCGTGATTTTTTTTAAGTTCTTTTTAATTCATATTGAGTGTTGTATCCGTCCTAAAACTACTTTATTTTTGCTTAAATTCTGTGCATCTACATACTGAAACAACGCAATGACAATATATTTGAGATTAAATACTCATCTAAATTTGATTATTTCTACAACTAAGCCTATTTTTCACCTATGTAAAATGTAAACAGCAAAATATATAGAATGATTTGTAATAGAATTCCTGTATTTTTTTTAACACAAAATAATTTAGTCCATGGAGTCTGCATGGCTGATACGAATGAAATATTAATTGATTTCATAAAGAGAAGGACGATTTTTTTCGATGAAGTTTCAAGCATAGAGTTTAATTGTTTGTAGCTCCATGGTCTTAAACAAAATGTTTAAATAAAATAAATTATTATAGTATTGTGATGAATGAAATGAATAGGAGAAAGTTATGAATGAAATCCTGTTTTTATAGAGAGATTCATGCGTGTTATTTTTTCTATGACGTCATTTGAATTAATTTCAGTTGTTTTCGCTGAAGCTTAATAAATTATCGTAGTATTATGAAAGTTTGAAAAATATTACCGTGGAATGTATCGCATTTTAGAGATATTTAAACCAGGCAATTTATATTTCAATACCGTCATTTGAATGGAGTTCATTTTTTTCAATGAAGATTTTAGTTTTCAAATATAATAAATTAATATAGTATTGTGATAAGTTTTAAGTTCCAAATATAATTCTAAAACTATTACCGAGGAATGTATAACATTTTAGAGATGTTTAAACCAGGCAATTTATATTTCAATGCCGTCATTTGAATGAAGTTCATTTTTTTCGATGAAGGTTTAAGTTTTCAAATGTAATAAATTAATGCAGTATTGTGATAAGTTTCAAAATATTACCGAGGAATGTATTGCATTTTAGACTTGTTTAAATAAAATTGCATTGAAGTTGGAAAGTGTTTCATAATCAATGCTTTAAGCATGATTGATCTTTCTTGTTATTCTTTATCACGTCTGACAAAGGAGGGGGGAGTCAAATAGTCTTGCTTGATAAGTCTACTTATGTTGAAAAGGTAGATATTTTAATGGGGGGTCCTTATAATGAAATAAAAAAGACCCAACTAACGCAAATATTATAAGTTTCAAAAACGTCGCTAAAGGTTCTGTAGTGTTGAGGGAAATTACAAAGGAAACAGCTATTGCTGACTGCGCATATATTTATTTTCAAGCTCTTCGAAATATCCAAAAATATTTTTAAGCCTATATTAATAATATTTTTTGTTGAATATTTTCACTACTTCAAACTCTCTTGCATGGTTTTTAGCTAACATGCTTTCACCCTTATCAGCTAATAATTTTCACTAGGTAAAAAATTCTTATGAGTTTGTTAGTATGTTAAGAAATTTCTCTCCGGTAAGCTGTACGATGCTATCTTTGGATGTCAAATCCCTGTTGATTATTCTTCCTATACAGGTTGCTCTTCTGTGCTTAGAAAAAGACTTAGGAAATTTCATTACTGTGATGTTGAATGTAAGGAATTTTTGATAATTACTAAATTATGTATTGAAAAAAACTCGTTTTCAATCAATGGAAAGTATTTAAAATAAACTGAAGGACTTTTGATGGGGAATTATTTGCTACCGTTTCTTTGTGATTTATACATGCATTATTTTGAAGGAAAAGCATTTCAAAAACTTACATTTAAACTCCTCCATTCTTAACATTTTTATTTTCGTTATTCCTCATATTCCTTTTATTCATGAAATTAACATGAACAATAAACTTTCATTATTAGAAGTTCTTATTTCTAGAAATTATTCTTCTTTTAGTACTTTTATTTTTCGCAAAACATTTTCTGCTTCACTGCTAGACATTTTCTTTCAAATCATGCTCCCCAACAGGAACTAGCTGCCTTTTAAACGCACATATATATATCACACTGCTCTAATTTAACTTCTAAAATTACGTTCTTAAAATATTTAGCTAAAAGCAAGGATTTAAAACCTTCTATTATTGATAAAGCTCTGGTGCAATTTACCGGGCATATTTCACTATCCACACTTTCTGCTTATAAAATGTTTGTTACAAAAAGTTGATAGTTTTGTCTTTTTACTCTCTTTTAAGCTTCAAAATTTCTATGGTTTTATCAAGATTCAATCCTGAAGTTGTTTTAGACCAGTTTATAAATTCCAGTTCCCATCCGGTAAAACTGCTATTCTACGCTTACGTAAAAATGGTATTTATTATGTTAATTATCAGTGTAACTTACCGGCCAGGCAAAGATGGTTCTCGGTGAACATTTTAGCGTTAAGCAAAAAATATCTACATCATCCATTTCTCAGCATTGTTGTTTGTTGGTCTAAAAATCACCCATTTCAATTTTCTAAGCCAAAAATCATCGCTCATGTCCTTACTACATCTAAACTAGATTTTTTGGAAGGAACTTTTCTTTACTTGAACCCTGATAATGTTGTCAAAAAATTAACAGTTCCTTATGTGTCCGTGGTCGAAAAATATTCTCCATTCACATTCTTAACTTCAAATATTAGGTCATAAAGCTTCCAAAGCATTTGTTTAATTATATAATTAGTTCCTTCTTAAATCCAATATCATTCAATAGTGGTTTAAAGATTCTTGCTAGTTTGTCATTGGAATTTTTAGTGACTCTATAGATTCCATGACCGGAATTTCCTTAATTTTTGTTCATACTCATAGTTTCAGAATCATACATTGGTATTTTTATAGTAGTTTGTTCATTGACTGTTTGAATATAGAAGTCACAATAGCAGCACTCCAAAACCAATTGTTTCTCCACACAATCTCTGTACTTGTCTTTTAACCATGATTTTTTATTTATTTGAACACTGATAATCTTGTTATTCATAAATATGCTGTTCCTTACATCTTTGTAGCTAGAGAAGTATTCTTTGTACGCATTTTTGACTTTTACCGTTATCATCCAAAATCTTTAATAACATCCAAAACTGATAGTTTTCTTTCAATTTGGTTATATCCTTCTTAATTCTAGTCTCATTCACTGATATTTTTGAGTGCACTAATTTATTGATATTTTCTTTTAGTTGATAAATTAGCTTCCGAAAAAAAAATGTTAGTCTTCTGTGTTATATGCTTTTTTGACCTATTCTCAGTCACGGTTGGTTTTATAGTAGTTCGATTGATGAAATTAACTTTCGAAACCGGTTACTTTCTTTCGTTAGTTTCTTCTTAATAATCATTTCTCCATTTCCATGTACTTTTCTCTTTCTTCCTTTACAAGTGTTTGTCTATTTTTCCCTCCATCTGCACTCGTTCATTTTTTCCCACAATAATTAAAAGGTTCATATTTTTATCTCCCTGTTTTGCTTTAAATTTCATATCAAGGTTTAAAATTTCATACTTAATATTTCAGGACCATCATCCTTCGTCTTCGTGGTAGGGGGTGGGGAGTGGAACCTTTATCGTCGCGTGTTGGTATGTTTATGGTGAAGGGGCTTATAACGCTCCCGAAACAATGATAGTCACTTAATTTAAGTATGTCTGTTAAAACTAACATATGTCTGCTTTCTTCAATGAAGTATTGTAAGTTATCTTCAATATTTATTTGTTTGTATATATATATACATATATATATATATATATATATATAATCAAAAACTATGCATAAACAACGGTATGTACAAAAAACCCATCACTTGCATCTCTGTTACAAATAAGTAACTAAAGACCAAGACTAAGGATAAAAATAGAAGGTAACTTATCACTACAATGAAAAGTGGGCTGAGAAGAATATTAGTATACAAAAATCACAATTAGAATGGTATATATAATTATATATATATATATATATATATATATATATAATGAAAAAGAAAAGACGACAAAAATGAGAAAAGGCAATAATAATTAGCTCAAGATAAAAGATTAAGATATTGAGGACAATCAATGAAACTACACAAAATTTGGCGGTTAGTTCGAAATTGCATTCTCGTCAGGACATCCATACAATTCGAATTAAAACCGATATAATAGCCTGACAATGGCGATAGTATTTAACTATAGACACCATTTAAGCTGTCTACTGGCAAGTGGAAGGAGAAAAATATAAACCAAATGAATTACAAATGAGAAATATAAAAATAGAAATATTAACTCACAGGAACTGCTACCACGTGTTGGTCGAACATGCTCGCTGGGGAACATGCGACTGAGCATTTCACCTCACTTCGTCAATGCGAGTGGGCACCGGAATGAATGCATTTGCACGAAACATAACGAAACATTGTATGCAGACTTTCAAAAATAGTAAACAGTATAGGACTCAGGACAAGTGGAAATTAGTCTTACGAAAATAGTAAACAGTATTAGACTCAAGGCAAATGGTAAGTGAGGTGATAAGAATGGGTGAAATTCACAAAAATGTGTTATCCAATCAAGGATAAATAATGTGTTTGTAAAATTATTACGTGGTATATTTGAAATTATTAATAATATTATTTACAAATACTTCCGGATATTGGTAATTTTGACAAATGCGTTTAAGATTACTGATGTGGAGAAAGTGAAACCGAGGATCAGAAAGTCGATGTATTCGAAATAGCTGGTTTAAAATGATGTTTCTAAACAATTGAATAGAATTTCAAGATTGATATGATTGCAGCTTTATGAAAGTGAAGTTGTAAGTATTTTTTATATCATATAGATTAGTGATATCTTGATTATTGAGGGTATCTAAATTTAGGTCTAAATCAATTACAGTTTGACTAACACTAGGCTCATTAGGGATTAATTCGAGGTTAGATGGGTAAAAATCAATATTAATTGGATAGGAACCATCAATGATAATACAAATTAAGTCGTCAACATATCTATATATAATATATGAATTAGAGTTAAAATGACATTCATAATATTAAAGATATAAGTTAGCGAGGATACTACAACTACAGCCACCTTGTGGTACACCAGATGTTTGTAAATAAATGTTATCACCTTGGATAATATATATATATATATATATATATGTTATATATATATATATATTACATATATATATATATATATATATATATATATATATATATATATATATATATATATAAATTAAAATATTTTAATCGAAAATTATGCATAAACTACTGTATGTACAAAAAACCCCATCTCTAGTATATCTGTTATAAATGAGTAACTATAGACCAAGACTAAGGATAAAGATAGAAGGTAACATATCACTACAATGGAAAGGGGGATGAGAAGAATATTAGGATACAAAATTCACAATTAAAAGTATATAAATATAAATAAAAATAAAAAGAAAACACGGCAAAAATGAGAAAAGGCAATAATAATTAGCTCAAGATAAAAGATTAAGACATAAAGAACAATCAATTAAAATTACACAAAAAATGGCGGTTAGTTCAAAATTGCATTCTCATCAGGACAGCTATACAATTCGAATTAAAACCGATAGAATAGTCAGTTTCTAACAATGGGGATAGTATTTAACTATAGACACCATTGGAACTGTCTACTGGCTAGTGGAAGGAGAAAAATAAACCAGTTGAATTATAAATCAGAATAATAATACCTCCTCGAACAGAAATATGAACTCACAAGCATTGTTACCACGTGTAAGTTGAATAAGCGACTGAGCATTTCACCTCACTTCGTCAGTGCGAGTGGGCACCGGAATGAATATATTTGAACGATACATAATATGTATGGAGACTTTCAAAAATAGTAAACAGTATAGAACTCAGGACAAGTGGAAAATAGTTATTCGAAAATAGTAAACAGTATTAGACTCAGGCCAAGTGGTAAGTGAGGTGATAAGAATGGGTGAATTTTCAAAATTGATTTATCCAATCAAAGATAAATAATGCATGTGTAAAATTATTACGTGGTATATTTGAAATTATTAATAATATTATTTACAAATACTTCAGGATATTGGTAATTTTGACAAATGCGTTTAATGTTATTGATGTGGAGAAAGTGAAACCGAGGATCAGAAAGTCGATGTATTCGAAATAGCTTGTTTAAAATGATGTTTCTAAACAATTGAATGGAATTACAAGATTGATATGATAGCAGCTTTATGATAGTGAAATTGTAAGAATCTTTTTTAACACTTTACAACAAAGTTGAAAAGTGTTTATGACTTTGTTCATTCTGTCTGTCTGTCTGTCTGTCTGTCTGTCTGTCTGTCTGTCCGTTAGCACGATAACTGCCGTAAAAATGAGTTTATCAAAATGAAATTTTAGTATGTTGTTCAGACGGTCTGTAGGACCTATGGGAATATAAATAAACAATATCACCCAATTAGTTTTTTATTGAACCCGGGTTGAAAAAATGAAATACATTGAACCCTATGGGACCTAATTTTTCAAACATTTTTTAAGTAAATTTAAAATTCACGAATTGCTTCGAAATTTTTAGGAAATATTCACATTATCCCATAGAATATATAAAAAAAAATTCAGTAAAATATGTTAAGTAGTTTTTTAATTAAAAAAATTATTTAATATAGGGAAAAAACAAATTCAATTAAATTCTGACTTTGGGATATCTTCCAGAAAGAAAAGAGAGAGATATTATATAATAGATATCTCTCCATTTGTTTAAACGTTTTGCATATGGGAGTGGCTTCATATTTTAAAATAATTTGGTAGATAACAATTTTTCATTTTTTTTAAATTTTATATAACTCTTCATGATAAATTTAATTGATGGCATTTTAAATGCACTTTCCTACGTCCTAGAGAGTTAAAATTTGGTACACAGCTTAAATTTGTTGAACATTTTATTCGACAAAAATTTGATGGATCTTTAAATATAGATCATACATTTTTTTCGAAATGGCCTGAAAATAATCCCCGTTCACGAAAATAATCCCCGTTCACTTCTAAAAATCATTGGTGTAATATTGTTAAAAATTCTGATGTGGACAGCACATGTCTTTCTCTGCAGACTCATATTCGTTCTCTTTATTTATTCAATGATAATTTGAGTTTATCTGCACAACATAAATATTTTAAATGACATTGAATTTACACGTTAAACTTAAATTTGTTTCTCATTTGATAGCTGGACTTATTGTCAAAGGTGGCGTAGCGAAAACGCGAAAAAACTAGAATATCTCAAGAACGGCTAGTCCTAGAGTAATGGGGTTAGTCTTATTCTTTTTGTTGTCAAAAATCACATATAAAATAGGAATTTAATTGATATAATTGAGCACACGTAGTCTTTTATTTTTATATATAACGATCTTTGCTGGCCATTTCGCAAAAATAGCCCGTTCCTTTTTCCCGAATCGTAGTAGAATAACCTACAAAAGATTTATATACAAAATTTTGTTAAATTTGGCATATAAATCACTTGTAGGTTATTGAAATATTATACACCAAATTTTGTTAAATTTGGTTCATTAGTTTTTAGCTAGAGTGGATAAAGACAATTTCTGCGGCCATTTCGCAAAGAAGGCAGATTCTTTTATTACGAATCGTACTATAATCTAATGAACATCAGGATTTCCCACAAAAAACATACCTACCAAATTGTATGAAATTCGGTCCATTAGTTTTTCAATTAGAGTGGATGTAATATCCACACAGACACACAGAAACATACACAGATACACCCTTACACACACAGACGTCTTCCTAAAAGTAGTTTTTTCGTGTTCTAGAAGTCCCAAAACGTGTAGATACTTTGAAAATTCGAGTTCCGATCTTCGGCACGATTCCAATACTTTGAGTACATACACATGCACATATATATTATCTGTGTATCTAAATTCCGTGCCTATGCAATTACAATAGTTGTGATTTTAAATGATCCCTAAACTTTTATTATTTCTTCAACGAAGCCTAATTTCAACATATGCAGAATGCAAATATCTCAAGCGATTGTAAGATGAATTACATAAGAATTGCTGAATTTTTTTCACACAAAATTATTTAGCTCTGGAGTCTGGAATACAAGTTATATGAATGAAATATTCATTGATTTTGCATAAAGAATCAGATGATTTATATTTCGATACAGTTTTAAATATTTAAGTATAATAAATTACTGTAGTACTGTGATAATGTAAAAGATATTACCACTGAATGAATCACATTTTAGAAATTTTTAAATGAAATTACATTTCAGTTGGAAAGTGTTTCATAATCAATGCTTATGCATGATTGATCTTTCTTGTCTTATTAATAACTTACTGTTACTTAAGGTTATAGGTTATATTATTACGCATTTCGATACACTTGCATCATAGTATAACAGTGCATTTTCCCAGGAGATAGTGTAAAAGTGTCTGTGGTGGACCTGGTCTATATTCTATAATCGATTGTTTATTCGATTCATTATTTATCAATTCTTTAAATTATTTTATAGGGTTAATAATGATTATCATTTTTATCTATGTATTATTAAGCACGTGTTGTATTTTGATTGCAGTTTATTTGGTTATTATCCCTTCTTATATTTTAGAATGGAATTACTTTTTACAATTTTTAAGAATGGCAACATGGAAATGACACATTCCACTTTTGGATTGACAACAACTTCTTTGCACATCAAAATACTAGTATGGTTTAGGAGATCCAACTTCTATACGTGTAAGTCAATTCGTCTTATTTTCTTTTTAACACTTTACAATAAAGTTGAAAAGTGCTTATGACTTTGTTCATTCTGTCTGTCTGTCTGTCCGTTAGCACGATAACTGCCGTAAAAATGACTTTCAAAATGAAATTTTAGTATGTTGTTCAGACGGTCTGTAAGACCTATGGGAATATAAATGAATAATATCACCCAATTAGTTTTGGGTTGAACCCGGGTTGAAAAAATGAAATACATTGAGCCTTATGGGACCTAATTTTTCAAACATTTTTTAAGCGGATTTAAAATTCACAAATTGCTTCGAAAATTGTAGGTAATATTCAAATTATTCCATAAAATATATTAAAAAAAATTCAGCGAAATATATTCAGTAGTTTTTTAAATAAAAATTAAAATAATAATAACACCTCTTATATGAAGCGATCACGTGACCATGATATGAAAATATCACGTGACCCACTTTAAAATGATATATGGCATCCATCTTGTTTCAAAATCGTAATTTTTAATGTTCTTCTTAATTCATATTGAGTGTTGTATCCGTCCTAAAACCATTTTATTTTCGCTTAAATTCTGTGCATCTACATACTGACACAACGCAATTACAATATATTTGAGTTTAAATGCTCATCCAAATTTGATTATTTCTACAACGAAGCCTATTTTTCACCTATGTAAAATGTAAACAGCAAAATATGTAGAATGAGTTGTATTAGAATTGCTGTATTTCTTTAACACAAAATCATTTAGTTCATGGAGTCTGCGTAGCTGATATGAATGAAATATTTATTGATTTTATAAACAGAAGGACGATTTTTTTCGATGAAGTTTTACACATAGAGTTTAATTACTTGTAGCTCCATGGCCTTAATTTTTAAATAAAATAAATTATTATAGTATTGTGATGAATGACATGAATGGGAAATTATTTATGAATAAAATGCTGCTTTTATAGAGAGAGCCACGCATGTTATTTTTTCTATGACGTCATTTGAATGAATTTCAGTTGTTTTCGATGAAGTTTTCAAATATAATAACTTATCGTAGTATTATGATAATTCTAAAATTATTACCGACGAATGTATCATATTTCAGAGATGTTTAAACCAAGCAATTTATATTTCAATGCCGTCATTTAAATGAAGTTCATTTTTTTCGATGAAGGTTTAAGTTTTCAAATATAATAAATTAATGTAGTATTGTGATAAGTTTTAAAATATTACCGAGGAATATATTGCATTTTAGCCATGTTTAAATAAAATTGCTTTGAAGTTGGAAAGTGTTTCATAATCAATGCTTTAAGCATGATTGATCTTTCTTGTTATTATATAGATTGGTGATTACAAGATTATTGAGGGTATCTAAATTTAGGTCTTAAAAATTTACAGTTTGACTAACGCTAGGCTCATTAGGAATTAATTCTAGGTTAGATGGGTAAACGTCAATATTAATTGGATAGGAATCATCAATGATAATACAAATTAAGTCGTCAACATATCTATATATAATATATGAATTACAGTTAAAATGACATTCATAATAACAAAGATATAAGTTAGCGAGTATACTACTACTACAGCCACCTTGTGGTACTCCAGATGTTTGTAAATAAATGTTATCACCTTGGATAATATAATTGTTGTATAACACAAAGTGCAAGAGCATACGAAAGGTTTTGACATTAAATGCAACATTATTGGAAGATAGATAGTCATGATAAAGAGAGATAATAACTTTATATAAATCTTTAATGACAATATTATTAAATAAGTCTTTAAAATCAAAGGTATGGAAACCAAGAATTTGTGGAAGCTTGCTAAGGTGATTTACTAAATCAAAACTATTGTTCAAAATGAAATATCCCGAATTCCTAAATTTAAGAGATTCATTAATTCTATTTAAGAAGTTAAGCAAGTACTTACTAGCTGTAGTGGTAAAGGTATTATGTCCACAAGTTACGGTTCTAAAACTGAGAGGTGATTTATGGAATTTAGGAACCAAAGTAACATAAGGAAATTTACAAAACTTACAATTAATATTTAATTGTGTATATAATTTTAGCATTTTAGTTTTTATTTTGTTAGACTGATTATTAATGGGTTTAAAAATTTGATTATTTTTTAAGTAATTCTGTAACAGAGAAACATAATATATTTTACAAATGATGGCATAATTATTAGAAGCTTTATCTACATAAATTATGACAAAATGTTGTTGTAGTTCTTTAATAGCAGATAGGAGTTGTTTATAAGGATACCTAGGCTTCGTTAATTTAATGTTTTTTTTTATAATATAACATTTTTAAGTAGATGTAAGGTAGTATACTTCCATAGATGGAATGCTTCAATAGGAATGGAATGTTAACAAGCAAGTTGATATATGAATTTATCAAAATCAAATGATATAGACTGAAGAAGTTGTTTAGGGTGATGGCAGAATGGAATGCGAAATTTAGACCCTTTATTCATAATATCCCTAAGTATATCATCCTGAACTATACTAAGATCCCCAGTAATAATGTGTCCATGAGAGGAGTTGACATAAGGGGCAAGATTTTTATTGCTGCATATACATGATGTAAGGTCATCGGAGTTTAATTTCCTGGAAACTTCATTGTAATTGTATATAGTTCTACCAATTGGTAAATTATATTTGAAGGATTTTTGTATTTTGATTTCTTTTACGGGTAACAATTGCTGATGTTTTGCAAATAAATTATTGAAGTTAAGAGAATTAAGAATAGGGTGTTTAAAAGAAATTACACAGTAAGCTATTTTAGTATGTGGATTTGGTGAATGGAGAAGGTGGTAATTTAAGAAATTTGTACGTGAAAGAAGCAAATCATAAAATAAATGTTTAAAATGCTCATGAGTTAATTTTAATTTTAAAAAATTAGTATAAACAATACTTAATTTGCATTTTCTGACTTTATATAACCAAGTTCTAACAGGTAGAAAATTGAAAGTTTGAGAATAATTATATTGCAATTTCAAAATGTCTGCATTATAATCAATAGTTTTACTTAAGTTACCTTTTCCTTTGCCACGCTTATATCGCTTTTTATTAGACGCTGATGACTTTGAATATTGAACAATATGTTTATATACTGAAGATTTATTAGAATTGTATTCAAAACTATTGTTAACAACATTATTATTATTATAAATTTGATTTAAGCCATTGGGGAAGAGAGTTTTATATTTTTTAATGTAATAATTTTCAAATACTAATCTATCGGTGAGTGAAATTTTAATATCTAAAATATAAAGGAATACATTTTTAAATCCGTGTGTAGCAAAGTGCTGATATTCAAATTGATTTTTAGTAGGGAAATCATTAAAGACTTTATGGTCAAATTTTTTAATATGATCCCTGTGGACATTCATTCTCAGATGTAAAGGGTTGCTGGATTGGAAAATATAGGATACGTTACAAATAGTACAATTAAGTTTGTATATGCAATTAAAAACTTTGCAGAATTTCTGTGAAGTGGAATTATTATTAATTTGTAATGGTTCAGCAAAAGGACAAGTTTTGCACCTAAGATTATTGCATCTATTGAAGGAATATGATTTAGATTGAGAGTAGGTATGGTATTCTTCCAAATCGTCTATAACGCTAAATTGGTCAATGTTTGTCGATCTATAATTATCCCAATTCATAATAAAAATAGACCGGACTCTAGGTAATGAATAAAATTTACACCACGAATTTTAATTAAAATTCCCTATAAAACCCCTTCAAAAACTATTTTGTCAGGTTCGAATTTCAAATTATAACTAATACCATGAAGAATTGAAACGAAATTTCGGAGAGTAGCAAAACAAGCGTAGTAGATAAGATCTAAATGAAATTTTCATAAGAAACATTCATAAATAAGCGAAGTGTGGACAAATAGTCATAATCATCCGGAATGGAAGATATACAAAGCCATTAATACATATGTGTCTGACTGAATCCCTACAACTGCAGGCCAAAGAGTGCCACATATAGTGGAAATACATGTCTAGATTAAAATGTAAAAATAAGCAATAAAAGATATTGACGTCTGGGTTAACTGAAAGATACAGAAATAAATAACACAAAAAAACACAATAAACTCTAATGCCTGCCGAGAGATGTCAGCACTATACACACACATATAAAACGAGTTTGAGAATCGAGTGTGAAACCTACCAAAAAGAGCAATAACCCGCAGAAAAAATCATAAAAGCGATGAGAGAACTCAAACCAAAATACTCCAAAATGCGAAATGTGAAGACATACTAAAATCAATCAATTGAAGGAATGAAAGGATTAGCTAAATAAAAACAATATCCATAGAGGGCCATGTTAAGACATAGATGGGCTTGTAGTTAAAGTATAGAAATGCGCTAGCGATAATAATAATCAAAATAAAATTAAATTAAAATTAAAAAGAGAAAAATTAAAAAGAGAAAATAAAAATTAAAAAGAGAATTAAAATTAAAAAGCGAAAATAAAAAATTAAAAAGAGAATAATCATTAATTAAAATGTTCTGTATAGCAAAAATGAAAATAAGATTGTTTGAAGTGATTATTTGATATCAATAGTGATTATACTACAAACTTATGAAGATGATAAAGAGTACATTATAAATATAACATTATACATAAACAAGCACTAAATCGGTATAAAATACCCCTTTTTCCCTGTTCTATATATAACTTAAGGAATTGAAAAAGAATGGCATGTCGTAAAGATTGGTTATTATAATCATTTAACTACACCCTTAGATTAAATTTTATTTGTGTTATAAATCATATATGTAACACAGGTACTTAAGGTACTAATCCCTTTATTCCCTGCATAACTATACATGGTGTAAAGCAAGAATAGTGTATAAAATGAAAAGTTGCAAAACAGAAAAAATTATTTTTGCACGTAGAGCTAGGCTTTTCTGGCTTCCAAAAATTTTTTTTAAAATGAATAAATTGAAAAAAGCGAAAAGCATTTCCAAAACCATGTACGCTATCAAGGGCCATACCTGGTTCGTTAATGCTGATTCTACGTTTCTGTGTACATTACTGTAAATTGTATTACAGAAATAATGCACATGGAGCGACGTAGAAGAAAGTAGAAAGTGGATCAGATATAACTATAAATATAATCAAATAATATATATATATATATATATAAATATATATATGTGTGTGTGTGCATATATATATAAATATATTACATATATATCATATATATATATGTATATTATATATATATATATATATATATATATATATATATATTTGTATATATATATATATATATATATATTATATACATATATATATATATATATATATATATATATATATATATGTATATATATATATATATATATATATACACACATATATATATGTGTGTGTATATGTGTGTGTGTGTGCCCCATATTTTTAAAGAAACCTTCTTCAAATGCTAAATTTACTCCGTAAGACTTCTCCAATATATTTTGTACTATTAATACTCATTAAATGGGAGTATGGTCGTTTTGAAACAAAGTTTCGTTAAAAGATGTTTACATAAACAACTTTAAATAGGCTACTTTAAATAGGCAAATTTAAATAGAAATCAAGGCTAATGTATTTAAATCTTTTTCTTCGGCATTAAGGCTTTCTCCTTATTCTGTTATTGTATTTTCAGAAAATCAATATGTTCTTCTAATTTTATCATTATTGTGGTAAACGTTCACACAAATTTTCCTATAGCTCACGAAAATACTTTATAAAAGCAATTAAAAGTGATAAGGAATACGTGAGCTGCGTATTTAAGTACAAATAATAACGTAATATACAACTGCAGTAATGAGTATTCCAATTAAAAGCAATTCAATGCAAAAATAACCATTGATTATTCTAAAATTACAGCCACCTTGTGCTCACTCCCACAAAATCCGACCTGAAAATGTTTGTTGCCTTGCCAAAAATTGTTTGTGTAAAACAATAATCAAATTATGCAATCAATAACACATATTGGTAAAAATTTCAAATTAGATTTTTAATGGGAATTCATATGAAAATGAAAAAATAGGTTATCAGAAATGGATTTGCATATATTAATTTTAAATCAAATATAAGCATTCAACTATTACTTGCTATTTTGCTCTTTACAAAAACTATATTTGAAGTTATAAGAGAATAGACACACAAACTTAAATTTAAAGACTGAAAAATTGATATACAATCAACCCTCCTATAACTCAGTACTCTCATAATGCGATTTTCCATATAACACTGAGCAGAAATTGTGACATTCCTCCCATAACGTGGTACTCATACAACGCGGTTCCCATATAAAGCGGTAGTCTTATAACACGGTTTCTCTATAATACAACTCAATTAGCGTAAGCAGTCTCCCTATAGAATGCATTTCTTTATTACACTTTTATGGTTGAAATTAATGGGGAAGAGAATTCCCCTAATTTTTCATGCACGTACATCACAATATTTCAATTTCAGTTATCAAGGAAATCCCCTGTAAAATAATTCATACATTCACCTCAAATGCATTGGTAGATGAAAATATGGTTAAAGAATGGTTTGCAAATTTCAAATTAAATTATCTGAAAAGGGGGACTGGATTTGGATAAAAAATTACTTTATTGAAAATAATCCTTCAACAGTTCGAAGTGCAAAGTTTAAAAGACAATTACAAAATTGATTAGCTCCTTATATATAGATTTTGGTACAATTACAAAAAAACTACATTTGAGAACGAAAATGAAGATATGCAAAGTGAAGAGGATATTAAAAGAAAAAGAATTAGACCACTAATATTTGGCAGTGATGATGAGTGCTAATAGGATTTTTGTCGGAAAAAAGTTATTAAGCTTGTATTTTACATTGTTTTTTTAATTTTCTTATATGAAGTCTTAATAAAAATAATTCGAAATATATAAACATATATATATTTATTACCTTTTGTATCTATAAATTTATATTTCATAACTGTATTCATCATAACATGGTTCTCTAAAAATGCAGCTTTATATAACGTAGAACGAATCAGCCTGATTTATATGTTCTGAGTTTCACTTAATGCGGTTTCTATATAACGCGGGATTGTTCTGTTTTGTACTAATTCTGAGTTTCTTAGTACGCTGTTTAAATACAACGCGGTATTCGGTTTCCATATAACACGGTACGAATTAATCTGATTTACACTAATCTGAGTTTCTTATAACGCGGTTTCCATATAACGCGTTATGAATTAATCGAGTTATAGACGGGTTGACTGTATTATAAACTTAACATTCTCGACTTTAAAATTATTATTCTTATTATAGGAATATTGAATATAGTTACAATACTTTCTGAAATTGGAGACCGGGTGACCTTGCGTCCACTGTTAAAATATGATTACTTTTTGAAACACATAAAAAAGAAAATGAAAATATCGGCATATACTCATTCTTCTAAAACCTTCCAGTATATCTACTTGTGAGTTGAAATCGCATTTCACTGCATCTTGAAGTGAATCCAATATTCCACGGAAAATTATTCCAGAAGAGAACTCATTTTAAATTGGTCTTGATATGTATTTGTATATGAACGGATTTCTAAGCTTTTCTTTACTGAAGGTTCATGTCTTACTGGTCTGAAGATTGATTTCCTACTGATTGAAAAAAAAAAAACTACTTCGTCAGCATGATTTGCATATTTGATACTCCTACTCTCTTGAAAGCAACTCAGGGTCATCACTTATATCTGAAGGATTGGCTTAACGATTTTTTGAGATTCTTCCATTTTATGGCAACATTGCTGTTGGCTTGGTGAGATATCCTTCATCTTCGACCCAGACCATCCGACCTATCCGAAGGTGTAAGGTATCTTTGGACGGCCGGAAGTGCCTTGCAATTTAGAGCAGAATCTAGTAGTATTTAATCTGCCCATACTTCATGTGAACACGGGAGCAGTGTAGACAGAGCGGGAATCGAACTTGGGTCGTCGAAATGCAATCCGGTGCGCTAACATTTGGGCTATCCTACTTGGCATGATATTTTTATTGTTTTTCCAAAAACTGGCTGGCACTGAATTTTATTGCAGTATTGTAATTTCTATATTGTAAAAATCTATATTTTTGGAAACGCCGAGTCTGATATATCATTCAGATCACTTGAATTATATTATTCAGAAATCAGATTGTTACTTCTATAACACCTTATTTGGTAATGTTTTCTTTTCCATCTGTTGTTTTTTAAACTTATAATTTTCATAAAATATTCAGAATACTTAGATTATTGATTATTCAAAATATTTTCTTATACGATTTAAATTTTCGTTTTGTGTCATTACAGAAGACAACCGTCATTGCAGTAAAATCTTGTGTACAGTGTAGTGTCAACTTATCCAGTTCAACCATAGATGAAGAGAGTGACCTGGTCAGCCGCAGATGAAGATTTCGTAACCTATGTGAGACAGAAGTTCTTCCCAAAAAGTGGTTCCCAAAAAGTTTAAACCTGAGGGTTAAATTTAGTAAATCCTTTAAGTATATTTCGATTATTTCAGAAGACTGTCCGATTTTGTGGCAGAGAATTTCAATTTGCGAGTATAAAACTAACAGGATCTGCATAAAAAATAGTGAAATGATTAGGTTGCTTAGGGCTAAATTTTCCTTTCGATCTTAAATCGGGAGAAGAAAGTTAGGTCTACTTCAACCAGTATAATAGAATATATTCATCCAAATAGCTCAAATGCTGTAGGGACAGGTGGAGATGCAAGTTTTATAACCATGTACTGCAAATACAAATGTTTAAATTTCAGCAGCTGGCGTAAATGAAACTTCATTTCAAACGGGAATTTTTTCCGAAATAAGTTTTTCACACGTGCGTTCGTGAATGAACAATTTGTAATAGAGTCGGCAAATAGCAGATACGTACATGTTACATACGGAATTTTGTAAAATATTTAAATACTAAAGTACCGTGAATAATTCGGTCATGTTATCCCACTGATATCGTTAAAAATAGTGGCGTACAGCTTACGGGTTATCAAATGTTATTACTTTAGAAATGTAAAGTATAAACGGTGGATATATTGCAAAACATTTTGGATAAATACATCTATCTCTGACTTAAACTTTTATTATGTATCAAGGGGCCTGTACCAGTCAGAATACGTTGCCGCTTTATTAAAGGAAATTCCCACTGGTATGCCCGCAATTCGTGCATGAACTTAAACGTCTTCGTACACAAAGCCATACATCTATTTTTGTAAGTGAATATCTTTCAAAAATCGTGATTTCAGTCAGAGTTCTTTAACCTCGCCTAGCGTCTGCGGCTAATCATTTATTTTTGCGGCTTTCACTCAGTGGATATAGTTTTTCGTGGTAGAACCCCTGGCCTTCTTGCTAATGCATTTTCCCCTTTAGTATTATATCATCTTTTGCAATGCTACGTTGACTTTATCACCCGTTGTAAATTTGTCGATTTTTAGTTATCAAAGTAGACGTCACGGATCTTGGTGTAATTGTTCTGTAGGCATTTCCTTTAGCCCATAAAACTATCCTTTGACGTTTTTATGGTCTTTTGTGGTATCGTAAAAAATTCCTATTTCTTGATACATTGACCTTTGAAAAAAAATTCTTGTTATTTGTTTAAAATATACACATTTTATTTGACCTTGAAATTTTTCTCATATTTTTCATTACGTGTCATTAATATCTGACGTGTATTGATTAAAACAATTGTGCTAATTTTGATTCTAATAGGTATAGTCAGTCTAGAGATGTAATGTTCTTAGATTCATCTAAGGATCGACAACCATTATTAAAATTATATTTTATTCGCATTCAGCTATGCTTACGGGTATCAATACATCAGGAGTCAAATATCTTATTTCCCATCACAATACGTCAATGTATTGTAGGGAAAGTTTAAACGAAGTTAGCCATTGCAATATCTTGTTATACCGATAAATGCGTTGAAATGCTACTTTGTACTTTGAGAACAAAATAAATGTCGGTTACATTCATAAACTAGGATACTACGATTCATAAATAAAGTTTTACAGTCTTCCATATTTTTAGTTTCAATTGTTTTTCGTTAGATGAGTGCTTTTATTACCACCCAATTTCAAGTGTGAATGTTTTTACACTCATGATAAATGCAGTTTTTATTAAATATATAAAAATTAAGAATAGAGAGAAAGGTGGTCGCATACTAAAAGGCAATTTTATTTTACCCTTGAAAGATGTAGCTTGTTTAAATGTGCATTCCTGGATCATAAAACGATGCATTCATGTATCTAGGTATTATTTTAATAACTTTTTATGTAAATAATCCCTACAGAGTTTGACACATGAAATATATATTTACGCTAGGTTTTAATGTGTGTGCATGAAAAGAACAAATATATGTATGCAAAGTACCTCATAAACATTCGAAAATATATCCACTGTAGATGGGAGGAGCAAATGTTTATTTTAAAAGTTCTAGGAGAAAATAAATAGACAAATATTATTGGAATAAAACTTCTGCAATTCTTCTCTAGTTCTTGGGAATCGTTAAAAACCTATTATCTTTAAAGAAAAAAATGGAACTTTTATAAATATGTTCTTAATAATTGAGTCCAAAACAACATATCTCATAAAAGCAATTATATCCACATACGTCCAAACTCATATCTTTATTAAAATATAACAAAACAAAACAAATCGTTTTATAACACTATACAATGTCGAGTTCAACAACAAGAAAATTGTGGTATTGTAAAAAATATATTTATTTAAATTTTAATTAGCTGCTTTAATGGTAAAAAAAATCCCCCAAAGCCCTATAAACCTCCTTCCAAAAATGCTATGAAAATTAATAGCCTCTTTCCAAAAATGTTATAAAAATTTATAGCCTCTTTCAAAAAATGTTATGAAAATTAATAGCCTCTTTCTAAAAATGTCATGAAATCTCAAAAAAGTTGTTGTCGAGGCCCCGCAGGACTGAAGTTGTACTTTTATGTCTAGGGTATCCTGTTAAAGGATTATAAGCCTGATTTGAAAAAGGATGGTCCGTCATAAATATACTCAACTTATTCAAATCTGAGAATCAGAACATTGACTCCATCACATTTTCTTTCTTTTAAATCATTCATATATTGTGTAAAAAGTTAATATTAAATGTATAATTTAGTTCCTAGTTTCAAATTAATAAGTTTCATTTTTTAAATGTACACTATTGCCAAAACTATTCACACATTATCATTATTATCGCCTATTGATTTAAAGATTTGATACCAACTTTGAAAAACACAAAAATATTATAAATGTTCCATCAAAGTTAGTTGCCAATAATATAGTAAACTGTCATATAACAAGCTTGTTTTAAAAAATAAATATCTAAAATGTCCTTTTAAATATATGCTATCAGCAATCTGTCAGCCTTAATGATCGTTGAATGTGTATTCTCTAACCTGAAACTGTAAACAATCTCAAAGAGAAATATATCTAAATTCGAAGGGTATACATGACATTTTAAGATTTCTGAAATGAATTATATAGCAGGGGATTTACTTGCAGAGTTTTCTCGATACAGTCCTTAGGAGGCTAAACCTAGGAACTCTATTTCAAATTAGTAATTTTCTCGAGAAATACAAGTATTCAGGTCGATAAATATGATTTATTACTCAGTGGTAGCAATTATTGACTGTAATTTCTTGCTTACACAATATGAACAATATTTGTTATTTTTACTGAAATTGTAAAAAAATTAATATTAAACTTTAAAAAACTCTTAATATATATTTACTAAAAGGAAATATATTATTTAAACTATCAAAATGAAATATGATATATAATTATAATATGATTTATGCAAAATGAAATAAGAAAATATTGGGTATTTTTCAGGAAAGTATGAAGATTGCGAAAGTTCCTCTTTATGAAAAAATGGGTTTTAATGATTATGTAATTATAGACTAATATATTCATCCGATTTTTTCTAAAATATTGGAAAAACTAGTGAATAGAATTAAAAAATATAGTAATAAATTATAGCATCGCATTCATTCTTCTTACTAATTTTTCTTTAGAAACAATTTCAATACTGAATCGACGTTTAATTATCTTTAATAGTTTTATTGTGTATAGCATTGACAAAATATACTCTGTTGCAATAATATTTGCGAACCCATAAGAAACTGAGCTACAGCCGCGAAACTCAGCATATATGTATCGTTTGAGGAAATATGCGAATGATTAGAATTTGGTAGCAAAAAATAAACGTTTTATTAAGAAATGGCGGCAACAAGAAGATAATATTTTAGTAAGGGGTCCGTCCTCCCCTGGCAGTTATACAAGCCGATATTCAGTGCGGCATAGAGTCAATTAAGTTACTCATGTCCCTCTGCGGAAGATTCTTTCAAAAATGTTGCAAATGGTTAGCTAATTCAGTGGTATTCTGAGAAGGCTGCAGTTGCCGTCCCAGCATGTCGCAGACGTGTTCTATTGGTGATAGATCTGGGGACCTAGATGGCTATGACAGAGAATTAAATCCTCGAAAATATTGTTGAAAAATTCCTTCAGTATGTGGACGACTGTTGTCTTGTTGGTACATTTAACCTAAGCTGCTTAATAGAATATGTAGAACAATTGGCTGCACAATGTCATCGATGTACAAGCAAACTATCATATTGGCTTTCAGCACAACTAGACGAGATCGGCTATCCCACGATATGGTTCCCGTGACAGTTACATCACGTGAGATGGCAGTGGGCTGCTCGACAACAAAAGCGGGATCACCACAGAAGAAAGGGAGAAGGCTGATTGGCCGGTAAGACTAAACTTTCTGATAGTCTGTGCATTTTTTGAGGATCGGGGCTACTTTGGTTTTTTCCATTGCTTCGTAAAATCAATTTTCAAGACAAGCATTGAAAATTTCCAAAAACCAATCTTAGTTGATTACGAACGTATCTCCAATGATATCTACGTGAAGCCCATTTATTCCAGGGACTTTTTTCATGTTCATATAGCATAGGATAGTTCCTGCATATTAAAGCGGTGTGTGACTATAACATCATTATTTTGAAGAGGGATATTGTCATATACTTTGGGAAAATGATAAGCAAAATTTCTTACCGCTTTTGAGGAACTAGTGAAGGTTTCATTCCGCTTGAGCACTGCTGCAGTGAGAATCATTAATTTATCTCTTTCCTTCGCCAACATATAATGATCGCGAAAGGCGCTGCCAAAAACTTTAATATTCAAATAGTTTATAAAAACTTGACTATGGTAGAAGCAACCTGTCTACGGCAAATGACATAATACCTTTTGAAATTGATTTTTCTTATGAGCCTTAGGTCATCGTCAGTAGTAGACTGGAAGGGCCTCCTCAATTATCTGACTTTACTTCACATACACTGGAATTGAACAAACCACCAAATCACATTATAACGTCTTTGATCATTTTCCTCACCCCCTCCATACACTTTTGGTACATATTTCAATAACCACTAAATTTGGTAATAATATTGCTAATGTCTACTTCGGTCTGAAGCCAATTTAAATCTTCCAGAATACAGATTTGACTTTTCAGATTCAACCTTTGAACCAATCCAAAATTAAACAATATACAATTATAGTCACTAATTGATATGCTCTTACTGATTTCCCCGTCACTGATATTGCTTAAATCCAGATGTCTGATAAAATATAAATCAGACCAGCTTATTCCTGTCGAACTCTGATAGGTAGGGTGAGAATCAGGGTCTCTTGCAATCATCAGATGATATTTGCCAATGAAATGAATATGGTGTTAGCCCCTTTCAACTGTGGGTCTTGAGCTCCTTATAAGTTTCCTTTAGCATTAAGATCAACACAGAGAGTGGTAGGATAGTTATCGAATCTAGCCGAAATAGGATTGATATTATTGAGGTAGTACACTAATTTTAAGAGGGTAGACAGAGATAAAATGATCTGTAAATTCCCATCCTCCACTCATAAAACTATAATGTCTCGCTGGGTAGATAAAGCAGTATATTGCAATCTAGGAGATTCCATATCTAGGATTACCAATGAGGCTAATGATGATATAGTCGTTCTGCAATTTTACTATAAGCCAATTGAGTTAATAAGGTTCATAATGAGTTGGCTTACAGTTGGCGGCACTAATGTGAGTTAGGCTGATTTCCAGAAAGCGCCAGAGAGAGGTATTCGAGTTATGCACAATATTTGATTTTAGTGGTAGTATAGAGATCTTTTAAGTACACTTTAGAGTTCCAGTCTGTAAAAGAATAACAGGTTCAAATTTAATTCTAAACTTCAAATTGCTCTTAGCGCAGTCAAAACAATTTGTGGGATCTTAACAATTTGCGGATTTGGGGGAACTTGACAATTGTTGCATACCTCTACAGCCGAATAAAATTTACTAATATCATCGGAATATCTACATTTATAGCCTGTGGTTGTTCTAACGCAGTGTTTCCCAAACTTTTGACATATGTGTACCCCTTCTATAATTTTCGTAACGCTGAGTACCCCTCGTAAAAAAAAATGGATGTAATTTAATAACAATCAAAATGTATTTTTTTATTTTTTGTGACATACACAAAATAATAAGAAAAGAGAAATAAAATTATTCATAATAAAATATAAATAAAAGTTATATTATAAATAACGTTTATTTGGATCAATGAGAAGGATGAAATTGTTTGTGCTAAGATAACAGATCGTCATTATTTGGTTCCCTGGTTGTTAATTTTAATCTCAGATATGGTTCCACGTCCAATAGTCTGTTCCTTTTTTCGACTTAATGTCTACAAATTTTAAAAAGGCAACTTCACATAAATATGAAGTTGGAAATGGCAAGATGTATTTTAGAACTTTTTCTGTTAAAACCGGATACAAAAGTTGCATTTGTAACCAGAATGATGTTAAAGTACTCTCCTTATGTATATTTTTCAAGAATCCGTCTGAAGCCAATTCCAACAATTGCTCTTCTTCCGCAAGCGACAAATCTTCTAGCATGGATGTTGTGTTAATGTTAAACGGATATCTTATCCATTCAATATTTTTGGTTAAATCAGGGAAACAGTTTTTCAAGCCCACGTGAAAACTCTCCAAATGCTGTGTTATGCATTTCAGAGTATCAGCATCAATTTTAGTAGTCGAACTTGTTATAAACTCATGAAGAGAGGGAAACGAGTCTACTTCTCCATAACCAACTCTCTTTTGCCATAACTTTAGTTTTGCGATGGCAGCGTTCACTTTATCTTGAACGTGAAACAATGAAATTTCTTTGCCTTGTAACGATAAGTTGAGGCAATTTAAAACAGAGAATATATATGCTAAGTATGCTAATTTACAAAGCCATTTCCAGTCATGTAAACAATTTCTCAACTCAAATCTATCATTAAGAAAACATTGAAGTTCATGTCTAAGTTCAAACAATCGATTTAGAATTTTTCCTCGAGATAGCCAACGAACATCGGTATGATAAAGAAGCTGGATATGACTACTTCCCATTTCTTTGCATATTTACGAAAAAAGTCGTGCATTCAAAGGACGATTTTTAGTGTAGTTAACTATTTCCACGCTTTCATCCAGAACTTTCTGTGGATCAGCGGGCATCTTACTTGTTGCCAAAGCCTCTCTGTGTATGCAACAATGTGTGGATATGACATTTGGGGCAACATTTTGAATTCTTTCAACGAGTCCTTTATTAATTCCGACCATACTTTTTGCTCCATATGTGCTTATTCCAACACATCTATTCCAATCAATTTTGTTCTCTTGCATAAATTTTTTCATAACATTAAAGATATCTTCTCCTGTTGTGTGACCTAATAAAGGCTGGCAAAATAAAAAGTCGTCATGAATTTCTTGATTTTCTTCGTATCTAACAAACGCCATAAGATTTGCAAAATTCGCAATATCAGTGGACTCATCGACTTGCAATGCATAATAACGACTTTGAGAAATATCAGATAATAACATATGTTTCACATTATTAGACATATCAATGATTCGCCGATGAACTGTATTATTTGAGAGAGAAACGCGGTCAAAAGTTTGTTTCGCTCTATCTCCTATCAGTACTTCTGCCATTATCTTGGCTGCAGGCTTGATTAAAATTTCGCCAATGGTTTCCGCTGCACTACATTTTGCAATTAAAAGCGACACGCAATACGAAGTTTCTAGCATTTTTTTATTGTCACCTCCTGTCAAACCCCGCATTACTTTTCGAGACTGATTTAAATCCTTAAGTTTATTTTCAAAAAATTCTATGGGTTTATCTTTGTTCTGATTATGGTTCATCTCAAAATGGCGCTTTAAGTTGAATGGTTTCATGTTTTCGTTTGTTAGATTTTCAAAACAAATGACGCAAAATGGAATAGGCTCATTTTCATCTCCAGTCCATGAGAATCCAAATTCAAGATATTCTTTGTCGTACTTGCGAGTTTTCCTTGCTTTTTTCTTAACAGGTTCTTTCAGAATTGAAGTTGATTTATCGTTAATTGCATTATTTCCTGTTAGTTGATTGTTACTATCATCATTACTTTCTTTCGGTGTAGTAGCTCCAGATTTCAACCAGCTATCCATAATCTATGTTAGGGATAAAAATTATATTTTATAAAAATAATCAAAATCAGTAGGACTTACTAAAGCACATAACAAACATTTCCTATAAGAAAAATGACACATAAGCTAAAAATACACAGGCGCCTGGAGAAGCCACTAACTATTAACGAAGTAAGTTGTTTCTGTAACGAAGTGTGGTATATTTCCGCCGTGTCACACCGGACCATCTCACGCCTCACAAGACTGTCTTGACTTGACTCATGAGAACGTAGAATTAGGCGCAGCTAAGCACGGTGCAGTGCATATCCCCACCAAACTCCGGTACAACGCGTAAACCCACCAAACTCCGGTGCAACGCGTACCCCCACCAAACTCTTCCCGTACCCCTGGGGGTACGCGTACCACATTTTGGGAAACAATTCTCTAACGTATTCCTGCTTTTAACTTACATGGGTAGTTTCAAGCACTCCCTCGTTTTAATTTGTTATTTTATAAATCAGAATATCTTTCGTAAATTCATTCTTCCTCTAAAATGAGGACAATAATTTGAGATTGTTAAAGTTAATTTTAGATAGTTAACCGCTTAAATCCACTTGTCAATTAGTTTTGCTCATAATTTAATTTTCTTATCGCTTTTGACCTCGATATTAAGCTTATGAGAGTCAACAATTGAATGTCACATTTGGTCGTATTAGCAGAAAATAGTGACTACGTGCATAGTTCTTCTTGAACTAAGGAACCTGTCCATGGTCTTATCATTAGTACGCCCGGGTAAAGGTAGAGGAAGGATTAAAAATATTTTTTTTTAAGTTTACTTTAATTTTTTATCCAGTTAATAAATACGCGAGATTTTGCATCCTTTTTACTCCAAACCGTTCGTAAATATAGAAATATTTATCATAGAGTTTCAATCTCATTTCGACAGTATTGAGCCAATAATGACTTCCAATATTGTCCCATTATTCATTGTCCAGTAATAGACAATATTGGCATCCCATTATATGCCTAATATTCAGCTATCATTGGCTGCCAATATGTCCAAAATATTGGAACTATTTCCAATGCAACTTTTATATTGGTTTAATATTATAATACCAATATATAGTCATTATTGGTGGACAATATATCCGGCATAGTAGCGTTTCATTGGGAATAATTCCAATACAGCACCAAGATACAATATTGGTCCGATATTTGACTAATACTGGCATTCTACTGGGGTGTATTATAAATTTTTATAAAGCTCTAATGCATATGAGATACATATATTGTTATTTTTAAGTCTTTAGGGTTCTCAACAATTCATAATATCTTCAATAGTTTTAATAAAAATAGCGATTTAATATTTTTTTTCTGTTATTTAATTTTTATAGCCGAAAGGAAAATAATCTGTGAAAAAGAAATAGTTTTGAAAGTGTTTCTAAATCTACAAGAAAAAGAAGGACAAGAGAAACATTATTCTTCCACAACCACTTTATTAAAAAGTATTATATCAAAAAAGTCCAAATGTACTATTTACATTTTGGCTTAAGGCATTTTAATATCTCATTTCATATTGATTTTCCCTCCTTTCCATGATATATGTCCTTCATACTTTCGCTCAGTTATTACTTTTAAAATAAATCATTTTTCAATTTCAAAAGATTCAAACAGACATTGTTTTCTTATTCAATATTAGAAATTATCGTTGCTAATTAAACATTACAATATTTGTTATTCTTTAAGTTATGTTAAAAGTGATATGATTACCAAAAATGTTATTTTTATTACATTTATTTTATCTTAGATGTAATATAGTGACATAGTTAGAGAATATAATGTTATTTCTCTCTCTATCTATAGCTAAATAAACCAGCTGCGTCTGACAAATTATTTTAAAATTTTCTGTCAAGGCTATAGCGCCGGACCTATTGCATTAAATGATTTACAAATTCGCATGATAATTCAAATTACTGTACCGTATGTCGATCATGTTTTGATTACAGTTGGATTATATTTTCTATTTTTATACAATAAAGAATTGAATATTTTACTTTCACTATTTTCGAAGTGAAACATTTATTTCCCTCCATTATCTTCAAAATTGAACTTTTCATTGTGGAAACCACAAATGCCATTTCAAAAGAAATGATATTTAAATTATTTGTCTTTGTTGAAAATTCTGCTGCAATTTCAAAATAAGTAATGTTTACATTATTTAAACAATTAAAAATATGTGTATTGCTTAGAGTTCTACTGCTGAAGATATTGTTGAGATTTTTCTTGTTATCAGCTAACGTTATCGTTAGATTTTAAGTATCTTATTGTTGTAAACATGTAACTATAAGTTACATATTTACACTTCGCTGTAGGGATGAAAGAGCTTATCACGAAACGAGATCCTTGAGTTGGAGAGTGTCAGTGAACAAAATACAGAACACTGACGGCCGTATTTCACCTGAGAGCTCGGGTGGTTAGTAATCGGCAGTGAACCCCCCGAACTTCTTCGACTGGGGGGGGGGGGGGGTTGACGAGCAAGGGGCACGAGGGCGGTCGTGTGCGAGTGGTAGGTTGATAGGCTCGCGAAGCGAATTTCGGGAGTTGGTGAATGCCAGTGATCAGTGACCGGACTCCAAAGGTATCCATCAAAATAAAATATGGCTTCCAATTTTTTTCCGTTGTGTTTTTTCGTAGATATTTAAATATCGTTTAGATTTATATTTAGTGATGCATCCGTTATAAAAATGCTTTATTTTTGCGTATTATCCGTGTATCTAAATTCTGTGATAAATGCAATTACAATATTTTTTATTTTAAATAATCTCTAAATTTTATTTATTCCTACAATGAAGTCTATTTTTAATGCTAAACTATAGCATACAGATTGTGAACAAAACGATTATACGGTGAGTTGTATAAGAAATACGGAATTTGTTTTGACACAAATTATTTAGCTCTGAACTTTGGAATATAAGTGATAAGAATAAAATATTCATTGATTTTACATACCGAGGCAAATGATTTATAAAATGAAATAGTTTGACATGGTTACAGCTAGAGATGTGGATTTTTCGGAAAATTTTGAAATAATTTTCTATATTATATCACAACTGAAATAATATGTTCTGTGACTTTCTAAAGTAATTATGCTTATATTACAGCTACAGTCAAAC
The DNA here is from genome assembly GCA_951213105.1 of Amaurobius ferox. Classification (NCBI taxonomy): domain Eukaryota; kingdom Metazoa; phylum Arthropoda; class Arachnida; order Araneae; family Amaurobiidae; genus Amaurobius; species Amaurobius ferox. Next base: position 78,051,081 of record OX578141.1, read on the forward strand.
ATATATTATATAAGAAAACTAAAATATGTTTAAAATATAGTAATATATAGAAAAAATATACATAAAAATTTATTATATATGTATGCTGCAGTTAGCAGCAACAATTTATTATTTTCCTTAAATACCCTTGTTTTGAAAAATTCTACTTTATCTATAATAATGTTTTTTATCTTAAAAATTCCAATTTTATAGCATTGCACAAAAGGTATAGCATGAGAAATGATTTTAAAATGTTAAACCTTATCATAATCATAAATAATTTACTGTTTGTTATAGGTATAAAATGTAGATAACAAAACACGATATTCTAAAAAGCTTAAAAATCGATTATAATTGAAAATACATTAAATATTACATTGCATTTATTTTAATAACTACAAATAATTCAGAGGGAAAACAATCTAATATCTTCATAAAAAATAACAAAAATAAAAAATAATTACTAGTTTATTATATGTATAAAGTAAATTATTAAATATGTAAACATAATATATGAGAAAAACTAATTTAAAAAATGCTTGTAATTAAGCACTTTTAAAAATTAATTAAAAATACCTGATTATAATTAAACGAGTGAGTTTCATGAGAAAGACGAGGCAATTTGCAAGATGTATTCAGCATATATTTAGTGCTATTAAAGCACTTTCCCTCAGTAGAACTTGGGAAAGTATTGAATTTTTGTTTTAATGCTTTTATAAATCTTGGAGAACTTAATTGTAAAAGTATAGCCTTCTTAAAACTTTATTTGAATTTTTACTGATAATGAGTAAAAATCACTTGTAGACTTTTGGTCGTCATTCATTATTTTTCTTCAAAATAAAGAACGCATTCAACACACATTTGTATCCGACGCTCCTTCATTTTGCTTTTCAAAATTAGAAAATTGAATGATCAAAAGCTTCTTGTAAAACTACTTTCAGAAAACCAGTTTGGAAAGATTTTCAAATTTATTTAAAAGAAGAGTGAAAATTTTTCCGGAAAAACGTAGCGGAAAATTTTCCGACCCACATTTCTAGTTACAACCATGGAATTAGAGTGGTTACAACAATCTCGAAGAACTAATTTAACATAAGTAAGCGATATGGTTTTTATAATAATGAAATGTTATAATTAGGACGTTATATTAACTGCAGAAGCACAGTAAATATTTCGCAAATTATACTCTCGATGGCTTCATTTGAAGTGCAACTACCATTGTCGTTTTCGATGAAGTTTCAAGATTAATTTTGTCAGTGTCAATTTTTGAAGATGTTTAAAATGTAAATAAAATTGCATTTCAGTTGGAACGGGTTCCATAATCAAAGTTTTATGCATGAGTGATCTTTCGTGTTTTAATTTGCGTTGAGTACTTTACGCATCATTCAAAGGCGCTCAAAATACCCCCGTCTTAAATTTCAGCGATCGATAAGTATCCATATAAGTCCTTCTCTCAGATCCTTCTGAATACATTCTATTATATGCCTTATTTTTTAAGATGTTGTCAGAAAAAAACTGCTATACAGCCAAAACGGCGTCCATTTTAGCCGGCCCACAACGGAATTAAATAAATCGTTAATTTTTATATATAACACATGAATAATAACTTCATTCATATTTTTATGCAAGAAAATAAATTAACCAAATTTTGAATGCAAAAAGTATCTATTTTGAAAAAAGCTACATTCATACAGCCTAAGGCCCAGGCCACTCGACTGGCCCTAAGGCTTGCAGCAGTTAGGGCCAGTCGAGTGGCCTGGGCCTTCAGGTATTTGGATGGCTGTTGAAGGATCCCATCAAATTAACTATTTTTATGAATGTAGCTTTTTTCAAAACAGATACTTTTTGCATTCAAAATTTGGTTAATTTATTTTCTTGCATAAAAATATGAATGAAGTTATTATTTATGTGTTATATATAAAAATTAACGATTTATTTAATTCCGTTGTGGGCCGGCTAAAATGGACGCCACCGTCGTAATATATGTATGTTGGAAAAATGGGAAACCCCACACATGTGTCCTTTGGCACTTCCCGGCCGTCCATACAGTTACCTTACACCTTTCTGGTAGGTCGGACGGTCTGGGTCTCAACAACAACACATGCGTCCTTCTCTTAGATCCTTGGGAGCACTTTCTATTGTATGTATCCATGTATGGTTTTTAAAGATATACCCAGAAAATTGTGGCACGCACGGCCAGTATAATATATAATCATTCTCTTCCTCTTTTAACATTTAAAAAATATTCAGCATTCTCGAAAACATATAACTAAATGTATTCTGAAGGATTTGAAGAAACATTTCTTTCCGGCATATATTAAGACGATATTCGAAGGGTTTTTGCAGGATCCCATGACATTAACTATTTTTTCTAAATGTTTCTAAAAAAAAATTTCTAAATGTTTCTTTAAAATTACAGTTCCAGTATTCTAAAAATTGGCTAATTTATTTTCTTTCATAAAAATATGCGTAAGAACATTTACGTGTTGTATACTAGTAAAACAATAATCACATTTTTAACACTTTACAACATAGTTGAAATGCGTTTATTACTTTATTTAATCTGGCTGTCTGTCTGTCCGTCTGTCCGTTAACACGATAAATGCCTTAAAATGACTTTATCAAAATGAAATTTTAGTATGTTGTTCTGACAATCTATGGGACCTATGGGAATATAAATGAATAATATCACCCAATTAGTTTTGGATTGAACCCGGGTAGAAAAAATAAAATACATTGAACCCTATGGGCCTAATTCTTCAAACATTTTATATTCAGTAACATATTCATAACTTTAAACATATATATATATTCAGTAACTTTTAAATAAAAATTAAAATAATAATTATACCCAATATATGAAGAGATCACGTGACCCAATTCAAAAAAAAAAATTGCCTCCCATCTTGTGCTGAAATAGGGATTTTTAAAGTTATTTTTAATTTATATTTAGTTTTGTGTCCGTCCTAAAACCGCTTAATTTTTGCTTAATTTCTGTGCATCAACAACGCAACAACAACTTTCTGAAACAACGTAATTACAATATATTTAAGTTTAAAAGATTATCAAACTTTGATTATTTCTACAACGAAGCCTAATTTTCACGTATGGAGACTGTAAACACATGAAGCTGTAAAATGAGTTGTATAAGAAATGCTGAATTTCTTTAACGCAGATTTATTTTTCGCTGTCTGCAATGTAGTTGATAGGAATGAAACAGTCATTGATTTTACATAGTAAACAGACGATTTTGTAGCAGACTTTTTCGATGAAGTTTTAAGCACAGATTTAAATCACTTTTACCTTCACGGTTTTAAGATTTTAAATAAAATAAATTATTGTAGTATTGTGATGAATGAAAGGAACAGAATATAAGTGTATGAATGAAATTTTTACTGCTTATAAAGAGCCAGGCGATTCATATTTCCATGACGTCATTTGAATTAAATTCATTTCTTTCGCTGAAGTTTTCAAATATAATGAATTATTGCAGTATTGTGATATATTTAAAAATATTACCGCTGAATGTATCGCATTTTAGAGATGTTTAAATAAAATTGCATTGCAGTTGAAAAGCGTTTCATAATCAATGCTTTATGCATGGTTGATCTTTCTTGTTCAATTTTGCTGCTGATGTATCAAAACGTACGCCATTTTTGTAGATTAGACAGTTTTTTTTTTCTGAAAAAGTCTTAAAAAAGGATCAACACTCTTTCATACATATATGTATTGACAGATGGTATATACAAGTTATTCATATATGATAAAAGCGAAATGTGTAAACATATTTTGCAATGTGTAAACATGTGTGCCATGTGTAAACATATTTTCGTCCATTTTCCACTAAATTGAGGTGCCTGTACATAAACAAGTACTACAATATTTCTCATTGGGATTTTTAACTTCCCTTCTAAACATCTATGTACAACATCTATGGACATCTTTGATAATACTGATCCGGCTGAAAAAAAATTATGTACGAATATATCCTGTAGTATGCTTTTAACGTAATATTATATCTTTCTAAATGTTGTGCTGGCTGTGCGCATTGCGCGCAAGTATATTTTACTCTATGAAAAATCACAGACGAGTTTCCTTTAAAAATACATAACAAAATAAAACTAAAATAAATATAAGGGTAGTCTGTTATATGGCTGTGAACACAGCATCACGATTTTTTTCTAGCAGCTGTCCTGCGCAGAAAGCTATGCGGAATTTTATATTTTGTGGTATTATTTATTAAATAACTTAATTAACATATACCAATAAACTATACCAATAAACAATTACTATACTAATAAGTAATAGATAACTGCATAAATGCGATTGCCTCAGCATTATTTTTCATAGACGTGAAACACGGTTAAGAGATAAGGGAAATCTGAATACAGATATTGCCCTTTTTTTGTGCCACAAAAGTATTTTTCAAAAAGTCTTTCCCCATAAAGCTAGAGTACTGTCGCGAAATTGCGCACATTCTAGAAAACTTATCCGTAGAAGATGCCATTCTTTGCAAGATCAGGTACGCAGAATACATTTCAGTGCTTTTTTGTTTTTATTTATTTTTACTTTTTTAACTGGGAAGATGAGACGGTTTTTGCCTAAATTCAATACACCAGTTTTTTTTTCCAAATTCTCCTGAAACAGTTCATTTCCTTGCAATATCATGTACATAGAAAATAGAAAGAATCAAAGTTAGGTTCTTTACTTTTGAAAAGTTTTCCGTTGTTTTTGACTGTGAAACTGCGATCCCTTTATTTGTGCCCTTTACTTCTGATTCACCCCAAATTGAGCTTATAATAAAATACTTCAATATAAGTTATTCAATGAGGGACAACAATATCTCGAGAGGGCCATGCTCCATATTTACCATACTATGCAAATAGAACTTGAAAAATTTCCACAGAGACGTCAAAATGCGAGGTATTTTGAGGAAAGAACAATGTAACCCATACCAGCCTATTTTATCCTCAAGAGAATTGATATATTGAGAATTGATAATTGATTGATTGGGTCGATATTCTTCAATTTAGAATGACTGATTCAGGTAAAAATATTCAAAATATCTAAACATCCATGTGGAGGAAGTAACGCTTCCTAATAATTTACCAGCAAAAAGATATACAAAATTTAAAATGCTCCAATGTTTACTACGATTTAAGTGGGAAGAGCATAACATGCTTTTACTCAAAGTTTATAAAGAATGTAAAAATAGACAAAAAAGATCAACCATGCATAAAGCACTGATTATGCAACACTTTCCAACTGAAAGGCAATTTTATTTAAACATCTCTAAAATGCGATACATTCAGCGTGATATTTTTAAAATTATCACAAATGAATTATCACAAATCACAAAACAAATGAAATTTATTCAAATAACATCATTGAAATATAAATCGTCTGGCTTTCTATATAAAAGCAGTGAATATTTCATTCATAAACTTTTTTCCGTTCCCTTCATTCAGTGGCGATATTTTTAAAATTATCACAATACTACAGTAATTTATTTTACTTAAATAAGTAAAACCATGGAGGTAAAATTACTTTCGAACTCCATGCTTAAAACTTCATCAAAAAAGCTATAATATGAAATTGTATCTTTCTCTATGTAAAATAAATGAATGTTTCATCCATATCAGCTATATTGCAGACTCCACAGCCAAATAATTTTACGTTAAAGAAATTCAGCAATTCTTATAAAACTCATCTTACAGCTTGATGTGTTTACATTCTCTATACATGAAAGTTAGGTTTCGTTGTAGAAATGATCAAAGTTTGATGATCATTTAAACTCCAAAATATTGTAATTGCGTTGGCGCAGTATATAGAAGCACAGAAAAAATAAATAAAGCGATTTTAGGACGGATGCAACACTAAATATAATTGAAAAGGACTTTAAAAATCACGATTTTGACACAAGATGGATGCCACATTTTATTTTGAAGTGGGTCACGTGATCTTTTCATATAATATGGGTTTATTATTTTAATTTTTATTTAAAAAGCTAACAAACATATTTTGCCGAAATTTTTTTTATATATTTTATATAATTTGAATATTTTTTAAAATTTTTGAGGTAATTTGTGAATTTTAAATTCGCTCTAAAAATGTTTGAAAAATTAGGTCTTATCACGCGGGTTATATCCGAAACTAATTGGGTGATATTATTCATTTACATTCCAATTTGTCCCACAGACCGTCTCAACAACATACTAAGATTTCTTTTTGATAAAGTCATTTTTACGACGTGCGAACGAACAGACAGACAGACAGAATGAACGAAGTCATAAACACTTTTCAACTATGTTATAAAGTATTAAAAAACACTAAGCAATTTGATATATAGGAACACTAAAATAGTACACGTCTTCTCATGGGATTAATATACCATGAATTTAATATAAGTGGATAAAGAAAACGAAGCCTATATATATTTTAAAGTAGGTTTTATGTTTATCAGGTATGTCGAATTAAGACTGTTTTGTATAGAGCTTTACAGATATAATACAACGTTTTAATAGTTTCATAGTAAACTGCATTTTATAATATTTTGAATTCCATAACAGTTTGAATAGAATTACATATTACATATTTAGATTGCATGAACTGTCTATAACTTCAAATTAGAATATTTTAAATTACGTAATAAAGGGTTCAGCATAAACATAAAAGATTAAATATGACTATATTGATAAAGAATACTTTTTCAAGCATTATTCAGTTTACATTGTTTCTTCATTTTCACTTTCACAAAAGTGTCAAGATATCCCCTCGTAAGTTGTTGAAAACGAGATAATTCAAAGCTGGAGAGACAATTTAGTCGAGTATGGGCACACTTGAGTCATTTGAAAAGGAATATGTTCTGCGCAATTAAATAGGTAGAACTAGAAGAATTGATATATTTTCACAACATAAATGAGTTTTGTAAGACACATACTTTATTTTCCAAATAATTATATGGACATTGCATTGTTTCAAAATTTAATGAACTCTTTGAAGCATGCGTATATTTATTTCTAGGATTTTGAAACACATCGAAACATTATGATTAACTTTTGTAATAATTTTGCCGTCTGTTTTATGGCCTAATTCCAAAATCATGAATTCCAATATACATAAATTTCTATTTGTGAAATATACAGACTGACTGAGAACGTGATGTGTCATAATTATCGAGCACGACTAGAATCTTAGTTTTAGTGTCATTCCATGCGTCTCCGCATTGAGACTAATTGAAATGTCTAAAATTTTGAATGAGGGGTGATGGTATGAATATATAATCAAAGCACTCAAAAATATCTTTTCAAAATGATTGAATACTTCCACTTGAACCAGAATATAGGTTTTGGAGTCTTTCGAGAAAAAAAAAATCTAAAATTTTGAAAATTCGATTTAGGGGTGACGGTACGAAAATTACCAAAACTCTCAAAACCACTTTATGGAATATCGTTTTTTGGTCTTCTTCGATCCGCATCCGCTTCCAGTTCAAGGAAAAATCGAAAACGTTAATTAAGGGGGGGGGGGGGTGAATGGGATCAAAAAGAACTTACACCAGTATGCCTTTCAAAGGTAATAAATACGCAATTTCATATCGTTGCCAACAATTAAATCTACAAAAATGAAATAACTATATAAATATCACGCCACATAATTTTTTTAATTGCTATAAATCGTTCCCCAATAATAAATTATTTTATTCGCGTGGAAATGATATTCAAGATATTCAGCAGCCAGAAATATTAAAAAAACAATTTTAAATCCTTTTTCTGCCAATCGAAAATACACACTGTTTAAAAATAAATATGTGCATCCTTAAGAAATTGAGCTAGAGCCGTGAAACTCGACATGTATGCATCGTTTGAAAACATATGCAAGTGACTAGAATTTGGGTGAAAAAAAGTTTTATTAAGAAATGGTGGCAACAAGAATACGTCATTTTAGTAAGTGGTAATCCTTACCATAGCAGCTTTACAAGCCGATATTTAGGGGAGTAAAAAAATTTATTTATGTTCCTCTGCGGAAGATTCAGCCACAAACGTTGTAACTGGTCAACTGATTCTGTTGTATACTAAGAAGGCTGCAATTGCCGTTCCAACATGTCCCAGACTTGTTATATTCGATATGTCTGAGAAACGGTATACACATAAGAGGGTAATATATCCTGGAAGACATTGTTGAAAAATTGTACAGTATGTGGTCGAGTGTTGTTTCGTTGGTATATGGGACCTGGGAGTCTTGAGAGCATACGCAGACCTATCGGCTGAAGAATGTCGTCAACGTACAAGCGAGGTATCAGATTGGCTTGCAAGCACAAATAGAGGGGATCGACTGTCCCACGAGATGTACCCCCCCCCCCCCCAAGCAATTTCCTCTGCAATTGTGTGCAATTAGAGTCCGTCGAGATTACAGGGGTTCAATATTGGATCTCGCGAGTTTATTCTTGGACTCTCTTATGTTGCTTTTTCTTGTGTACGACAATTTTAAGGGATCCTTATTAACTGGGCCCAGCTATTTTAAAACAACTATAAGATGGACGTCAAAAGAATTTCAACGGTTTTCCTCGATATAATAATACGGTTTCATCGCTATAATTGACGGTTTTCCTAGCTATAAAGTTTCGAAGTTTATATTTAATCATTACTGTTCAGTCCATTTCTTCGGAAATGATAATCAAACATTGATTTAAAATTTGTGGTCAATGTGATTGTTTTGACAAGAAAATTCAAATTTTGTCATATGCTTGAGAAATAATAGTTAGAGAAAACAACTTCTTTATATACTTCGTATTGACCAGGTAGTAAATGATAGAATGTTAAAATACAACTCTTAGAGATAACTTCATGAAATAAAGAATGTTTTCAACGTAGAAGAAATGTTGCTGTCTCTTTATTTCAGCAAGATCATTCAACAAAATTTAATTTTCTAATTCACACTAATGTGCAAACAGGAGGAAATTTGCTTCATAGTTTTATTATTGTTAGAACTTAATAGTAATCCTAGGTAAAATCCTACTGTTTGATCAACTACTAATTATATTTCAAGGTTTGTTTGATCGTAATTAGTTTCTGACATTACAGTAAGTTTTCCTGAAATTTTAGTAATTTAAAATATAAACTGATCTCAAATGAAGAAACTTAAGTATTTTCATTCACAACTGACATTTATTTTATAAAGTATGTTTAAGTAATTCATATTCACACAGATTGAAATATTTAAAGCAGATATAAAAAAAATCCCTAAAATTCAACATTTATTTGAGTTTAAATTTTTGAAATTATTTAACATCATTATTATTGTGAGTGGTGCCAAAGAGGTAGCGAAGAAGAATATTTTGCAGATATTTAGAATTTCCAGATAAAGTAGTATAAATAAAGCCAAAAGCAGTAAACATGCTAGTATATGAAATTTAACTATCACTGAGCTCATTTTAAACAAGTTAGGACATTTTCGAATAAATATACCTAAACTAGAAACTGAGATTAAAAGAAAATTTACTGCAGTTAGCTATTTTAAACTATGAGCATTTAGAAAATATCAAGGCAGCAATTAGGGTTTTATGCAGATTGATATATTCGGTATCAAAGGATTTGTGTAATTTACTGAATGTTTTAAAAGCAATTAAAATATGTTTGTGGGCTTAGTTTACTACTATTTTCTACAGCAGTTTTTCAGCTAAACAAGATAATTTTAAAACAAAATTCGTCTATTTTACCATTTTATGAAAGAACTACAAAAATGTTTTAAGATCGAAACAGTAATAAACTAATATAGGAAACACACTTGCAAAATAATTATGTGTTTTAAATGATTTTAATGTATTACAAGTTAATAATTTATAATTATTACTTTCCTTATATATATAATGTATAATGATAGTATTGTGACGGGGTCGAAAATTCGAATTCGAGTTTTCGACGGGAGAGCACGTTAAGCATCCGTGATCACGAATCAAACATTTTTGAAGTGATGTCAGTGTGTGTGTGTGTGTGTGTGTGTGTGTGTGTGTGTGTGTGTGTCAGTGAGTCTGTGGAGACGATAACTGACGAACGAATGGACCGATTCGAACGAAATTTGGTTTCAAAAATCACAATCCGTAAACACTGGAAGCCTATTGTTTTTAGACGCAATCGAATGTCCAGAACCCCCCTAAAATTTTGAGTGAAATGTTGAAAAAATCGTCAAAAAATCAAAACCGCTAATAAAGTTACGCAAATAGACATTTCTTATGTAATTTTTCATTAGAAAACGATTGACATAAATTTTAGAACGCTAACATGAACCGTTCTCGAGATATTGCACATTTTTGAAAAAAATATCAAAAAGTCATATAAAATAAAAAAAAAATATTTCCTATTGAGAAACATGTTCACTTTTCATATGTAATACCATGTGATAAATTGGATGACATCATTCTCGTCGATCTAGCTCATTCCTTCATGAAAACAGATGCTTTGAGTGATACTTTTGTATTTGATCGCCAATAGTCATTTATCTGCTGTAAGAATAACTTATTTCTTCATCCATAACGCTTGACGAGATTTTGGCGACGATTTTGGCGGAATTTCGCCAACTTGGCGATTTTTTGATTGTTGGCGATTGTTGCCAAATTAAAGGAAATCTTGCCAAATGGATAAAAATGACGCTAAATCAATGAAAATGACGACTAATTGTCGAAAATTCAATATCTTGGAAAGAATATGAGTATCTACTATAAGAAAAATCTATTTTTTTACTGTGAAAAGTAGTAAATTCATTACATTATATAAGGAAAGTTAGGTGTTGCCCACATCAGATTTTTTATAGTTTTACTGCAGTTTGAAGCAATAAACCTGTATTATGTATGTTATCATTTCCTTTAATATTTATAATTTAATTGATATAGATTTACTTTGATCCGGAATCAAATGGCCAGCTCATATTTCTGTGTTATTTGCTCTTTAATCCTTCAAATGAGTCATGCATTAGAAATCTATCACTCCCCAATGATGTAACTTAAGTATATGATGAAACCAATACTACCAAATCTATATATAGTTATTTGATTGAGAAATCTGATACCTTGTATATTTTAGGTATTAACTTATTATCTCTTCATTGTATTACAAAGGGTTATAAATGCTAATTAGGAAACTACTTCAGTGTGCTTAATAATGTTGTCATTATAAAGGCAGAGACAGCGGACATTTAGCTACGTTATTACTGCTACTCAGCAATTAAATGGTAAATTGTTAAGTACCTAGAAGAGATGCGCATAGTTGTCATATATTAGTACAAATATTAATTTTAAATTTGTTTATTAATTCAGTTTTAGAATAAAATTATTTTCAATACTCAGACAGTTTTGCTTTCAAGACCAGAATCTATCTATTATATATACTAATTGCCAAGTGTCCGTCTGTCCCGAAGAGATAGAGACTTGCAATTTAGTACGCGGGTCGATCGTTTGATAAAAACCCCTGGAAAAAGCGATTTTTTCAAAAATATTCTGTAGAGGGGGTGCTCCACACCGAAACGGTCGAAAAGTGAAATGTTAGTAAAGCATACATTGCAATGAGATAGAGACTTCACATTTAGTGTATGGGTAAACCGTTTGATAGGAAGAAATTGTGCAATTTCAGATTTTCAATATTTGTTACTCTAGGGGGTGCCGTACATCGAAATGCTCGATTTGCCGAACAAATGAGAGACGTCTGCTTTAAAATTTAATAGAGGCCTGAAATATGATATATGGGCTAATCATTTAATGAAAATACCCAACACAAAAGAGATTTTCAAAAATGTTCGTTTAAGAAAGTACTCCAGACGTTCGAAAGGTGAAATGACGATAAACGTTCGAAACGTGAAATGACGAAAAACCATGCTTTGAGAAGTGATAGAGGCTTCAAATTTGGTGTATGGCTAGATAGTTCGAAAGGAAGAGCATGTGTAATTTCAGTTTCAACTTTAGGAGGTGCCGCAAACACAAATGTTCGATTTGCTGAATAAATGCGAAAAGCGAATTATTAAAAAAAAAATACTTTAGTCGAGGGTTGCTTTTTGTGGGACCGTTGATTTTCAACGGGTATTCGGCTAGTGTATACTAATTGCAAGTGTCCATCTGTCTGTCAGTCTGTCTGTCTGTCACGCTTCTTTTAGGTAATTCCCAAGTATATAGAGATTTGTAATTTGGTTCACGGCTCGATCATTCGGTAAAAACCCCTGGAAAAATTCGAATTTTTCAAAAATGTTCTGTAGAGTGGGTGCTCCACACCAAAACGTCCGAAAAGTGAATTGATAGAAAAGTATGCTTTGCGGTAAGATATAGTCTTCAAATTTAGTGTATGGGTAAATCGTTTGAAAACAAGAAAGTATGCAATTTCAGATTTCCAATATTTTCTACTTAAGTGGGTGCCCTACATCAAAATGTTCGATTTAGCGAATGAATGAGAAATGGCTCCTTTAAAATTTAACATAGGCTTAAAATTTGGTGCATGTGCTAATTATTTTATGAAAACACCTAAGACAAATATAGTTTTTCGAAAATGATCGTTTAAGGGGGTGCTCCAGAGAAAAACATTCGAAAGGTGAATTGATAAAAAAGCATGCTTTGGGATGAGATAGAGAATTCACATGTGGTGTACTGGTAGATAGTTTGGAAGGGAAAAGTGTACAATTTTATTTTTCCAATATTTTCTACTTTTGGGGGTGCTGCACACCAAAATATTCGATTTTCGGAATAAATTAGAAATGCCTCTTTAAAAGTGGGATAGAGTAGGCTTGATATTCGGTATATGGGTAACTCATCTGATAGAAAACCCAAGAAGAAAGGAGTTTTTCAAAAATGTATATTTAAGGCAGTGGGTATTCCACAGAAAAACATTCCAAAGGTTAAATGATAGAAAAAGCATGCTTCGTGATGAGATAGAGAATTCAAATTTGGTTTACGGGTAAATAGTTGGAAAGGAAGAAAGTGCGCAATTTCATTTTTCCAACATTTGCTATTGTAGGTGGTGCCGCTCACTAAAATATTCTTTATGACGAACAATTGAAAAGCGCCACCTTTACAATATGATAGGGGCTTGAAATTTAGTATATGAGCTAACCATTTAAAAAAAAATCCAAGATGAAGGCGGTTTTTTAAATATGTTCATTTAACAGGGGATTGCACAGACAAAATTTTCGAAGATGAAGTGATAGAAAAAACATACTTCGCGATACGATAGATACTTCAAATTTAGTGTATGAGTAGATTGTTTGAAAGGAAGAAAGTGTGCACTTTCAGATTTCCAATATTTGCTAATTGGGGGGGGGGGGGTGCCGCACATCAATATGTTTTTTTTTCCAAATAAATGAAACATGCTTCCTTTTAAATGTGATAGAAACTTAATATTTGGTATAATGGCCAATCATCTGATGAAATCTGTCAAGACGAACAGGTTTCCAAAAATGTTCATTTATATGTTTGCTCATCAGAAAAACGTTCGAAAGGGGAAATGATAAAATATTATGCTTCCTGATGAGATAGAGATTCTAATTTGGTGTACGAGTAAATAGTTCGAAAGGAAGAAGTGCGCAATTTAAATTTTCCAGTATTTCCTTTTTTAGGGGTATCTGCACACCAAAATATTTAATTTGCCGAATAAATGTGAAAAACGAATTATTAAAAAAGTTTACATTATTCAGGGTTTCTTATTGGAGGCCATCGATTCATGTTCATATTCACCTCATATTCGCGTTCTCTTTATTTCTTCAAAAATTCATTAAAGTGAACTTACTTTCACAAAATAACAGCCATAATTATTTTAAATCATACTGAATTCGCAATTTAAATCAATCTTAATATTCATTTGGTAACTGGGCTTATTGTCAAAGGTGGCGGAGCGAAAATACGATAAAACTAAAATATCTCTAGAACGGCTAGTCCTAGAGTAATGATGTTGGTTTTATTCTTTTTGTCGCCAAAAATTACGTATAAAATAAGCATTTAATTGATATATTTGACCTTACGTAGTCTTAGTCTTTTATTACTTTCCTTGCAATACATAGTAATGTATAGGGAAAGTATTGGAATCATGCCGAAAATCGCAACTCGAGTTTTCGACGGATCTACACGTTTCGAGACCTCTAGAATACGAAAGAAAACTATTTTTATCGTGACGTCTGTGTGTGTGTGTATCTGTCTGTCTGTCTGTACAATGTATGTATCCACTCTAACTCAAAACCTAATGGACCGAATTTTATAAAATTTGGTAGGTAAGTCACTTGTGTGTGACCCTGGTGCTGATTTCTTTTAAGTACGATTCGGGATAAAAGAACCAACCTTTTTTTGCGAAATGGCCCTCAAAAATTTTTTGTATCCACTCTAGCTGAAAAACTAATGAACCAAATTTCACAAAATTCGGTAGATAAGTGGCTTGTGAGTTTTCATGGTGCTGATTAGATTTTGGAATGATTTGGAAAAAATTGCCTACCTCTTTTTGCAAAATGGTCCGCAAAAATCGTCAGAATCTAAAATAAAAAGCTACGTATGCTCAAATATATCCCTTAAATGCTTCGTTTATACGTAATGTTTAACGAAGAAAAGAATAAGACCAACCCCATTACACTAGGACTAGCCGTACACGAGATATCTTAGTTTTTTCGTATTTTCTTTACGCCACCTTTGAAATTAAGTCCAGTTACCAAATTAGAACGAAAATTGAATTACAAGTGAATTAAATTTAATTAAAATAAAGAGAAGTTGTATGTAAGTCTGCAGGAAAAGTCATGTGCTGCCCACATCAGATTTTTTTTAGAGCTAACGAAATTTCGCAAAAAAAGGCAGGTTATTTTATCTCGAATAGTACTAAAATCTAATCAGCACTAGGGACACCCACAAGGGACTTAATTACCACATTTTATGAAATTCGGTCAATAAGTTTCTCAGTTTAAGTGGGTACAAAATCTGCACAGGCCGTCAGGCAGACACACACACAGACGTCACGCTAAAAATAGTTTTTCGTGGTTTAGATGTCCCGACAAGTGTACATCCGTCGAAAACTCGAGTTGAGATTTTTGACCCGATTCCAATACGTTCCCTATACACTACCATACATTGTAGAGGACGTAAAAAATTCTGATGTGGGCAGCACATGACTTTCCCTGCATACTCAAATTCATTTTCTCTGTAGTTCTTTAAGAATTTATTAACTTAAGTTTAATTGCACAGAAAACACAGAATTTGTACTTTAAATTGAATTTTTGTTTTTAATTTGTAACTGGACATTTTTTCAAAGATGGTGTAACAAAAATGCGAAAAAAACTGAAATATCTCAAGAACGGTTTGATCTAGATTAATGGGGGTTTATCTTATTCTTTTGCTCGTCGAAATTATGTTTAAAACAAGTTGACAACTGGTACATTTGAGCATACGTAGTCTGTAATTTCCGATTTTAGCAATGTTTGAGAGACATTACGAAAAAAAAGCTGGTTCTTCTTTTTGGAATCGTTCTAAAATCTAATCAGCTCCACAATAACCTACAAGTGACTTATTTACTAAATTTTGTGAAATTTGGTGAATTAGTTTTATATCTAGAGTGGATATATGCTGTGTTTGTTCGCCATTTTGCATAAAAAGGCGGGCTGTGTTAACCTGAATAATACCACAATCTAATCAACACCAGAATCACTCACAAATAACTTACCTACCAAATTTTATGATATTTGGTCCATTAGCTTTTCAGTTAGAGTGGATACATGCATTGCACAGACAAAAACACACGCAGACACACACATAGACGTTAAGCTAAATATAGTTTTGTCGTATTTATAGAGGTCTCGAAAAGAGTAGAAGATCTATCAAAAACACGGGATGTCGATATCTTTCGCCCTTACAAATCTGAGGTTTTGCATACACTAGCATCTTTGTCTGAACCCATGCACCTCAAAACCATTTTTCCAAAATTTAAATTATAACTTTAAATTAAATTTTAAAACTTTTTCAAAGTGTTCAAATTGATCATTTACCGGCAACAATGAGCAATATTTCCTTTCTCAGGGAGCTTAATTTTAACACGTGACTACCCAAAAGTATAATAACCATTGTTGTAAGATAGTTAAAGTAACATGTAAAGCTATTTTGTATTCAATTAACTTCTATTTCACGCAGTGGCGGCTCGTGAGCGACATGTAGAGGGGGGCGCTCATCTATGTATTTATGCCTATATATATGTTAGTAATATAAATATATATACATATATATATATATATATATATATATATATATATATTATTTATATATATATCATATATATTATATATATATGTATATATAAAGCATATGTATATACATATACGTATTTTGGGCATAGCAACGGGAGTATTAAAAATATAAACGACGGATGTATTAAGTAAAATAACGTACCTCCCACCTGCTCGCTCGTTCATAAAAAGTCTGGACACATGGAACGTATCTTTCCTAGTGAAAAACATTACATAGTCCTAATTTAAGTAAAATTGTAGGGGCTAGTTAAACTAAAAGTTATGCCCAGGGAGTTGACTAAAAAATATGCATATTCTGGCGATACTTACTGATGGTTCAGACACTATAGCCACCCGTAAAATCAAAATCGGTGAATTAGGAGGCGAGATAGAAAATTGGGGGGGGGGGGTAACCAAAGTAAGAGTTACGCTCGGAGATTTGCCATATTAAAGTTGCATATCCAGGTGACATGTACAAATGGTAGAGAAACTCACTACAGCGACAAGCCGAACCAAAATCGCTCAATTAGAAGCAGATATGTAAAATTCTGGGGACTAGTTAAACTAAAAGTTATACCCAGGGGTTGACACAAAAATATGTGTATCCAATTGAAATGTACAGATGTTGCTCAGACTATATAGTCACCAGCAGAATCAAAATCGCTCAATTAGAAATTGAAATGTAAAATTATGGGGACTAGTTAAACTAAAAGTTAAGCCCAGGGGTTGACGCAAAAAACGTATGTATATTATATCCATCAAATATGTATATCAAGTTAATATGTACATGTGGGTCAGAGACTATAGCCACCATCTGAATCAAAATCGTTTTATTAGGAGTCGAGATGGATAAGTGTGTGTGTGTGTGGGGGGGGGTGCTATTTGAAGTAAAAGCTACGCTCAAAGATTTATCACTATAAAGATGCAGATCCAGGTGACATGTGCTAATGGTGCAGAGACTATAGCCATCAGTAAAATCAAAATCGCTCAATTAAGAGGTGAGGTGGGAAATTGGAGGGGGGGGCGTAACGAAGTAAAAGTTAATCTCAGGGATTTCTCACAAAGATGCATATCCAGGTGACGTGAACAAATGGTGCAGAGGCTATAGCCACTAGCAGAACCAAAATCTCTCAGTTAGGAAACGAGATGTAAAATTGAGGGAGCTAAGCTAAAAGTTACGTCCAGGGGCTTGGCACAAAATATATATTTAGGTGACACGTACAGATGGTGCAGAGACTATAACCATGATTAGAATCAAACTCGCTGAATTAGAAGGCGAGATAAGAAATTTGGGGGCTACTTCAATTTAAATATAAGCCTAGGGCCAATATTATAAGTCTAGAGCCAATTTGGGGGCTACCAATATAGTCGCCAGCGGTCGGGCCAAAATTTCCAGAAAAACGACGTCAGATAAAAGGATCATGTTGAAAATTTAATTTTTAAGTTTTTTACAAATACTTAGAATTTCTTTAATTTTTAGGCATTTTTTAATGTTAAATAGCTGAAAAAGTAAGACAGCTGGGTAAGTCAACTCAAACTAAATGTCCGAAACAACACATATATGAAAGTGTCACTAAAAATAGCCTATATGTCCCAGTGTGCCAAAAATAGGAAACTCGTGACGTTTAAAGAATTATTTTGAAGTCAAACATATTGAAATTCGTCACCAGCAGATCAACCAGAGCATAGAAATAAATCCCTTCCGGAAGAACAGAACAACAGACAAACTACATCAGAAATGACGAAATGCGAAACAACTTCAATAATTAAGACAGCTGGGTGGGACAAACGATCCCTCAAACTGAGTGTCCTAAACAAGACACTTTATTCACGATGGCCAGAAACCCCTAAAATATCATACACCCCCCCTTCCCATCACCACACACGTACACTTAATTCTCTCATTTGTTCAAATGTTTATTTAAACTTCCAAATTTATAACAAATACGAGAATGAGAACAAACACATTCTTAAATGTAGAAAATTGAAGCCAAATTAGCGAAACTGAGCCAATTTGAGAAGTCCCTCTTCATGTTTTTCTACTCTTCTGTTTCTTTTTGGCGGGGGAGCGCTCATTCCCGCGACACAATCTACTAGTAAATCTGCAATGTCTGGTTTTTTTTCACGCCAAATTTCTAATATTGCTCCTATACCGTTCTTTCACTCAGGAAATGTCGATAGTAGGGACGCGGCTTTAAAAATATCCCTATATTTTCCCCTATGTGTTGAAAATTCTGTGCAATACAGCTTTCGTGAGTCGACGTTCTCCGAAGAAAGGTGTAGTGCTGCCATCTAGTGGCATTTTCATAACTTATTTGTAATAATTCTCCAATTAATTCAACCAAAAATTCAGATTTTTTCAATAGAAATTGTAATAAATCTGTATAACTAAAAAAATAATTTGGGATGTTTACTCAATGGTGTCGCGCGTTCTCGTGGCGCCCCCAATGGCCGCCACTGATTCACGCAACTCTAAATTAACAATTATCAATATTGATAGCATCTTCAATAAACAATATAGTACATATATTTTAAAATTTAAAGAATAAATTCAACAATTAGGTGTCATTTTCATTAACTTGGCGTCATTTTTGCCATTTTGACGACATTTTCATCAATCCAGGGCTAAACATCACCAAGTTGGCGATATTTCATTAGATTATTCATCAAAGTTCGCCCTATGTATCGTTAAGTGTTACAAACGGAGAGAAGCGCATTGCTTATATACTAGAAGGTAAGCCGCCATATGACGGAATTAAAAATTTGCAATGCATTGCCTCCTATTTAGCGTCATTTTTATCAATTTGGTGACATTTATATCAATTTGGCGACATTCTCGTCAATCTGGTAATATTTAAAAAAATTGCCAGGTTTGCGATATCCCGTAAAATTTTTTGCTAAACATTACGAACAGACAGAGAAATGGGTTATATTTATAGTAATTTATTATGTTTTTTTTAAGATATTGAATTTTCATCAATTATAGTTGTCATTTTCATTGATTTATTGCCATTTTTATCAATTTGCAGACACGTTCGTCAATTTGACAACATTTAAAAACTCTCCAAGTTAGAGATATTCCGCCAAATGCAACGCCAAAATTTCGCCAAACTTTATGGACGGAAAAATAGGTTAATCTTTTAGTAGATGAAAGACTAATGGCGTACAAATACAAGACTATTAATCCAAAGTACTTTCTCCTGCAGTAGATTCTTATTTTCTTTCCAAGATACTAAATTCTTATCACTTAGTCATCATTTTAATTGATTTAGATTCAATTTCTTCAATTTGGTGACATTTTTATCAATTTAGCGACGTTTTTATCAATTTGGCGACATTTTCGTCAATTTGCAACCTTTGAAAATACCCGCCAAGTTGGCGATATTCCACCAAATTTGTCGCCGAAACTTAGCCAAGTGTTGTGGATGGAGAAATAGGTTATTTTTATAGTACATATGCAACTAATGGCATACAAATGCATAACTATTACCCAAAGTATTTTCACTCGCGAATGGAACGAGCTAGATCTACGAGAATGATAACAAATTTATCGCATAATATTACATATTAAAGTGAACATATTTCACAGTAGTTATTAATTTTTTAAAAATTTATGTGATTTTTTGATAAATTTACTTGAAAAATGTGCAATATCTTGAGAAAGATTCATGCGAGCGTTCTAAAGTTTATGTCAATCGCTTTCTAATAAAAAATTACATAACAAATGATTATTTACGCAACTTTATTAAAGGTTTTGATTTTTTGATGATTTTTTAAAATTTCATTGGGGGGCGGGTGCATATTCCATAGCATTTAAAAACGATAGGCTTACGGTATTCGCTGACTGTAATTTTTGTACCAAATTTCGTTCGTAAAAAGTCGTAAATTTCGTTCCAAATTAATAAAATTATCTATTGAGTTGTAGTTATATATATATATATATATATATATATATATATATATATATATATATATATATATGATAAAAAAGATTCTTACAACTTCACTATCATAAAGCTGCTATCATATCAATCTTGTAATTCTATTCAATTGTCTAAAAACATCATTTTAAACCAGCTATTTCGAATACATCGACTTTCTGATCCTCAGTTTCACTTTCTCCACATCAATAATCTTAAACGTATTTGTCAAAATTACCAATATCCGAAAGTATTTGTAAATAATATTATTAATAATTTCAAATATACCACGTAATAATTTTACACATGCATTATTTATCTTTGATTGGATAACTCATTTTTGAGAATTCACCCATTGCTATCACCTAACTTACCACTTGGACTGAGTCTTATACTGTTTACTATTTTCGAATGACTATTTTCCACTTGTCCTGAATCCTATACTGATTACTTTTTTGAAAGTCTCCATACATATTATGTTTCGTTCAAATGTATTCATTCCGTTGCCCACTAGCATTGACGAAGTGAGGTGAAATGCTCAGTCGCTTGTTCAACCTACACGTGGTAGCAATGCTTGTGAGTTATTATTTCTGTTCGAGTAGGTTTTATTTTTCTGATTTGTATTTCAATTGATTTATTTTTCCCCTTCCACTAGCCAGTAGACAGTTCCAATGGTGTCTATAGTTAAATACTATTGCCATAGTCAGAAACGGGCTATTCTATCGGTTTTATTTCAAATTGTATGGCTGTCCTGATGAGAATGCAATTTCGAACTAACCGCCATTTTTTGTGTAGTTTCAATTGATTGTTCTCTATGTCTTATTCTTTTAACTTGAGCTAATTATTATTGCCTTTTCACATTTTTGCCGTGTTTTCTTTTTCGTTTTTATTTATATTTATATATACATTTTAATTGAGATTTTTGAGTTAATATTCTTCTCATCCCCGTTCCATTGTAGTGATATGTTACCTTCTATTTTTATCGTTAGTCTTGGCCTATAGTTACTCATTTGTAACAGATATGCTAGAGATGGGTTTCTTTGTACATACAGTAGTTTATGCATAGTTTTCGATTAAAATCTTTCAATTTATATATATATATATATATATATATATATATATATATTTATATATATATATATATATATATATATAACTGCAACTTAATTTCATTCCTCAATTTCATTAACTCCTATACACACTAATATCTTATTAACTACTTAAACAGAAACACAACCTTACATTTCCCTACCTGATACTTATACCAAAATTCCATAAATCACCAATTACTTTTAGAACTGTTACTATAGAATTTAATTCATATATCAATACTGCTGGCAAACAACTACTATTTATACTAAATCAAATTCATGATCATTTTTCTACACAGCGAACACATATAACCAAACATAGTTTAGAACTGATTAACAACCTAAAGCAACTACCTTACATACATGCTATCAAAACTTTTGATTTCAAAGACCTCTTTAAATAAATCATGAATGTCAATGTTATTAAAGTCAGACAAAATTTATATGAATAATTTGCTTATTCAAGAAACAACACTATTCCAAAATTCAGAACATTGTTAGAATTCATTCCGTTGAACCAGTGTCTCTCTCAGGGTAATTGCATATGCAAATTAAATAAGGGAAATCCACAGGGAGGAATCTCATCCACAATATTGGCTAACCTTTATCAACATTTTTATGAAATTCAGTACTCTTTCAACAGTCATATCATGAACAGATTCATTGATGATCTAATTATTATTAAAATTACTAATGATGCCACAATGTTAAACTTTCAATTTTTTCCTCCTAATCTGCAACTAATTGAAAATGTTTATTCATCACGCTGGATCGATTACCTGGACGTTAGTTTAAAAATTCAAAAAGAAGATACATTAAAAATTAAAATATATGACAAAACTGAATCATATAATTTCAAAGTAAACAAACTTCAACATTATACATCCAATCTTTAAAAATCAGTATTGAAAATTATTATCTATAATCAGTTATTAAGAGTAAAAAATTAGGTACACCATATTACTACAAAGAACATATTATTAAATAATTTAACACCATCATCCAAAATGAATATCCGCTAAACTTTATTTTTTCTTTTATTAAAACACAATGTACATTTAAATTCAAAACCATGCTCCAATTACAGCAACATGACAGGTCAATACCAACCACTATTGAAAAGTCAAAAAAATTTAAACAAATTATCATCAAAGTGACCACTAAGAATCCAAAACAATTTACAAGTATAAATTCAATATCAAAATAGTTATCAATTATGTGATTAATAATAAAAATATAAATTATAAATCAATAATAAAATTTTACAATCTCCATATTTCATTTCCAACAGTTACACACCTAGTCTATAACCTAAACTGTAAACAGTTTTGAGTTGGCTTAAAGCAAAGTCAGTCTCACTTACACTCCAAAACTCAATTTATGTTATTTTATTCTTTTTCATTTCCATCTTTTAAACATTACATTATATTCTCATAATATTAATATTACAAGGCATCAAGCTGGTACTTTTGATTATTTTGTTTGATTATTTTACATTTATATCTGATCCATTTTCTACATTCTTCTACGTCGGGCCATGTGCGTAATTTCTGTAATACAAATAACCAAGATTGGTATCACGTCTGCATACAATAGATAAAAACCAAGGACAAAGCGTTTTTAAACAAGAAAGATCAATCATGCTTAAAGCATTGATTATGAAACACTTTCCAACTTCAATGCAATTTTATTTAAACATGTCTAATGTGCAATAGATTCCTCGGTAATATTTTAAAACTTATCACAATATTAAATTAATTTATTATATTTGAAAACTTAAACCTTCATCGCAAAAAAATGAACTTCATTCAAATGACGGCATTGAAATACAAATTGCCTGGTTTAAGCATGTCTAAAATGTGATGCATTCCTCGGTAATAATTTTAGAATTATCATAATACTACGATAATTTATTATATTTGAAAACTTCATCGAAAACAACTGAAATTCATTCAAATGACGTCATAGAAAAAATAACACGCCTGGCTCTCTCTATAAAAGCAGCATTTCATTCATAAATAATTTCCCATTCATGTCATTCATCACAATACTATAATAACTTATTTTATTTAAAAATTAAGACCATGGAGCTGCAAGTAATTAAACTCTATGCGTAAAACTTCATCGAAAAAATTCGTCCTTCACTTTTAAAATCAAAGAATATTTCATTCATATCAGCTTTGCAGACTCCATGAACTAAATGATTTTGTGTTAAAGAAATACAGCAATTCTAATACAACTCGTGCTACATATTTTGCTGTTTACATTTTACATAGGTGAAAAATAGGCTTCGTTGTAGAAATAATCAAATTTGGATGAGCATTTAAACTCAAATTTATTGTAATTGCGTTGTTTCAGTATGTAGATGCACAAAATTTAACTAAATATAAAGTGGTTTTAGGACGGATTCAACACTCAATATGAATTAAAAATAACTTTAAAAGTCACGATTTTGAGACAAGATGGATGCCATACATCATTTTGAAGTGGGTCACGTGATCGCTTCATATAAGAGGTGCTTCAATAAAGGATCTATCTCTGGTATTTATAATACAAGTAAATTAATATTCTTAATATATATAAATATATATATATATATATATATATATATATATATATATATATATATATATATATATATATATATATATATATATATATATATATATAAATATATATATATATATATATATATATATATAGTGAGAGAGAGAGAGAGAGAGGGAGAGGAAGGGAACCAAAATAATTTTTTTTGTGTTAAAGAAAATGTGTCCGAAAATGCCGTGCTTAAGCGCTGGCACCTAAAGCAAGGATTGAAAAAAAAAAGTGAAAAACAGGTAAAATGAAATGTAAAAAACTTTTAATGAGTCCTGTGTTTACAGTAAATGCTCAAAAGAGCGACCACCAACACGTATACAATCTTCAGATATTTGGCTCACGGATTGTCATATAATTGCAAAGATTCCAGGCATTTCAAGAACATTTCCAGCAGCAACAAACTGTCTGGTGACGAGATCTTGCTCGGAGTCAGTTTGAGTATCGTAAATGATGCTCTTCATGTTCCTACAAGATACTTTCTACAAGAGACTTTCATCCTTCAAGAGACAACATTTCACCGATATTCCTCCGTCTGTTTGAAAAGGAATCTGGTTCCAGCATGTTGGCGCGCCCACACACTTTGGCACTGATGTGAGGACATACCTTTGAACTAATTATGGAAACAAACTGGACTGTTCCGGATGGATCTGTTCCTTGGCCACCACGATCACCTGATTTATCATGTATGGATATCTCCTTCAGTGGGCACATAAAGAGCATCATGTACGATACCCCCCATTGATTTCGAGCAGGATCTCCTCACCAGACTGTCTGTTGCTGCTGCAAATACCTAGAATCCGTCCGGCAATTCATGAGTTGACAAGCTGAAGCGCGTGGTCTCTATTTTGAGCTTAAATATATTTTTCGTAACATTTCTATAAATTATATTCTTATACCGTTTTTTATGATTTAAGGATGAATAAATTTTCGAATCTTTGAAGACCTTCCTTTTATCCTTTCACCTAGGATATCTACAGGCCTCTTATAATCAGGGATTGAATTAATCTAAACATATGTCATTTGACCTTATCGATTTATTCGAGATACGTCTGCATGACGTATCGACACTCGTTTAAACATGCAAAAAGAATACACGTTTAAACATGCAAAAAGTAGTTGATTTGTATTCAGGGATGCTCAAAACGTCTAGATCCATGGAAGTTCGAGCCTAAGGTTTTCGGCTCCGATACTTTTCACTTTGCATATACTATGCACTGCTGTAAGTAATATGTGACATGTACTATTGGAAGCAAATTAGAAGTGCATATAGCATATTGTCTAAAATTTAAAATATGTCTCCCTCTCCACATAAAATAATATGTTGTATGAATTTATTCCTTCTACGCTCTATCTATCATACTCATTAAGCATGAAAAAATATTTTAGACTTTATGAACATATTGAAAATGTAATGACGCAGAAATATAAAGGTGCTGGAAAAACTTTAAAAATGAACGCTGAGATATTTTTTTGACAAATCATATGAAACGACGCTTTAAAACTACTTATGCTTCAGATTTATACATGCAGTTCGGCACAATTTGGCAATAAATCAAAATAAAAATGGGTTTCAAAAAACAAAAATGATAAATGACTTTGAAATATCTACAAATGACTTTATAATACATTTCTGAAAACTTCAGAAATATTTACAGTGCGTCTTTTAAAATTTATTTGAGAATTAAAAAGTGTGATAAACTTTATTCTTTGATAAATAGTAGCCATTATAAGAACAACTACCACAAGTTTTAGAACATTATAATTTATCTTGCATAATTATATTTTTTCATTTTTATTTGATATGGTTTACGATAACATATTTTTAAATATTTCAATTGGATATTTCAGTTTGGGGAAATGAAGGATCCAATCTTATCTAATCACGTTGTAACGAATTGATGAATTAGAGTTTTACCTTCATCAATTTTGTCTGAAAAAATGGGATCTACTTGTTTGACTACAGTTTACTCCTGAGGTGAAATAACAGACTTCTGGGACGAAACAACAGATTGTCTCATCCAAAACGTGGTATTTCGAACTTAAAGCGTTTCCATTTATCATTTTGCAAAATAAAGGATCCAATCTGAAAAAAAAACACTTTGTAACCAATTGATCACCAAAATTTTATCTTCATCATTTTAGTATGAAAAATGGATCCACTTGTTTGATTACAGTTTACCTCTTGGATGAAATGACATACTTTTGGAATGAAATAACAGACTGTCTGACTCATACGAGGTCTTTTGGATATACAGCGTTTCTATTCATCATTTTGTGAAATGAAATATCCAATTTAAGCAAATCGCGTTATAAACAATTGATCATCAGCATTTTACCTTCATGAATTTTGTCTGAAAAAGGAATCTACTTGTTTGATTACAGTTTACCTCCTAGGTGAAATGACATACTTTCGGAATGAAATAACTGACTGTCTGACTCATGCGAGGTCTTTTGGATATATAGCGTTTCTATTCATCATTTTGTGAAATGAAATATCCAATTTAAACAAATCGTGTTGTAAACAATTGATCATCAGCATTTTACCTTCATCAATTTTGTCAAAAAAAAGGGATCTACTTGTTTGATTACAGTTCACCTCTTGGGTGAAATGACATACATTTGGAATGAAATAACAGATTGTTTCGCCCAAAACGAGGTATTTTGGAAGTAAGCGTTTCTATTTATCATTTTGTGAAATGAAGGATCCAATCTCAGCAAATCACCTTGTAACCAATTGATCATTAAAGTTTTATCTTTATTCGTGTTTTCTAAAAATAGGGATCTACTTGTTTGACTACAGTTCACTCTCTGGATGAAATAATAGATTTCTGATAAGAAATAACAGACTGCTTGACCCAAAATAAGTTCTTTTGGGCATAAAGCGTTTCTATTTATTGAATCTAAATATTGTTAAAAATTTCGTGAAAAAAATTAGGAATATAAAGTTTTCATTCTGTAACTCAAATTTGCCGGAATACATATGATACTATTTTTATTATATCTATTGACAGCGCGGTTGTGTAAATTACTATGCATTATAAAAATATATTTCCTCTCTGTCCTCTTGTTTCAAATTTCCAATGTTTACTTATGAAACATTGACTTCATATTCAAGCTCATTTAGTTCTTAGGATTTTCGATGTTGTAATTTTCCAAACATACTTTTGAATAGAAGATGATTAATGTTTTGTTTCTAAAATATAGAATAAACAGAAGTATTTCTTTTATTTTTCTAAATAAATGCATTAATTTTCGAAAAATATAATATTTTAAATTTCTTTGTAAAATATTTATAGCAGCACAAAACCTTTGTGTGAGACTAGAAATGTCAAAATTGTTAAAACAATAAAGTGCAAACCATTAAAACCGTAGATAATCAACGATATGGAACGCAATGAAGAGTCGATATGTAAACAATAGTGACAGTAATATTAAGAAGATACTTTTGAGTCTTAAATCCAATGAAAACAATGTACATCAACAAAGAATGACCTCAGGCACGAAACAAACCATCTATCTCCAAACCTAGCCATCCACCTGTCACAGATAGATGGACCTTCTAATCAGAATATAGATACGAGTACATACCTGCGAGCCCAGCTAACCAACTTGGGTTTATAGCTTTCAGTGGGACATCGAGGCGCAACCACATCATCTCTTTTCCAGCAAAGCCGCAACCTCGGTCACGAAACACGGCGGAATCATTCACCGGGCAGGGGCCGAAGGCACCTGCCGGGCCCGACTCCGGTCACCGGCCAGACCTGGGCTCAGGGCATAAATAGCCACAGTCCCGTGATCCAGCCACCTGGAAGAGTCCGGGGACTGCCTCGTCACTTCCGCGATTGCATCCGTGAGTCATCAGCAGCGAGGTTGATTACCCCCGGATTAATTTGCCCCCCAGTTTGGAGGATCAAGGCTACAGAGCCAACATCCGAAACCACCATCTTGGGTGGCCCGCCCCGGGGGGGGGGAGAATATAGATACGAGTTAAAAGAACTCTTATTGTAGACCATGTGAGATCAAATAAAGCAATATATGCTTAAGATAATACGCTGTAGTGTGAAGCAAGCTGAACAAATGCTCAAACACATAAGCACTAGATTTGACATTTTACTTCAGCGATGCTTTAGACCCTTAAATTCTCCAATTTGCAATGATATCAACAAGTTGGCGAGTCACAATACCTACGAAGATATAACCCACGCTGCAGGGGCTGATCCAAAGAATCTACGGCAAAAAGTAGAATCCAATCAGGACCAGCCCTAAGCCATCATGGATGTAAGGCAAGGCCAATCAAAATTAGGGACTACAGGAAGGCATGTTTCCCCGAAGTAAGGTAAACTTAAGATTACCTAACATAAAGGAGTTCAAAGAGAATAGAAATAATGCTCGATATGATGAGACATAAAATGTATCACTGTGTGTAAACGTAAAGTAGTAGTCATGTGAATAGACTCCAGATGAAATACGTTATCGAACATATTCACTTCATAATGTCAAGTGTTTCAAGTCAAGAGCCAGGCAAAATGTTTGCTCTCTAATGCAATACAATGCACACAAGGTATGTACCAGCTCTATATTTTAACAACTGGGTCGAGCGCTGTATTGTTAACATTTCGGTAAATAATTGCTTGGTCTCACATCTCCTCCTAATTCATTTCATAAAAGATTAAATGAGTTTTCTTTATGAAGCATTATTTCTGCATGTTATGCTATAATCTTTGAATGCTACCTAAATAAATTTTATAATTTGAAAAGCTATATATTGTAGTCAATGATAAATAATTTACTTTTCAGAATAATTAAGTTGCCTCTCACTGTAAAGATAAATTCGGGAGGCTATTCATTGAAAATATCGTAGTATACACAATTATCACTATACTCACGATATAGTTATACGCAAGTTACGCGTATAGTGAAACGCAATCACATCGTGAGTATTGTGTCAAGTTAAGGAGGAAGAATTGCTAGAAAGGATGTTGAAAGAAACTCATCAGCGACTTGAAAGACAGAGAGAAAAAAGGTTGTGTGAATAAAATGATGAAGTTACAAGAGGTTTGTGTTAGGGAAACGTTCTGGCACGAATGTCCCATGGACTACGAAACTACGAAGTTATGTGATAAATTCTATAAAACTGTCGATCGAATTAACATAATTAATAGATAGAGTAGATAAGCTGATCTCACTTTTCGGTATTGAAGGAAAAATTGATTGAATACAATAACTTATCTGTAGCAACATTTAGCATAGCGATATGAATGAAAGAAATAAATTATTGTAAACTGGTTTTTATTGCTGATGAACATAATTAATTAAAAATCAGTTAAATGCGGAAAGGGTGTAATCAATAACTGTAATAATCTTCACCTTTAAGTCACGTAGACTCATGTCTAAAAGTTAATCAACAATCGGGAAATTAGCATATTCAGCGAAAGAAACAATGTGCAGCCATAAAATTTGCATACAAGAATAGAATTCAAATCTTTATATCAATTTAATAAAGCAAACAAACCCTGGTACTTTAGATGGTAGAACGAACTGAATTTCAAATTTCTACTTGTGATGTATATTTTTAGAATACGTTCTATGTTTCATGATTTTTAAAGAGTATTTGAAACTGTACAAAGAACATTTTAAACTGAGATTGTGATATATTCACTTAAAATATGTCTTTCCACAAAAATTGTTAAATTATAAAATTATACCAAATATTCACTGATATACTATATCTTAAATGTCTTGCTTCTCGCTAAATAAATATTTAGTCATTTTACTCGTTCTTTGCCGAAATAATGTTATTTTAATTGTGAATGCTTGCAAATAGGTGTCTAACTTTTCTCAAAGAAGTTTAAGCGCACTTACGGTAATTTTTCATTGAAAGTTATTTCTCGAATTTAAGACTGAAATCATGTTCATGGTTTTTTATACTTTTCATTTTATTTTCGATTCTTTTTATACTGTTTTCGATTTCTATAGCTAAAATCTTAGCCCGCGTTAATTATGACCACTATGCAACATTTCAGCATGATTCGCTCAGCTCGATTATTATTTTACAAAATACAATTTTTTTTGTCATTATTTAATATTATTACAATTTAAAATTTGAAAGCTAATGGATCGTTTTATAATTTAATTTTCGTGATACTATCTACTGTATTTATTATGGCACATTCTAGAACAAATAATTTTAACTTTCAAAATAGAAAAATATTTTATTTTCAAAACGTTAGTGTTGGAAACTACTTTACTATATTAGCTTAACAGCAGATGATTAATTTTAATTACTTTAAAAATGTGCAGTATTGTTATAGTATTTGTCACATCAATTATTCATTTTAATCCAATTACAGAAATACGGAAATATTCATAAAATATTTCCAAAGTATCTACAAAAATTAGTGAATATAATACTCTGTTTCAGAAATACTAATATTTAAGTATTATTTACTTTATTTTAATTGATCGTATTTTATATAAGTTGGTAAAACTCAAAATATTTTAACAACCTTTAAATTTATGGCAGCTTTTGACGGTCCGTTCAAATTTGTTTTGAAAGTAAATTAAAACCTTTACTAAACAAATTTTAAAGAGATTTTGCAATTAATTTATTTATCCTCTCGTTACTGCAATTCTAAAAACCCAAGTTTCTAAAGGTTTCTAGCACATTTAAAATATTTCCGATATTATTTACATAAGCCACAATTTTCCAAAAGTATTAGACTCTCTCCTTATATTTCCAAGAAACTCTCAATGTAATCACTTAGCTTTTATGTTACCATACATTTATTTCGTTCTTTGATGTCTTGGACAAAGGGATTGATAAAATAATTGCATTAGTGATTTATCGGAGACATTTTTTTTATATTTTATTCTTTCTCTGCTTATTTTGTATTTTATTCGAACTGGTCAGCCTCAGATCAATTACATTTTTGTGTTTCAGAAATTTGTATGTGATAGTAGATTCTATCTGTATGTTTTATGAATTTTAAGGATTTGAAGTACTGTAGCGAACACTCAAAAGGCAGTATTAGGCGTATTGAGTTGGATATACTGTAAATAATCTTGCTGCCCCAACTAATCGAATCATCGATATTCGTACTGGCCAGCTACTGGCCAGCGTTCAACTAGCTACTGGGACTGAATTGCAAGCTCTTATAGTCAATGAGGGCTCTTGGACACCAAAATCGCCAAGACCAAACGCCATTATCATTACATATTCAGGAATATCCCGAAAACTTTCATGCATATTAAATAAAAATTAATATAACAAGGTCCCAAAAATCCTTAAAAAACTATAGCGTCTAATATTGAACTCTGCAGCAAAAAAGGCGAATTCTAATTTGATAGCCCGGTTTCGCCAGTAGTATTCTGTCGCTTCCACTTATCATTTTGGGGGAATTTTGTTTGTATAAGAATTTGTTTTATTTAATACAATATTTGTACAATGAAATTTCAAAGAAATTATTAAAGTTTAATTATTCTTATCGCAGCGGCGGAGCTAGGATTTTTTTTCATCCGGGGCAAAATCAGAGTTTTGCGTCCCTTTTCATAAAATTAGAGACCCTATCGCGAACCACTGCTCAACCCATGCTTATCCTCAATGGAGGAGAATATAACTCTTTAAACTTTAGTGGCTAAGACAGTTACTGAACGAAGAAATCGGCGATTGGACACCTGTGTATTCTAGAACGCAAAAGTTTCGAAGTCCACCTTGGCGCTAGCCGGTCGTTTCGAGGGTATCGGGTCCGAACCTCGCATATCCTCGGAAAAGCTGTCTTTCTGTAAATTTCAGAATGGTTGTCTTTCTGTAATATTTCAGAATCTATTTCAAACTAAAGATCCTTGTCTAATAACACAGCTTGTACCAAAATGGCCCTGGATATCGAATTTTGACTGCCCTTTAAAAAATCGATGTTTTCTACATAATAAACACAATATATAATGCAAAAAACATAACAAAAATTGGAAAAACTCCTAAGTTTATTTAATTCAAATTCATTTATATATTTACTATTTTATATTTACGATCAATTTATTTCGACACTTTGGGAATGGTCTCCGATAAGCGCAATGATCATCGAATTTTGAATAAACTGTAATATCACACTCAATACGGCACTGACAAAACTGAAATTTTGCATACTGATGTTTCAGATGCATCTACATCGAATAATCAACATTTTTTTTAATGCTAGTTTAATAATTAATAATAATTATTTCAAATATGTTTGAAAAATTTAATGAAATTTATATGAATTTTGTTTGGGATTTTAGTAGAAAAGTATGCACAAACATTTTTCTTTTCCAGAAAATTGATTTATAGCGATTACATATCCCCAAAACTGGGAAACCCATTTAACATTAGGATCAGCAAATTTAAATCACTAAGAAAAGATGAAAAATCCGTTAGAAATGGAAAACTTTTTATTTTTAAATCCGCTGAATATTTTCTATAGAATCAGAATATATAATGATCAATGGGGGGGATTGCCCTTGAAGATTTCAGAGTTAGTGCTAATATAACTATGGGGACAGTCCTGTAAGCAAATTTTAAATATTGATTATTGTAGAAAACATTAATCCCTATCAAATGATTTCTATCGTATCATTTTCCGATGTAAATTGTGCAATTGCGGTCGAGTGTTTCGGTTTCAACACTTTACAGCATAGCTGAAAATTGTTTATGACTTTGCTCATTCTGTCTGTCTGTCTGTTCGTTCGCATGATAACTGCCGTAAAAATGATTTTATCAAAATGAAATTTTAGTATGTTGTTGAGATGGTCTGTGGGACATAAGGGGATTTAAATGAATAATATCACCCAATTAGTTTCAGATTGAACCTGGGTTGAAAAAATAAAATACATTGAAACCCTACGGGACCTAATTTTTCAAGCATTTTTCAAGCGAATTTAGAATTCACAAATTGCTTTGAAAATTTTAGGAAATATTCAAATTATCCCATAATATATATAAAAAATATTTCAGCAAACTATGTTCGGTACTTTTTTAAATAAAAATTTAAATAATAATTGCACCCGTATTATATGAAGAGATCACGTGACCCACTTTAAAATAAAATATGGCATCCATCTTATGTAAAAATCGTGATTTTTAAAGTTTTTTTAATTTAGATTTAGTGTTGCATCCGTCCTAAAACCGCTTTGTTTTTTTCTCTGCATCTATATTCTGCGCCAACGCAATTACAATATTCTTGATTTTAAATGATCAACAAACTTTGATTAAAATTTGAACCTGATTGATCTTTCTTGCCTATCTTGACGGCTGTACATATACGTATTACTGTTAGTTTATTATATAATCTATTTTAAAGTAATTTACAAACACTTCTGGAATAGAATATTTTAATTTGGCAGTCTGTTTTGGATCATTCTCCAAATTATATTGTAAACTGCAGCGACTTCCCATTTATGCTACGAGAGTATTGATGCGTTGGTGTGAACGAACAAACGCGCGAATTTCGTTGTCGAAGCCAGCGCGAAATTTTCGTCGTCGCTGCCTCTCCAACTACTTCGCATCGGTCTCTGGGGGCTCTAATGCTTTGTCTAAGTAAGGTTAAGTTATTTTCGCATGTCTTCCTATTATGTTGTATCTAGACTCCGTTAGACCTGTCACACTTTTTGCATTTTAAGCTTCAGAGGCAATTAAGGATTAATATGCATGAAATTTCACAGGTTGAAACTTGAATATATCTGTCTGGGCAATTGTAAGCAAAACAATCAATGAATAGAAAATATATGAAGGATATCTAATAAGTTTTATGTCCGTGGCTTCACACTTATCAATAATCATACGATTAAACAGACGTGTATTTACACTAAAGGGTGACCAGCTTTAACTGATTTTTGGATAACTCTAAAACATGTATGATCATCAGTATACACGAAGAAAACTTGACCAACGAATTTATGAATAAAGATAGTAACAATTCAGCATTAGTTGTTTTGAGGACAAGTTGGATCCTCTTCGTCAGTACAAGAAAACGAACAAACCCGAAGTTAAAAATACGAAATGAGCACGAATAGAAAAACAGAGAGTTATGTATACCCAAGTCGTGGAATAAGGTTAACTGAGAGAGCCAACAGAGAAAGCAGAATGAAGAATAGCCCAGAAAATCTGAAACGTAGAAGTAACACATAGAAGATTATAGTGTATCAAAACACAACATAAATACCAGAACAAGACAAATCAAGTTCGAGCAAGATTAAATGAGTCCATATAAGACAAAAAAACAAAACTAAGGTGTTCTAACCTAAAGATGTTCACATGTGTTCGACGAGCCAACGGCCGTACCGTGCTGAAAACACCGGTTCTCGTTAGATCACCGAAGTCAGGCAGCATCGGGCGCGGTTAGTACTTGGGTGGGTGACCATCTGGGAACACCGCGTGCTGTTTGCACATTTCGGGCGCGGTAGCCCGGTGGTTTGCGCGCTGCATTTGCACGCTGCCACAACTGCCGCCGTGTTCATGCGGAGTACGATCACGTTAAATATGTGGGTCCGTAAGTCCTTTCGAGAGGTTGGTGGTAGGGGAAGGAGGGTACGGTCCCTGTGGATGCCTCCCCCACTGGGTTCCGGTCTAAATTGGGTGGCACTTCCCGGCCGTCCAATCAGTTACCTTACACCTTTCTGGTAGGTCGGACGGTCTGCGTCTCAACAACAACAACATGTGTTCGAGAGGCTAAAACATGAGACAAATATAAGGAATAGGGCAAAAGATTACCAATCTCCCTGCCAGTCTATGGACATAAATGGGGTATTGAACACTTCATTAAATTACTAGAATTTTTCTGAATGTACACTATTCGACACAGAAAATGCAACACAATGAAAGAGCAAATAGAGTGCGATGTTAAAGGACACACAGACAGAGATGGCATATATGAATAAGTGATGTTAATTCCAGAATGATAATGCAATACAGTAATGACATAGACAGAGTGATCAGTAGGGCCACCTCTTGCGGCGATGCAAGCAGCAACCCTTCGAAAAACAGATGCAATGAGAGTGCGTATAGTTTTCTGAATGATAGATGACCACATGCCTTCAACTAGTCTCCATAGGTTTTCCTCTGTTCGAAGCGGAAGCCGGGTAGTCAAATGTCGACCAATCACGTCCCATACATGCTTCGATAGGTGAGAGATCTGGAGACAGTTGAGGTAAAGGAATCACTTGGATACCTTGCAAGGCTTGTATGCTGATAGATGCCGTGTGCGATCGCGCTTTATCTTGCTGGAAAACATCATTTTGCAATCGCTGAAGGTGGGGCAGTGCAACCGGCTGCAGTATCTCATCCACATATCGACGTGCTATCATTGTGCTTCTGATACCAGCCAGAGGTGACCGGCTATCGAATCCGAAAGCATTGTCGAGCAATAGGGCGTTCAACAGTAGCAGCAGCGTTGGATCTGTTTTTCCACGTCGCCTCCAGACACTCATACGGCGAGATGTCATTCGACAAACAGAATCAAGACTCAAGGATTTAAAAAAATAGTAAAATTATAGTTTTGCTGAAATCCCTCTCAAAATCATGTTTAGGCGAAAGTTTTAAAACTATTTAAACTATTTTGACCAGTAGAATCAGCAATGCTAAGAAAGAAACCATGATCTACAGCAAGATATTTTAAATAACTGATTTCAGAATTGAACAAATCCATAGTACAATGGACAGACTTATTGAAATCAGAAATTTTCTGAATAAGAAATTCACCATCGTTGTGAATAATCAAGACATCAGGCGACTGTTGCTTTCTATTTCATCAGTAAAGTAAATATAAGGATCAATGAAATTCAAAT
The DNA here is from genome assembly GCA_951213105.1 of Amaurobius ferox. NCBI lineage: Eukaryota > Metazoa > Arthropoda > Arachnida > Araneae > Amaurobiidae > Amaurobius > Amaurobius ferox. The sequence continues at coordinate 78,086,701 of OX578141.1, forward strand.
TATCCAAAATAGCGTAAACATCTTTAAGAGAGTGATTCAGAAGACCAAAGCTGTTATCAGTATAATGAGTATAAAAATCTAATTAAATAACTCATAAAGTTTAACATAATAATATTGCATATAGATGTCATAGAGAAGGGAGCCTCGACAGAGACAATGTTAAATACGAACTTAAAATCAAGGAGACCATAGTCAAATGGAGTTTAAATTACGAATTTTCTATGCAAGCTGTGAAGAGGTTTATCAAGTACGAATATTATTACTACACAGAGGAGAGAAACTAGAAACTAAAAGTTTAGTTAATTTGTAGGGAACAGTACCAATAATAAATACAACGGATCTAAATGAAACGCCTGTTTTATTAACGTTGAGGAAGGGGTGTTCCTTTTAGAGTTAATTATCCTCCTGTGTCAAATTTTATGGTTTTACCATTACAAGGGGAGGGGGGAGGTGATTACCCGCAACCCAGAGAGGCCACGGCCAGGAGAGCAAAGGTAGCAGGGCTAGGATAGCAACGGCAGAACCATTCACCGGACGGAGCTAAGGCTCACACCGAGACTCGACCCCAGTCGCCGATGGATTTGGTAACAGGCCACAAAGAACTGCTCCTCTCCACCACCTCGAAGAGCCTGCTTCAAGAGCCTTAAGCGAAAGCACCCGGGCCTATCCACAGATTGATTTACCCCCCCCCCCCCCCAGTAAAATGGAGGACCAGAGCTATAAGGAGCTAAGACCCATACACCACAGTCTTGCGATGGACTCCCCGTGGGGAGATGTGTTTCTTTTTGACCCTTTTGGAAGTTTCTATTCACTACTTGGAGCTGAAAGGCATCCACCTCAGATTTTGTCGATAACAATTAACATAGCTCACACGTCACCAGTTTACCTTTTCTATAAATCTAGTTTTTAAGCAAAACAATTGAAGACGATTTACTGACCCTTAAATTTCGAATAATTTGTTTCTTTAATTGCTTTTTCATACTATTAATATATTATAGAGAACGTATTGCTTGCACGAAAATTTTCGAATTCTAAATTTTGATGCCAATATATGTCTTAAGATCTCTTGACCTATTTTCGGAGTGATGTCCGTCTATATGTGTGCCTGAGGTCGATGTCTTGGGTAAACGATAGTGATCACAAAGATTAAAGGATATTCACAAAGCTTTATACCTGCTTTGTTTTAAAATATTCTAGCAATAAATAGAATTTTTAAAAATTCGAACAAAAACTTCGAACTTTATTCGAAATTTTATGTTTTTGTAACATGGCAGCATAGGACAAAATCTGACAAATTCACGCATAAAAGGGTTTATTTATGGCTCAATGATCATGAGACTTAATAGTTTCAACCATTGTTGGGAAAAAAAGCAGCGATCCGATTTTTTTGTTCGTGACGTCATTAGATCCCCTCCTCCGTAAGTAAAATGTCAAGTATAATATCAATCGAAAGATTTTTTCAGGCCATTTAAAGTGAAGGGTAACACACTACAATTGTAATAATTTGGACCCATAATATCGATTTTTCAAAAAATTTCTTGCAAAATTTGAAAAAAAAGCAATTTGAAATGGATTCTAATATGAGAAAGTCGAGTTGAACCACGATCCAGTTAATTTTTTTTGTTTCATTGAAATAAAAGTTTATCTCCAAGTCATATTTCTTATTTATACCACAGTAAATTATGCTGGAAATCTGGATCAGTTTCCCATTCAGCCAAAAGTCAGACACATTTATACATATGACTATTGAAATACAGGGTCATTCAAAAGTCCGTATAAACTTGGAAGTCGGGGTTTATCGTAAAAAAAAACCCCGTCCTGGCAACACTCATGGTACAAACCGCACCTAAATGCGAAGATTTTTCGATTTTTAATGAATTTTTAAAGTTTATACGGACTTTTGAAAGACCCTGTACTTTTAAATTTCCGTGCTAAATAAGAGCAATATATAAAATGTAGTAAGTGTAAGATTCAGAAATATATATTTAGTTTTGAGTTTATTCCAGTTTGCTTTTAAACTTTCCAGGATCACGTTGTTTGTTCAAGTTATGGACTTAGACGAGCGTGAAAGTTAGTTAACGTCAATGAACCCGCATTTTGCGAAATACTTTCTGTGACTGCAGATACAGTTTAGAGCTCATCTCATGGGTAAATAAGGGCGGCAACAATCTAAATTTAACGCTCACAGTTTACATTTAAGTGCGGTATTAAGTTCGACTATATATATTATTTCACACCATTGCACAATGAACACAATAGCACAATTACGTTGCCATTCCCTAAAGTTTCAGAACATTCGAAACAAAATGATATTTGCCAACTAATATTTACATTTATCTTTAGATCTGTTAGGAATTGATAGCAATTAACAACTAAATATGTAGTTAAAAATCTTATTTTTTTGTAGTTTAATGATAGTTTTATTCGTTTTCGATCATTTTGTTTTGACGCATTTTGGTTTTTGACATCTTCTAAATACACCTATGATATTCCTACGCTTATCGTCACTCTAAAAATGCTGTGTCAGTATGTCAGAGCACCAAATGCAACCCCGAGGGCTGAGTAAACTCATGTATACTAATTCGACCATGCAAAATTCAAATCTGAAATACGATTTTCAAATTAACCGGTACATCAGAAGAAATAGCCTCTCAAATTTTGGCCTTTTCTGCTATTTTTGTGTTTATAATCTCAGACAGAAGGCGTTGCTCACATTCACGAATTAAATAGTGCAATTGATGAAAACTTTGTTTCCAGATAAATTGGTTGAAGATGAACTGTATGACCCATAAAGTTAGAGAGAATTAGTTTTTTTTTCAAGGTATGATCATGTATTGAAAACTTTAGATAAAAATTTGGAGGTATTAAACTTGATAAATTAGTATGTTAGAAGGGCCAAGGGAGCATAAATTAATTGCGTCATAATAGGGGTTTGTATAGTATGTATATTTTGATAATGAGTCGAATTGGAAAGCAACCGTACCTGTCTGAAGAGGACATTGATTGGATATACTACAACTGCCTTGTTCGAAAAGCTTTATGAAACGACTGATAAAGTGAAACGTATTGCTTCCCAATACTAAAAATGAAGGATATTCCAATATGTGTTTTTTCATAAAAATGCTTATCTTTGAGATGAGTATTTAGATGAGGCAGTATCAGCAGCTTACTGAGTTTGAACGAGGCAGTATAATAGGGCTACGAGAAGGTGGATTTTCTTTCCGCGATATTGCAGAAATACTTGCTAAGGATGAGCACTGTGCATGATTGTTGGCAGCAGTGGTCACGGGAAGGCACTGTCATGAAGATCAGGGTGCGGCCGCACACGGGCCACTACTGAGAGGGAAGACCGCCGTGTTCGCCGCATGACTGTGGCGGATCGTACTTGTCCCAGAGTGACAAAGCGAACTGTAAGGATTCGATTACTTGAGGGACAGCTCCGATCCAGACGGCCTGTAGCATTCATCCCACTAACTCCGAATCATTGTCATCTGCGACGTCAGTGGTGTCAAGCCATAGCTCACTGGAGGGCGGAGTGGAGATCTGTTGTATTCTCAGATGAGAACAGTTTTTGTCTTGGTGCCAGTGATGTTCGTATGTTGGTAAGAAGGAAGCCAGATGAACGCTTGGAACCAAGCTGTCTGCGGCGTAGACATACTGGACCTACACCAGGAGTTATGGTCTCGAGATCCATTTTCTATGACAGCAGAAGCACTCTCGTCGTTATCCAAAGCACCTTGACAGCAAATTTGTATATCAGACAGGCGACTAAACAGGTTGTGCTGTCATTCATGAGAAGTCTTCATGAGGGTGTTTCCCAACAGGATAACGATTGTTCACATACGCTGCTGTCACCCAACGTGCTCTGCAGAGTGTCGACCTGTTGCCTTAGCCTGCGAGATCAGCAGATCGTTCTCCCATCGAGCACGTATGGACATTATTGGAAGACAAATCCAGCGTCATCCACAACCAGCATTAGCCGTTGCTGATTTGACTGACCAAGTGCAACAGGCATGGAACTCCATCCCACAAAATGACATACGGCACCTGTACGACATAATGCATGCACGTTTGCATGTAATAAAATACATTTGCTGAATTTTGTATGGGTGCATATATTTTTTGCAACAGAGTATATATATATGTATATATATATATAAATATATATATATATATATTTATATATAATAAATATATATATATGTATATATTTATATATAATATATATATATATATATATATATATATATATATATATATATATAATATATAAGATAGAAAGTGGAAATTATTAAAGATATTGAAGTGCTGAATTTTGTAGGCGCATTTATGCGCGAAGCAGCTACAAATACTATGCACGATATAAATATAAAAAGTATAAATAGCATGTAAAAATGGAAAAAAGATGGAAGGCTTAGCGAGAAGCTTACTTAATGGCGGTAAGGGGTTGTGACCTTACACTCCAGTTGTCAACATGCATGTCGTAATTGCCGCGGCTTTGCACTCCTGGACGCCAGCCCTGGCTGAAGCCAACCTTCGAAGTGACAATAACAATCATCACAAGACCATTAATATGCATAAATAATTTCTATGGTAATAAAAATGAATATTGTTCAAAGTTAAAATCAATTTTATCTCAATTTGGTCGATGAAGGTTCGCATACTATGAATAACAGGAACTCAGAACGATAACACGCTGATATATAAAGGTCATAGTAGTCTGAAGGACTAGTATGCCATCCTGTAATGGACTGCACATTATCATTGGACTTTTCTTTTTCAATGGTCTTGTGATGATTGTTATTGTCACTTCGGAGGTTGGCTTCAGCTAGGGCTGGCGTCCAGGAGTACAATGCCGCAGCAATTATGACATGCATGTTGACAACTGGGGTATAAGGTCACAACCCCTTACCGCCATTAAGTAAGCTTCTCGCTAAGTCTACCTTCTTTTTCCAATTTTTTACATGCTATTTATACTTTATATATATATATATATATATATATATATATATATATATATACGATCGTCTGATCTCTCTGGCACGATCGTCTGATCTCTCCTGTCCAGGCCCGGCTCTAGGTATTTTGCCGCCCCAAGCAGAAAGCAATTTGGCCGCCCCCTCCCTGAAATTCAATTTTCTGTTAACCTTTATAAATGCAATAGAATAGAGAAACACTGCTATATCGCCAGTTTTTAGTCAATTTTGTTCCAAATGTTTTTCAAATGAATGGATCTTTCGTAGGATTAAATATTTTGATTTTTTCCGCTTTAAATAAAAAAAATGTGCAATATCTCAAGAACGAAATATATTAGCATCATATAAATGATGTTATTCAATTTTTGATTTAAAAACATCTGTTGTCTGATGCATACCTTTCCATATATATTAATACATTTTATTATTTAACTCATGAATGATGTGTGTGTGTCTGTCTGTTCCAACTTCTTTGATGGCATTTCAACATACTTTTCTATGTCCTAGAGAGCTGACTTTGGTACACAACGTAGCCTAGTAGAATATTTTAATCTATTAACGTTTGTCACATCCTAAAAAAATAGAACCGGTACTTTTTTCCTACGAAATGGCCTGCAAAAATTCCATATATGTAAAATAGTTAAAAAAATACTTGAGGGGTTGTACCGAAGATACGTCCGCAACGTAGAATACGTCTTATCACATGGGTGTTTGTAAATGAAGCAGCTGCCTACATAAACATTTCATTTATTTCTACAAACTGCCAACTATTGTCTAATAAGTTGTAAAGTTATTTATTACGAAATGTTAATTAAGCATCAGAATTAAAGAAATAAAATTTAGCAATTTTATTATTGCTTGATAATTTGTATCTTATTTCGCGTTCGATCGCATTCATCTCTTGAGCGTGTCACCCCTCACAACACGCGTACATCCCCGGCCTAACACTTGGTACCACTGCCGTCCCCCTCCGACTACACGCCAAGCTACAATCCTTCAAAATCTGCGAAATATATATATGTATATATATATATATATATATAACACTGCCAAGTTTAACTGTATACATTCAGCTCAATGCTTTGTGTACTTTGCAGTAGAACTAATTTTTTTTTTATTTAGAGTTCTCATTTTTCAAATATTTATGATTTGCCTCCATTGAAGCTGATATGAATAAAATCTTTTAGCCAAAAATCAAAGTTTCTATATTTATTCGTTTTTAGAATACAACTACAAAAATTAAAGCTTTCTTATAACTAAACTAGCAGCATACCCGTTCTTCGTACGGAGTATATAAAGAAACTTATAATTCGCAATCATGTGCAAATTCTGTTAAAATATTAAATTTATTGCTCCTAAAGAGAAGTTTAAGAATATCTGTTCTCACTATGCAAAATTATCTTCACGGGCAGATCTGAAGAATAAAACATCCTGGCCTCTTTTGAAAGCAAATTTACAAAAAAAAAGGAATTGAATCAATATATGCAACCCCGTATTACTCATACTGTCGCAGATTAGAAAATATGCCAGTGTGTTAGAAGAAGATTACCCGTATTACTATATGAGTCTCAAAAATCTTTGCCAAAATAAAAAAGATGACGTAATAAATTGAAAATATCAATAATCCCCGTACACTTTATACCAGAAAGTCGTAATTGATTCCAACATATGCCTATATATATATCAAAACATATGCCAATATACCTGTTCTACTTATATATTCTCGTAGATTAGAAGATATACCCGTGTATTTGTAGAAGATTACTTGTACAACGTACAATATATGAGTTTAAACAATTTTTGTCATAATAAAACAATTGCATAATAACTTGAAAATATCAATAATCCCTGAATCAATAAACCCCGAAAATACCAATAATAATAACGTTTAAACCTGAAGACTGTAATTGATATTATCCAGTCAAAAATGCTATAAGAAAAATCAAATCCTTCTTTTCTAAAATATATTTTTATATCCATTTATTTATTATTCAAATCGAAAAAATAATAATTAAAATTTACAGACAGATTTAATTTAATTGCGTTTCTGAACAACATGATATAAGATAGAATCTTCCTCATAAACTGCGAAATTAAATAACCATTTTGATTTCTTTATACTTTTCATTGTTCAGTAAAAGCTTGTGAAAAATAAACCATGAAGACAGATTTCCCATTTAAATCATGTTTCAAACAATTAATGTTTTCAGAAAATGGCGAATTAGCGCAAAAATTCTCCCATCCAACTCAGAGATAAAAGTTTTAATTCAATTTCAAACGATTTTCAAGCTTTTCGCTTGGATAAATCACGGAGTTAGAGAGTAGAACTCCAAGGGAAAAGTTTCGTTTTTCATTAATATCTCGACAACCCCTGGTCTTACTCGAAATTTGGACTAAATTTATGGGGGCTATTTCACGGCTATTAACAAAATTTCATCAAATTCGGTTCAGCCGTTCTCTAGTGATGATGAGACAAACGAAAATTTCGTTTTTTACTAATATCTCGAGATTCACTGATCGTAGAAACTCAAAACATGGACTAAGTTTTTAGTGGGACTATTTCCAGGCTACACACACAATTTCATCAAATTCGGTTCAGCCGTTCTCCCGTGATGACGGGACAGACAGACAGACAGATAGACAGATTTTCAATTTTATTTATATAGATATGACTAAAAATCAATAGGATTTTATTGATACCGATTTGGTATGCTTCTATTATGTAACTCGCTTCATTATTTCGAGATATGTATCTCTACCTGTAGGAAAGTAAAATTTTCTAATATCTCTAGAACAAGTAGTGATAACTACTAAATAATGTTGTCCATTTCTTTCTGGTTAGAAGTACCTACAAATCATTTATTCCTTTAACAATAGTGAGTAAATGCAAAAAAAGTCTATTTTAAATCAAAATCGTGCAATACCTCAAAACACACATTTTATTGTGCTGTAAATAGTGTAACTTAAAAAATGAAATATTACATATAAAATTAATAATTTTGTAATAAATTATAATATAATTATTTAAAAAAAATTTTTTTTAACTATCGAAATAAAGAGAATTTGAAGATCCTGGCCTTCGAGAAAATTAAGAAGCTGTCAGTTATTGATTGTATACCAAATATATTTTGATTTGCTTAATATGCTTGATAAAGTAAAAATTTTTAACGAGAACTTCTAAACAATGGTATTCATTTATTTCCTGTTAAAAGTAATTGCAAAATGTGTAATAACTTAATAATATTGATTGTATTATTTATTTCTTTATTTTTGCTGTTTCAAATAAAAAATGCAAAATATCTCGAAAACGGTGCGTATTAGCGTCCTATATAAATGATAATATTCGCTTTTAAGTGAAAATTGAATTAAATGTTTATTTTTGTAACATTTTAAAACATTATACTTTTCATGCTCACCTTATCTTTTATTTTAAATGTTCGTAAAATTAATGGCTTTCTTCTGTCCCATTCACCCACCCGAAAATTAATGAATGATTGATATTTATTAATTGAAGAAGTATTACCAAATTGTATTCTATTTTATTGATTTGTTATAGAGATATGTTTGCCTAAAACTCTGTGTTTCTTTCAGAAATACTTTGGGGGGGGGGGAGCGAAACCCCTTCCCGAAACATCCTACGCCCCCATCCCTCGCCTGATACATTTTATGTTACCGGACCAAATGCTAATAAATTTAAAAACTCACAAAATGCTTTTAACCTAGTTTCCACTTCTTATGTGGCAGCATTTGAATTATTTTATGTCATGATTGACTATTTTCAGAATGAATATTTTTTTTCTTCCTATGACCATGCATTGATTTTTCATCATTGGTCTATACATCGGCCAGAACCGTGAACCTGTTAGCAGTCACATGACGTTGCCCCAGCACACCAGTGGGGGTCGGAACATATCGTGCTCAACGGCACAACATCCATGTATGAAGGTGGGACTCGAACCCACAACGCGGCAGCCAAACGATCGCTAGGAAACGCTTGTCTTGACAGTTCGACCACCGCGTCGGCATTTTACAGTTATAATTCAATTTACATTATTTTAAAATTGTTCATCTTCTTGTTTAGCCGGAGCAAGTTTTTCTCGTAATCTCTGAATACGTATTTGCAATACATATTCATCACTTTCATATATCTATATAGTAGTAATTACTTCTATATAGTAGTTAGCTACAATTATATTAGATAATTTGCCCCCTTTGAGATTCCATTTTGCTCATATCATTTTTAAAGATCTATACGCTTTTTAAGGGACTAATTACAAAACACAAAATAAATATTCTTTAGTTTTTGTTGTCGATCGCTCAGTCTGTCGCTAAATCGAGGTACCCTGCTGTTCTCCGAAACTAATGAGACAAATGAAGTCAAATTTTGAACATAGTCAGGCTGTTACACGATTCAGTGAATAAAGTCACGATTTATGATTATTTTTTTAATTTTTCACTAGTCATTCGCAATGTGAGCAAATGTCGTTTTCGCAACATTGCAATACTACTACTCAATCGTCTGAAATAAAATTTTCTGACAGAAAATGGCTTGTTATATGCTTGAAAAAATATTCTAAGAGGACATTTCTATGAATCACACTGCAAGCATAATATTAAAAAATATAAGAAAAGTACATGCTTAAAATGCAAAAATTAAAAGTTCCAATTAAATAGTAACATAATTGAAATAATTTTGAAAGTTTAAGAAATTTACAGTATTTTTCTTTTACTTTTTATTTACTAGAAAGACCGAAAATTCTTTGAGGTTCATCAATTTTTTTCCGATGACTTAACATAAAAATTAGAAAGTTTGGAGTTCTACATGTGAGAAAGTTGACTTAGAAAATAAATTTTGATTGATTTCCAATTAATTTTAAAACCTAATTTCCTTCCTATTAACTTTCGTTGTAAATACTCAAATGCCAAAGAATGTCATATTCTATTGACTTTTTAGTTAAAAAGTGACTTGATAGATGCTGTACATAAGTCGGTATAACGAAAACTATCACAAGCTTTAAAGAAATATACCGATTTTACACATGAAATTTAGAATAATCATCCCCTTGATGGGGGTCTAATATGTTATATGTTAATAGAAACCATTTTTAAACAACCATAAAATAATTATATCTTGCTTACCTTAAATTTTAATCTTTCATAAAATGCTAGATGAATATTTTAGTTAATATCAAATTCAACTGTATAACATTTAGAAAAAAAAAACAATAAACTATTCTTTGCGGCAAGAAAAATGATGTTTGACGTTTCTCACCGAAACATACGACTGATTCAGCCCAGAACAAATCTCTCGCAAAACAAAATGATTGATAAACACATGTTTCACAGCCGATGGGGGGGTGTATGTCCCATAAATTCTATAATGGTTCACCGATGTCTCAAGATGTATTTTGAGACCTGTCCTTGTCCAGTTTTCTACTTACTTTCTATACGGACACTTGTTTCGGAATAGATGTGAAAAAAGATCTTAATTTATGGGTCTGGGCGATTGGGGGAGATGATTTCCGGATTTGAACTTAGGAGAATAATTAACAAAGGATAGGCATCCTGGCACGGCAATTCAAGGTGGAACCCCATCGTTTCAAGCAAAGTGACCTTTCTCATCGGATGTTTTCATGGAATAGTTAACAAAAACCAGTTTCACGTAAAAGCTTTTACAGTTCACAGATAATGGTCAATATGCCGCCCTAGACGTGCTGTTGATGACTGTACTGGACGCCCGGTGCGCTAAAGTAATTAGTTGATACTTGTGTTGCAAGATAAACAGTGGGGGCGACATACTGGAAGCGATCCCATTTAGCCCGCTGTTCCTCTTTTTTCACGGGGAGAATTAATGATAGCCGTTTTCACTCTTTTATTATCTGAGACTAGATGTTTAATATTTTTTCAGTGTTTTTGTTTTACCTACATCTGCCCTTGTTGCTCGCGCCCCAAAACTTTTTTTTTACTTAAGACCCAGAACTTCTTTATTTAAGATATTTTTTTATTAAGATTTTTTTTATTTAAGATTTTTCATTTAAGTAGACTGAAATGCCGCCCTCAAAATGTGCCGCCCCAAGCATGTGCTTGCTTTGCTGGTGCCTTAAGCCGGCCCTGCTCCTGTCTCGACTTTTTCTTAAGGGGTCATATGAAAAGTCTTATCTGCGATAGCACCCATCGACTCCGACCAGGACTTTGTTGCTGGGATTGCTATTGCTACCGGCGTTGTCCAAGATATGTCGGGTGTTTTTGCTAACGCGGGTCGCAGTACTGCTGGTGGTCGCACTTTTGAGCAGTTTCTGTAACTTTGTCCAGGCATTCTGTAATTTCTGTCAGTAAAACTTCGTGCCTACTCTAGCATTTTTGTGTTTCCTCTTTTTACGAGAGGATCATGATTTCCTTATTTCATGAGCTACCACCTAGCGGTTCATCTCTTGCGTTATCATCCCTTAAAGTTTGCCCCAAGAGTTCTGACTCACCCTGTATATATATATATATATATATATATATATATATATATATATATATATATATATAATTGAAGAATTTTAATTATACATATATATATATATATATATATATAATTGAAGAATTTTAATTTACTTGTATTATATATACCAGAGATTGATCATTTATTAAAATGTTCTATATAGCAAAATATATATAGATGTGTGAACCCAGAAATAGATCTCACACCAGTTTGAGGTGAGACAGCTTTATGTACGTTATTTATTGTGTCTGAAATGTCAGGCAATTACTTCAGTCTCAATGACGCTAGTGTTTACGACACGCTGACCCAAAGGTCAGCTGAAATCATAAATTTAGGAGTGTCAAGACAAGAAGGGGGTCGAAGGACTCTTAAGAAAATGTAAAGAACGACATTGGATAAAAGGCTGACCAATGGAGAAGATGCTCGTGGCTTCGCCATGGAGGCGACCAATTGGAGAAAAAGAGGAGTGTCAGGCCTGAGGCGAAGCAGCCACTACCTCTGACATAAGAACGACCAGAGAAAACAGATAGAGATATAGAATGATTTAAGAATGATAAGAAAGAACGACGATAAGAACGGATATATATATAACTGCAAAGGAGGGATATAGAGAACGACTAGATATGACTAGAGAGAGAGTTCTACTAGAGATATGATTTAGAATTCGAGAGAGAGTTCCATTAGAGGTATGATTTAGACTTCGAAAGTGTGTGCCACAGAGTAGTATGGAGATAATCCGCAAAAAGTGTCATAATATGCAATTCTACGACAGTCAGAGTACAAGGAGACTTCAAAAAATGTGCAAACCAGTATAATATACAAGGATACAAGGGTTGTGGTCAGGTATATGTTCCTCAAATATGGTACCAGGTCTTAAATACATTTTAGGTATTTCTAATAATGGTCTCACATTGTCTCTCTCCACCGAAATAATATGAATTATTGTGTAATGAATTCTATAAGTATTTTATGTTGTTAATAAATGATTTCTGTTAAAGTTAATATGGTGCAATCAATTTTTTTAGTATTATATTAATTAATATACTTTTACAGAACACTCGCGAAAAATAAATAATTTTAGGGTTATCAGCGGCAAAACAATGCAATGTATAATTTAATGAGCACTGCTAATACGATCAATTTACAGCCATGTTAAAAATAAATCTAAAATTCCAAGTTTAAGTAGTTCTATTATTATTCTTTTTGTGCATCACAATATATATATATATATATATATATATATACTCGTAGCTGTTCAAAATACATTTTAAACTGCAGCTCTTTTTTAAATTTAATTCAAAGTTATCAGGGATTTGCAAGCTATAAGCTTTTCCCTCAAATTTGTTATCGTAAAATTCTTAAAATTTAGCGTAAAATATAAAACTTTCAGTTTCTAACAGATCTATTATTTAATCCAACTATTTCAACCCTTTATTTGAAATATATTTCCAGATCAATAATGCTGAATGTCCAAAGATTGTACTGACAAATTCATAACATAGAAACATATATTGAAATTTATCTTGTTTTTAGAATTACAGATTAAATATACATATTTTTTCTCTGCACATTTGCGTTTATATTCAAGGTAAAGTATATATTATTCTGCCTTTCAAACAGTGTTTTTCAGAAAAGTAAAAAAATGTTGAATTATGTACATGCTAATGCATAATTGCTGTCGGAAAAAAATAAACATTATTTTTATTTATATTCTGTTAGATAAATAAACAATTACTTAATTTAATTAATGTTGAGAGCCATGTTCCTCTTTAATCTGTCAAAACGATGAGGCCGATGAATGTGAGAAATTTGGGCCTGCGTATAATAATATTCTTGACGGGAATATTAAACATCTCAGATATCCATGCTTTCGAAGAAGCTAAAATTGACTGGATAATTTTCGTTCATGACAAATAATATAACGTAAGTATTTATCCGAATAAAAATATTTTTGTAGTAGCACAGCAAATAAAGAATACATTGCATTATTTCGCGAAGCCAAAAACAGTTTTTTTGCATAATATAAAATGGCATATAATAAAATTTTGGATTTTATAACATATAGCTTTTAATTAATGTCACATATTTCGGACATAAGGCTATATTCTCTATTTCTCGAGAGAAATATTGCTAAAATAAGTTTTGGGGGGTAATAACGCTACGTCAAAGTTCTACCAATTGTCATAAGCAGATTTTAGAATTTTTTTTCGAAAACAAATATACGATTTGATAAACTTATTGACTACTTAAACAAGCCAGTAGATATTAACCCAAAAGGTTTTCTGGCAGGATCTATAAATGTTGCAATTCGAAGGTCTTACCCAAGCATATGTGTAATAACGCTAACACAAAGGTTAATATGCCATACAAGAAAATTATGAATCAAGTGGAATGATGGCATGTAAACGATATAATAATGAAAATACAAAATTCTCCCACCTGCCATTAATGATGAGTATAAAATTTGAAAGAATTCGTTTACAAAACCATATTTTGAAGAAATATTAGATTATGCATTTATAGAGACATTTACAGACGTATTGATTTCTGAAAAATTAAATTAGAAACTTTATATAATTTGTTCAGAATACATTCCCCTTCACTTATTCATTTATTATTTTCACTTTTGAAATTAAAGAACCACAACATATAAGACATATGACTTTTCTTTATCTTTAAACCAACATAAATATCACAAGTACATATTCCCCACACACTTTCCTGAATACCTTCTTATATCTCAATTTATCCTAGTAGCAACATTCCAGACGGTGAGATGATTATTTACAAGAAAAATACCCCGTTGTCTGTATTATTACTTCTGAGATGTGGTATATAACCATTTTACCAACAACTTTATTCTTTACAGTTTTTAGTGGAGTTATGATGCCGCATGTTTTTCAAATACTGAAAACGTTTTCATTATGATCTGTGTGTTGCCAACTCCAAAAACTGAATTAAAAAAACATGTTTTATTAACGAAAAACCATAATTTAAACTATAGTTTAAACCAAAAGTATTTTCCATAACTGGCTCTCAAACGCCATTGATACCTTAGATAACTAATGAGAAATGATAGTTGTTACGTGCATAGATTGCCTGTATCCCTACATGGATAATGAATTTAAGAGTTGAAAGTGATTGAGATACTTCAGAAAAATTGATTGAGGCTGTAAAACGCGGCTTTAGGTTAAGAAAAGAAACAAACCAAGTATACTCATAACTCCTGCATAAATTAGACAGTAGATCTCTTGTCTGGAAATTGATTGACGTAATTTTTACTCTCGGTCACAGAGTTTATATATATTTGGTACAAAATATCTCGAAATAAATAAGCATTTATTGAATAAAATTATATGGGATTATTTAAAATTGTAATTACAACAAGTCTATTCATTTTTCCTGATATCGAGTCATGCAAAAGTACAACGTTCGTTATTATTTTAAATTAAATCGTAATAATAATTTCAGAAATTTATGTCTTGATTACGGGAATTTCGATTATTTAAGCAAGAGCTGTAGAATAAATGCTTACAAAAATGTACATTTTTTTTATCAATTTTTGAATTTGTATTGCAATTTACAGCAGCATATAAGTAAAGGCAACTACAAAATTGAAATTTAGTCTGAGTTGGTAAATTGAAAGGACGCATTGTTTTGTATGTTCATTTATTAAATTTACGTTTTGCACTTACTCCAAAATAAATCATAAAAGTAACATTTACTTTCCAATTTGTGAAATGCCTCATGAATCTTAAATTGATGATTATTTTGGAAATGTTTATTGTTGAACTTAATATTTCAAAGTTAATATTAATTAAGCAAGAATGATATGAATATTGCTTCTTCAAATAAATACATTTTTATAAATTTTGAATTTATACAACTTTATATATCTGAAAAGTGTTATATTCATTACCAATATGCTAATTACATTTTCTTTTCATAAATACAAATGCTGGTAACTTTCTTGAGCGGATAATTTGACGTGACAGTTTTATATACCCAGAAAAATTCTTTTAATTATTACTTTAAGAAATGTATATACAGTAATTTAAGAGGTATTTAAAAAGCTATCATAAGTAATGGAAGTTATTGGCAGTAATGTGGACATCCGTTTAGGATAATTCCAAAAAGCATTAGTTTTAATGACTTTGATAAATATACGAACTGCTGTGTATTACGGTGTAGTTTAGCAAGTAGAAAAATTATCAAATGTTTGAAATATTTGTAATGTTTTAATAAAATGTTTTGAAATATTTGAAAACAAGCTAATTAGATCCACATTTCCATTTGAATATGCAACATTTTTAAACACCAGTTTCAACTATCCAAACAGTGACCCTGTCAGTGATGGGTTAAACATATGATCCATTTTTATTGCTTTAAGCAGAAAACTGATATATTTTGAAGTACCCACATTACATTTGCGTTTTTATTTAATATTCTCAATGCATTTCCACTGTTTTTTCTCAATCAAAACGTGATAAGTAAATCATTTGAAAAATTATGATGGAACAATGTGTTTAATACTTTTTTTACTAAAACCATTCAGTTGATTAATGGAGAAGTTTGAACTCTTTATTTTTCCAAATACGTTTAAATAGCAATTTAAATGCAATTTGTAAATTTTTTTATGTATCTTACTCATTCACAGTATGTAATTGAATGCAATTCAAATACTAAAAAGCTTTTAATAATAAAACTGCATCTTAGCCGCCAATAATAAAGATAACTTCGTCACTAGTGAAAATAAGTTTAATTGGATTTTGTGATAAAGTATCAAATACTTCTATTATTTATTTTATCTGTTGTTATGGACTGATCAGGGCGTGGGTTGAAAAAATAGTTTCTTTGAAAGTACAATAATTGCATTTGATAGATTGTTGTGGATTTTAAGTCATGTATTCAAAATTATATCAAATAATTTGTATTTTGCATTCAACTTAAATAAAAACTAATAATAAAATAAAATATTAACATATATTAGTTATAAAGTTTATGAATATTCCATAATTTATTTTTATGTTTAATATATCTCCGATATTCTCAAGGTCGCGGATGTCAGTCCATAAAGCAGAAATCTCGTGGTTCTGATTTCTTCTTCTGGAGGAAGTCTTACTTGTGCCGAAGCAATGGTGTTAAGTCTCGAATAGAAGATACAAATTATGTGACTAAAAATAAATGAATGATGGATACACTGAGGTCAAAAAGCCTTTGACTGAAATCTAAGAGAAGGATATAAAGCTTTTTCTGGCACCCAGTAAGTCATCTCACTTCATATATTGCAGTTTATATAATTGAGATGAATGATGTTGGACCCCCTGCAGTGGGAATAACTTCTTATAACTTTCTGTAAAGATCAATGATCTTTAGTTGTGTAATTGTATATACTCTGTCACTTAAATGGCGTTTCTCAGGCATGCTTCCATAGTCAATACAGTGAATAACATGTTGGAATGTGTTTTAGAGTCTTGTTGCAGCCTCTTGGAGATACATGACCGTTTTCAGCAATGGAAAACAGTGACAATTTTTAAAAATAAAAGTTTATAGGATGACATAGTGAATATTATTATGATCTTGGCTTGAAAAGTATAAAATATATATCTTGAAATCAACTTGATTTACAGCCGAAATTGATGCCCGCAATTAAAACAATATGTATAATTTTTCTAGTTTTAACACTATGCAATTTTTATGCGTTTTTAAGCTAGTTGTTATGTCTAAGTTCCGAATAGTGGCTTTTAGAAAGTCTGAAACATGTCTCGATTTTTTTCTGGATGTCCTATCTATTACAGTTTGTTATGGCATATAAAAGTTACATTTGAATGCATATAAAAATGCATTTTGAATAAAAAATAAATATATTTATTTCCTTTGTTTTTATAAAATTTCAGTTTCTGCAGCTTAGTTATTTTAATTTAAACATAAACTGAAATATCTGTCTCAGATCAAAACTCTTTTAAAATATTTTGCATACATATATTTCATCTAAATAAACAGTGTTACTGTTATCTTTGACACTATTTCCTTAGTAATTGTTAGCATGAGATATGAATAATTCTCTCCTTGAAATATTCTTATTTTGTAAGCACTCTTCTTTGTAAGCATATTACTTATAATTTTATATGTAATCGGCATTAATAAAATCGGCATTAATAATGATTCTTCCACTTAATCTCCGAATTTCAAGTGTGAAATTGATTGCAGTCGAAAAATAAATAAAACTTACACTGCTGCATGACACAATCAATAACTGTAAGCGTATTGTTAATTGAATGCTAAAATTTTCAACACATAATGAAAATGCATCTTGAAGTAGCTAGCAATAAATTGGATAAACAAATTCGAAAATGTAAGGTGAAGTATCAAATACCCATCTCGTTCATTCGATGATCCGTTGAGATATATTTTTTTACGATTCCTTTCTAGAAATTTGTTTTCAGTATACTGTTCTCGATTTATGACCGTTCGATTGATGAACATTTGCTATAACGAACATCAAACTGTACACACAATTTTAGTAGCTAATAATATAGTTGTTCATAACAAAATAAAAGATAAACAAATTGTGGTATACTAAATTTGTATACTAACTAAATGTGGTATACTAACTTTTGATAAAATTTTATTCATTACAAAAATGGACAAAATAAATATTTATATAAAATGCATCCTACCGTGTCTAACGTCGTAAAAAAGCGGAACTATTCATGGTTTTCAGACTAATACAGCCAGTAAAAATGGATGCTTTGCACGCTATTAAAAATATTTTCTCGGGACTATGTGCCATTAGTATAACGAAGAGTATACTATTCGTAGAACGAAGGAGTGGGCCATTAGTACGCGTAGAGAAAATCCCATTAAAATACTGTGTTTTTAAGAATGTTTCGAAGCAAAAACTCTGCCTCTGTTCGTATTAAAAATCTCTTAATTTGTAAAAAAATTATTTCATAGTGTAAATAAAAGAAAAATGCATTTTATATATAAGCAGCTAAAATAGTTAAAACAAACCATCTTATATATTAAAACATGATTGCATATGTATGTATGTATGTATGTATGTAAACCGAATTGCAAAGCCCCTACTCGGTCTAGCAGCCCAATATTCTTTAATCTTAGGTATCAAATCGAGACAGACTATGATAGATTTTAAAAAATTTGTGAAAAATCCCCTCATTTTGGGGGGTAAAAAGAAGGGTGTGTGGAAAATCTATATTCTCATTCAAAAATGAAGTTATAACCTCGTCTTTTTTAACGATAGACAGGGGCAAGAATTCTGAAGGGCTTATAGAGCTCGGATTTACGATAATTTTTTTACAGCTTTTCAAGAATCCCGCAAAACGCGAAAGAACCCATTCATAACAAAGAACGACCCCTTACTTATTTATCGATTCTCGGGCTCGCGAAATCGCAAAAGTCAAACAGCGAGCGGCGCTGGCTCAATAAAGCGAATAAAATACAAACTTCTAAAATCTCTAGTTTTACAGATATAAATTATACATTTTAAATATGAGATTCTAATGTTACTACAAGTATTTCCTGAAGAAATCGAGGTATTCCGATGGAAACTTCATGTTTGCAATTTTTCTAGGTATTGCTCAAAATTAAAATGACAAATAAAATATACATTTTCTATGTGCGGTCATCAACATCTACTACCGTGAAGTGTTAAGTCTTGCTTCTAGAGAACTTCTATTTTTTATGTCGTAACTTTACTTATTTTGTTTTTTAAATTAAAACAACGATTTCATAATTTTGATTTTATATTGACGTAATTCTCACTATTAAATTAGGTCAATAATTAACTCTTGGAGGTGAGCTTCTCAAACTCTGTTATCGTAAAGTCTTAAGATCTACAAAACTTTTATTTCTTTTGTTTTAACTTTATTTGTTATTTTCTTACAACTAAATCTGTCATTTTATAACTTTCATAGGGAAAGTCGCAGTGTTTTCAGCGTGGTCTATAAGGAAGGGATGGATGTGGTCGGTCAAGTCACGTGACACAGTAAATGGAGCAATGAGTGTAAACAAAATAGAGGCAGATTTCGCTCGCCTGGAGATCTTTTACTGTATGGAATAGTACTTTTCGCTTGCTCCGATTGTAATGCAATGGTCCTGTATTATTTTAGTCTCTGTAGTGAACCCTCTCGACCTGTTCACGCAAAATTTGGACCCAATTTTGCTGCTTTTCAACTTTTGTACCCACGCAACAAAGATAATTTTAGAGTTTTAGGTAGTTTCTACGCCCACTAAGCAGGTGCAGAACTTGTTAAAGGCTACAAACACTGGTTGATATGTATTTAGTGACCGCTAGCTGAAACAGCCCGCTAGTCACTAAATATAATTGCCTGACGTATATAACATGTTTTTGACTTTCCACATACTCCAAAAGCTCTCTGATAACCTAGAAGACTGAATCGGTTCACACTATTAGTATCGACTACGGTACAGAATCTAACGAAGCCGGATTTTTAATTTACCCCCCAATCCTGAGAGTTGAGAAAATAGGGGGTTTGAAAATGATTTTCAGACCCAAAAGCTAGAAGGTTGAATCGTTGCACTCTTATTGTATTTACCATCTGACAGAAATGTAGCTTCATTTTTACTTACCCCCAGAGGAAAGAGAAACTCCTTTTAAAGTTTTTTTATACCCTCTATAAATTCCCCTGGAGCCTTTGAAGTCTTCATATCTGTACACATAGTATCGACCATCGGGCAGAATCTAATGTAGTCGGATTATTCAAATCCCGGGAGCGGAGATTACGTTTTATAATGTCCATCCAGACCCTCAAGAAGCCCTTCAGTGGGCTTAGTATTTGACACTAGACCGAACGATACTGAGCTATCTTTCCGATTTTGTACCGCAATAGACAGAATTGGGTGCTAGGC
Organism: Amaurobius ferox; assembly: GCA_951213105.1. Lineage (NCBI taxonomy): Eukaryota > Metazoa > Arthropoda > Arachnida > Araneae > Amaurobiidae > Amaurobius > Amaurobius ferox. The sequence continues at coordinate 78,107,056 of OX578141.1, forward strand.
GTAAAATACATCAGAACCCACCAAGAGTCCCCCTCCGGGGACATGAAACTGTAAGACTCGACCACGGGGTAGAACCTTTCAGGACTAGTTTTCAATTGAGGCAAATATTTTCAATGTTAAACAAAATAAAATTTATTACAATAAGGTTGCAGCTTACTTTTTTAAGAACGTCAGTTTCCATATCTTTGAGAGGCTTAAATACTAGTACAGAAATATGCCTCTATTATTTTACTTCAATATCTAAGTTAATTTTGTATAGACAAGGCTATACGTTAATATTACATCGATCCATTTTAATGATTTTTATTGCCTGAAGACATTAAATGCAAGAACTACTTCTTGTGTCTTCGCATCTTGCTAATTACTATTGAATGCCCATGAGTATTCTGTTGTATTGAGATACTTCGTTCAAAGTTATTGGATTATTCTAGATCATTTTTGTTGTAATGTATTCTTGAAACACATTTTGTCGTTATTCGTATTCCCTGACGGCGATTAGGGATGCTTAATTTAACGGAAAATCAATTAAATTATCGCAAACTTTTTATGTTTTAGAGATAAAGTTTTTCGTTAATGCTACGATATGTTAATAATTAAATTTCGACAGTGTTTTCAAACATGCAGTGCTTGAGTCAGTATTAGATAACCATACATTGTTTGAGTCAGTATTAGATAACTATACATTGTTTTTCAATTCTGGGGTGCCATCGGTCAATGTCGGAAAGTGATAGCTATAAGGTTATAAGAAGAATTAATCCTATAGTTTTATCATGAACCTACATGTACATATTTGTATTTTAGAAGTACGTAAGACGTACATTAACTGAATAATAATTCAGCGTAATTAGCTGTATGAATGCATCATTTAAAACATTATAAAATATATGTTTTGCATCATCACAGATTTTCATTAAAATTTCCATTTTCTAAATTTCAGATTTATTGTTTTCTATTTTAACTTTTTTCAAATACAATTCAAAGGCATTTGATTTTATTGATACAAATATTAAGTGATCGAAGTACTTTATACAATGCTTAAATTTAGTTTTTTAATCAACCGCCAATCAAAATAATCATTTTAATATCTAAATATGCAGCAAAACGAATTGTTAAACTCTTGGATAAAAATGTGAAATGAGTAGGAGTTGTAGATATTTTTGCTATTTTTTAAGCCGAAACATACACTAGTAATAAAAGGTTTTCTGAAACAGTTTCAGAATAAATCCACGACCTTCAAGTTTAACATTTCTGAGTTCAAATCTTTTAAAGTTAAAAGTTTATATAAATTGCAATTGTATCATATGAAGTGTCCAAAATATAAATCAAATTAAGTTCTCAAACTGACATAAAGTAGTTTCAATGTCAAAATTCATTTTCCAACTTTGAATTTCTGAAACAATTCCATTTCTATAAAACTGTAAGGATATGAAAATATAATTATCTAAGATGCTGATGATTTTTTTTCTATTTATTATTAAAATATTTTTCCGCTTACATTTTCATAACTAAACATTTTCTTTATTTTTATTCTGGATGCGTATAATTAAAGTATTCGTATTCGGTATATTAGTGTATATGTCCGTGAGCTTGTGGTTGCGATATATGACGAATGGAGCTAATACGAATTTCTGTTCAATTATTACAAGCAGTAAATACTAGTGCCCTGCTGATTTTAACCGCGATCGAATCTTCAAAAGACTCCTAATTTTGCAAATGATTTTATTTAAATCACAACATCCACAAATGTTAAATAAATAATCATTTTATACGTAATTTTTTATTTTAAAACGAATAACAAAAACTACGCTAGCTTCAACTGTTCTCGAGATATTGCACGTCTTAAAATAAATGTGTCTGAAAGATTATATAAAAGTGAACAGTAGTAAGTATCATCAAATATGAAACAGTTTGCTACAAATTTTGCATCCATAGCGACTAAATGGACTAAGTATCGTCACGTTGATGACTTTTTTGTGGTGCTAAATTGCTGAAAATGTCGCCAAACTGGTAAAAATGGCGATAAGGTTACAAAATTGACATCAATTTAATGAATTAATAATATACACATTTCAATATATTGGAATATACTGATCAATTGGTGTCAGCAATATTTACAATTCAAAAGTTATATTTGTGCGAGATATAAGCTAATTTGGTACTTCAGAATAATTTTGCATGTTGCCATCCCGAAAAGCGCCAAACGTTAACATATTTATAAACGTTAAAATTATTACTTTAAAATCCTGTTAATTATTATTTCGCATTGAAAGAAGTAAAGTATGTAGAGAAAATCATGTGCTACCAATATCAAATTTTTTTCTATACACTGAACTTAGTTGTATATCTACTATATTCATTTGCATATATTCCAATCGAAAAACACTGCTACGGATTTTCCCCTTGATAATTACTTTGAATATGGTAATAATTGCTGATACTAAAACAACTTTATACTGCAACATTTTTTCAACAAGGCTGCTGTATTATGTAGTCAGTGACTCATAAAAGAATAAAATGATTAGGAAAACGTTATTTCGGGTAACTTACAGTTTTGGTTTATGAACTATGATTGGTATTTTATAGACGAACTCAAGACTCTACGCGAGGACGTCTTGATAGAATTTTGTAAGAATGAACTTTAATCCGAAGAGTTTATGCTTTCTGGGACATACTACTTAAGTAAGATTGCTTTGTATTGTGACTCTCGAGCTACATTCCCAGATCAAACACTTATGATCTGGTCCTTGCATCTTGAACTGCTATGTGGTCACATATTCAACTGAGAAGATGACTTATTGCAGAACTAAAGTGGTTGAGTAACATTTTAGACACAAGACGAAAAATAATACAAGTGAGTCAAGTAAAATACCAATAAATCGGCTACTTCTTTGAAAAAAAATCTTATCAATTGAGAGCTTGATGACTAGGATGAGTAGGAGATTGAAACTGAAAATGATTTTTAAGCGAAGTCAAGAAAACACTTTTTCTTTTACAAAATTATCTTCTGTAAAAGGGAAATTGTTTTTATACAGCTGACGACTTTCTTTTAAGGACAAATTAACTGATGGATTGATCCTAGAGGGTCCCGAAAGAGAACTCGTTAAAGTTGGTACGCACGAGGAGTGTTAACTAAATTGAAATGATCTGCGACATATGATGACATGAAATCTACATTTGTAAAAATATTTGTATTAAAGGAAGTATATACCTGTCTTCCTGCACTCAGTTATTATATTCATTAGTGCTGTTACCCGACGAAGATCAGTTTTTACGATTCTCTGAATATTGCATATCGCCATTAGACGTTTATTCATGGGTACTCAAACATCATACGTTGAAATAGTGCATTGTTCGAAAAAGTAAAATTTTCAGGCTCTAAAAAAAATTATTAACTATCCAGAAATCATCCTTCCAGAGATGATAAGCATCCATCCAGAGATAATGAACAGCCATCCAGAGATGATGAGCATGCATCTGAAGATGCTGACCATCTATCCAGAGATGATGAGCATCCATCTGAAGATGCTGAACATCCATCCAGAGATGATGAGTATCGCTGTCACATCCAATTGGATCACACCGTAAAAATGCGCTTGATTAGTTATAAAAATATGAGGTTTTTATACACTGTTTCCTGCTGTATTAACCAATTTTTAAACAAGATTTCATTTTTTTCGAAATATAGTTGCCAATGTAATATATTTTTTGGACCCAGGAATTGACCACAATAAGGAATTTTTAATTTTTCCTTCCTAGTTTTTCAGAAAATGTCTGTTCTGTGTACAGACCATTGCCTTATTCCCTAGTCTTTTATGGCTGCCTATTATGCAAATACATTGTATGGATAAAACAATTTTAAAATGAAAATTATTTATTATAAATTATATTTTTACATAAAATAAAAAAGTAACACAATAATACACACAAACTATCTTTTTTTATTGAAAACTAATACTTAGTTTAATATTCTACGTTACATTTTTATTATATGTTCATTGGTTTTCTCTTGGATACTTTATATAGTCTTTGGTTTGATGCAGCTTGAATTCAACGCTGAATATTACAATATATATATATATATATATATATATATATATATATATATATATATATATAAATTAAAATAACAAAAACTAAAGTGCAAGAGTGTGAATCAGTAACCACAGTATCAAACCGCGAGCAAAATAAAGCGTGTGAAAAGCAAAAAGCAACGAGGAAGGGCCGAAAAAGTAGAGCACGGAGAGGCCAGGACAAGGAAAACATATTAAAGAATAGTATATCTGCCAGAAACGTCTTCAGGGGCACATTCTAGACAGATATACTAAAATCCGTTGTTTCTATGATTGCATATAAACACGTGGTTAAAATATTATGCAATCTGTGCCCAACAACGGAATAACAGGAAAAAAAAAAAAAAAGGATAAAATTCAATAATAGAATATAAAATACCACATAAACATGAAATATAAAATACCACATAGACATGAACATGAAAAATATAGCGCACAAATATACGAATTTGCAAAAAAGAGCAACTCACATGTCGAAAGGTCGTCACCGTGAAAAATCTTGAAATGCGTCCACCACATGCTACAATTTGAACGCTTACCTCGCTTACTACCACGTGGGAATAATCCAGACCAGAGGAAGTGGAAGTGGCAGTACATACTTTCGGAGAGATAAACCCAAGAGTTTAGAAACTGACCGAGATGTGACCACGATTATCGAAAACTTTGAAAGAATGGATAACACTGTTTTTTGGAGCCGTAGCCTGTTTTTTGTTTTATTAGCTTCTTAGATATCCGCCTATATATATATATATATATATATATATATATATGAAACTACTATGTTTAACAATACTAATGTTTTAACAAGAATGATTAATCACGCAAAAAGCATTAATTATGAAACACTTTTCAAATGAAATGCAAAATGCGATACATACAGTTCGCACGATAACTGCAGTAGAAATAACTTTAACAAAATGGAATCTCAGTATGTTGTTGAAACAGTCTCTGGGACATATGGGAATGTAAATGAATAATATCATCCAATTAGTTTTGGATTCAACCCAGGTTGAGGAAATGAAATACATTTAACCCCATGGGACCTAATTCTTCAAACATTTTTTAAGAAAAGTTAAAATCACAAATTGCTTCGAAAGTTTTAGAAAATATTTGAATCATCCCATAAAAATAGATAAAAGAAATATATGCAGCAAAATATGTTCAATAGTTTTTTAAATAAAAATTAAAATAATAATTATATCCATATTATAAAGAGATCACCTGACCCATTCAAAATAAAATATGCCATTCATCTTTTTTCCCAGTGCAAAAAATCTTTATTTTTTAAGTTCTTTTTAATTTTATTTAGTTTTGCATTCGTTCTAAAATCCCTTTATTTTTATTTAATTTCTGTGCTTCTATATTCTGCGCCAACGCAATTAGGATATTTTTTTATTTTGAATGATCACTAAACTTTGATTATTTCTACAACGAGGCCTAATTTTAATGTATGCAGAATGTAAACATATCAAGCTGTAAGATGAGTTGTATAAGGATTGTTGAATTTTTAACGCAAAATTATATAGCTCTGGAGTCTGAAATGTAGCTTCATTTATTTTATATGGAGAAGCAGGCGAACTTAATGCCTTTTTTGATGAAATTTTAATCATGGAGTTAGGAAGTACTTTTACATGCATGTATTTATTTTTTAAGTAAAGTAAATTATTGTAGTATTATGATAATTTTAAAAATATCATCGCTGAATGAATGAAATATTTTCTACTTTTACATAAAGAGCCAGGCGATGATGAGTCATTTGAATAAACTTCAATTTATTTTTCGATGAAGTTTTAAAATATAATAAACATATTGTAGTACTGTGATAATTTTAAAATTATCATCCCGGAATATATCGCATTTGAGAGAAGTTTAAATAAAATTGCATTGCAGTTGGAAAGTGTTTTATAATGAATGCTTCATGGATTATTTATATTTCTTGGTCTTTAACATTTTTGTATTAAATATAATGGGTGATTTCTGACATTCTCTTGGGATTTTTCTGTTTGGTATTTGAATACTTTTGTTTGTTATGGATGCGTTACTATTTCCCTTCAATATATATATATATGAATGAAAGTAGAAAAGAACGGGAGTGACCATATGAATTACATAAGAATGGTAGGGGTGGATTGCGACACCCCTTTCCCGCTTAAAGCAGCTTTTACAACCCGGGTAACGCTCACGGAACCAACATAATTCCATGGTCAGCCTCCCAAATGTGCGAAAATAAAAGCACCAGAACAGACCCAGAACCACGAAGAATGCTTGTATACGAAGAATTTTATAATGATCTCGACATCTTCATTTATAGATTGGCGGTAAAACATAGTTTACCAATACAAGCATTTAATGAGTGGAAATATAAATTTTACAAAGCGTTTTGTCACTACTACCCGCAGCACTGCAAAAACAATAGAGAAATTAAAGTTCCATCCTCGTTCAAGCAAATTAAAGAAGAATATGTATTAACATATACCGATAAAATAGTATCAAATTATGCCTTCACTTGTAAAAAGTTCTACGTGGATACACTAAACCAAAGTTACAGGGACAGTGAAATGTATGCTTTAATACCCAGTAACGCATTGATACTGACTAAAAGAATAGAGGCACTTTACAAAAGAATAGGAATTGATATTAAAACAATAAAATACCCATATTTGGTCCTGATCCCCAAATTACACAAAATACCTGTCAAGTTTCGAACTGTGACGGTGGGATGTGGTTCATATTTGGAAATAGCAAACAAAAAACTTTTGGATTTACTCATAATTGTTATGCATGATATTAAAAGACATAACTCTATTATGATAAAAAACGGACAGGAACTGATAAACCGACTAAAGTTTTGTCATAACGATATCAACTTTAAGAGTTACGACTTTCGAGATCTTTTTAACAATATTGATTTGGATAATTTACAATTGATTCTGAAAGATCTACATGAAGAATACGATCTAAAGCAATTTATAACTTATAGAAGATACATGGACTTGGTAGAATTGGTATTAAAGGAAAACATACTACACGACGGAAGCAATTTTTACAAACAAATCAAGGGCATACCTATGGGAGGGAGTTGCTCGTCAATACTAGCAGATATATATCTATCTAAATACGAAAGAGGCACTCATATCCTATCGGAAATGCCCTACTTCCGTTATGTCGATGATGTGATAATTGGGGGCTATGAAAACACCCCATGTTTTGACTTTTCATTCTACCCAAGCGAATTGGACCTTATTGAAAATCCAGCGTGTGAGGACGGATCGGTAAAATTCTTGGATTTAGCTATCAAAAAACACAAGAAATATGGAATATACACAGTGTTACACGACAAAAGAGATTCATATAGGATCAAGGTAAATCATATTATCGATTGGAATTCAAACCTTGCAAAGTATGTCTTCAGAAATATAGTAATTGGACATTTTAGAAGAAACCAAAATTATAATACTTTTAGGAAAGACTGCATTTGCAAATGTAAAAAATTTGCAAATGAAGCTATAAAAAGAAATTATCCAGTCAATTTTGTACAACATTATTACAAATCCTTTTTTAAAGAAAATTTGTAATCTGATTGTTGATATAGAGATTTAATATTCATGACTGCGTAACTATTATCCTGATATTTCTCTGCGCATGAGCAACTTTACTTATATAAAGAGACGTTCCATCGGGTTGGACTAGCGGATGTTTCTTCTTCATGGATTCGTTTACTTCTTTGGTTCTGGGTCTGTTCTGGTGCTTTTATTTTCGCACATTTGGGAGGCTGACCATGGAATTATGTTGGTCCCGTGAGCGTTACCCGGGTTGTAAAAGCTGCTTTAAGCGGGAAAGGGGTGTCGCAATCCACCCCTACCATTCTTATGTAATTCATATGGTCACTCCCGTTCTTTTCTACTTTCATTCATGTATTCTACTAGGGAATTTGAGCAGCATTTGCGCCTCCTCCTTTGTAGTGAATAGTTCTTTAATTTCAGGCTTATTTGGGATATATCCTATTTTGTCTCACTTTATCGTAATAGTATATATATATATATATATATATATATATATAATACAAAAGAGAATGAAGAAATAACAACAATGTATCAAAATTTCGCCGGCCGGGGGGGATTGTGACCCCCACTTCCCGGTTAAGCCAGCTTAATGTCATGACGACACTCCCGGAAGCGGATACAATGTGATATAATAAAAGGTACTTGTTTGAGCAGCATAGCGCCTATAGGTAGTGAGTTGTTTGATTTCGATGAGGTTAATAGATATTTTTATATGTATATATATATATATATATATAGGGTGTCCCAATAGGTCGTTTACAAACTTTACATGCTGGTCTGTCAGACCATGGCGAACAAATTTTACGTAGGAAGTTGTGTCCGGAAACGTGACTGGCGACCGCTAGAGGGCGATGTTCACAGGCGTACTGGAGACCGTGAAGCGGGATCCTTTAAGGCGAGGACGGTGCTGGAGAAGGATGCATCAGTTCAGTAATACTGAATTGGCTGATATGTATTATGTTTATGGCACAGTGGATGGAAATGGACGTGTCGCGGTAATCATGTACCAAGAGCGCTTCCCAAACAGACGTCTGCCAAGTCATCCGTTGGTTGCACAATTACACAGCAGATTGTGCGAGGCAGGTGCTTGCCAAGAAAGCGGTGACATCGGTTGGCAACGTACACGCTCACCTGCCGTAGAGGAAGCTGTGCTACGGGAAATCGAGAGGAAACCGCGACAAGTCTCAGAGCTTTCGAATACGACTTTGGTGACTCTTGCTCCAGCGTTATGTGCATATTGCATGAAGACACGCTACACCCCTACCACATCCAAAGGGTACAGGCATTGACCGTAACCGATAAACTCCAACGTGTTGTGTTTGCACGTTGGTACATGCATGAACGCGTCGTACAGCCGGCATTTCCCATCCTGGATTCTGTTTACCGATGAAGCGACTTTTTCACGGAACGGTGTCCTGAACCTGAGCAAAATGCATGTGTGGGCTCATAACAACCCAAGGAGTGCATGTACCCATGCTGACCAACAGCGCTTCACCATAAACGTGTTGGTTGGTATTATCAGTGACTTTTTAATTAGTCCTTACCTACTACCTCAACGGGGTTACTTATCGCATTTTTAGACGAGATGTTGCCGAATTTGATGGCTGACGTTCCAGCAGCTTCACGCCGACATATCTAGATTCTGCATGATGGGGCGCCCGAACATTTCAGCAGGAATGTGCGGGAATACCTCAATAGGACCTATCCTCATCGCTGGATTGACAGAGTCTGACCAGTCGCATGGCCACCACGATCCACCGACCTCACCTCCTTAGATTTCTTCTTGTATGACGCATGAAGTCCATGGTACATGATACATGATGTCAATTGATACATAAAGTCCCTGGTATACGAGACACTCATAACATCGGACATCGATCTCGTTGGCAGGATCGTGGAAGTGGCGCGGCGGCCCGTGTCCGTGACACACCTGCTCAATTTCACACACCTGCTCTCCGAGATTCTATGCGTCGACGTTGTGAAGCCTTCATTGTGGAAGAGGGAAGCAATTTTGAACATCTTCTATAATGTAACCATGATTTTTCCTTCATAATGCATCATTAAGTTTGTTTTGTTAATAAAATCATGTTAAAACCGCTATCGACTATTTTCTTTGATTGTTGGTCACGTTGCTGTAGCACTGCACGGTTTGATTTTTGGACACAACTTTCTATGCGAAAATTTTTCGTCATGGTCTGACAGACCAGAACGTAAAATCTGTAAACAACCTTTTGGGACACCCTGTATTTGTATTACAACTAACATCACAATTTTATACATGACAGCAAGGATGGTAACAAATCGACGTTTTCCTTATATTTTAATCAAAATATCTTGCTGTGCTCGGAAATAAAAATACAAAAAAATATAAAAAGTAAACATTATAAACAGTAAGAAAAAAATCGGAAAAGTAACTTATAAAAGTGTATATATATTTGCATTTCTTATGATTAACACAACATTTTCATGCATCAAAGCAAGGAAAATTATATAGCAATGTTTTACCACCGTTTTTGCAAACATTATGAATATTTTTATCATAATATCATAAGAGACTCGGAAATAAAATGCATCCTTATATATTAATCAACATATTTCACGGGCGATGGGACATAAACCATTTTATTAGTTGAAACGTTCTTCTACTGTAGAGAGTTCTACTGTAGAGAGGATGAGATTGAAATCCTTACAAAGTGCAAAAAATCTGAACGATTTCCATTACAACTATATTCGTATTCCTTTTTATGACAATGACGTTAAATGATACGGATAAAAATTGACTGCGAATATTATTTTGGGACTGAGGTGGATACATGATAATTACATTTCTGAAACGAACGGATCATAAAGAATCTGATGTGGGAGTATGACTTTAACTACAGAATTAAATTAATTTCCCCTCTTTGATAATCTATTACATTGAGTTTGATTGCACAAACTGACAAGTAAACTTATTTAAAATTATATCCATTTTGTAGTGTCAATATACACTTATTTTTAATTTTGCAACTTCAGGCATTTTCAAACGCAGACATCTCCTCCAAATTCCAAAAAGGGAAGAGCGATTTATACTAGAGCAATCGAGTGGTCTAATGCGTTTTGTCGTTAAAAATTACGTATGAAACAACCAACTAAGTGATACGTTTCAGCATATATTGCCTTCTAATGTCTCATTTTGGCGATTTTTGTGGGCCATTTCATAAAACAATGTCAGTTCCCTTTCACTGAATCCAGTCAAAATCTAATCAGCTTCAGAGTATCTCATAAGTGACGTAAAATTTTGTGAAAACTTTGTAAAGTTTCTTTGAATAGATTTTCAGTTGGAGTGGAAACAAGCATTGAACAGACACACAGAAAAATATACAAGCATACAGTCGCCACTCTAAAAATGGTAGTTTTGTGTTGTAGAGTGCCCGATATTTGTAGATCCGTCAAAACTAGAGTTCTGATTTTCGACATTACTCCAATACTTTCCCTATACATTACCATGCATTGTAAAGAAAGTGAAATTTTGATTAAGTATCGCATGACTTTCGCTGCAAACTGAAATTCTCAATCCATTCAGATGTATTGCTCAAATTGACACACATACTTACTTGAAATTATATTCAGCTTAATAGTTTTTATGCGCCTTCTTTTTCATTAGGCGACTTAAGGCATTTAAAAACGCCAGAATCTCCTCAAAATTCCAAACAAAAACTTGAATATTAGCGTGCATTAATATTTTTTTTACTTTTCGGTTCTAATAGCGATAAAAGAGTATTAAATTATGACTTAAAATCACGTATAAAATACTGTAACAATTGGATATCATTTTCTGCCTCTGGATTGACCTTTAAGTTTCATAAAATTGAGAAAAAATTAAAGATAAAAGGATGCTAAATGATGTCCTAAAATCATGTATAAAATTTTGTACCAATATCGCCTCCAGATTAACCTTGATATTTCATAAAACAGAAAAATCGTCTGATTCTAAAATCCAAAACAGAGTTTCAAAAACTAATCCTCACAGCAAAAATCGTCACATGTGTGACACCCCGTTCGTCGTCGTGGATGAAGCACCTGGCGTTGCCGCCTTTATCTTCTGTGGTGTAAGATTCCACGTGTTGTAGCTTTGACATTACTTGTTTTTCAAAAAGTCCGTTGGTGTAAAACGCCCCCTGATGGGCGGGGCGTCATCGTAAGAGCTGGCGCCAGTTCTTCAAGGTATGTGAGGCACGTGGAAAAGACCATACGCAATCATCAAGGTGTGTGAGTCACGTGGGAAAAAGTCCAAATGCAAGAACAGGTGATGAGGGAAGTATCCATAAAGAAACTTCTCTGCTAGCCGGCCGAAAGAAAGTAAAACACTTAAATTTGGTGGGTTTGGGTTTTGATAATTTTAGATACCATGTCGACGATTTGAAAAGTTTTGGTCATGGCGTCTTCATCGCCTTTAAGGATTTGTACTATATCTTTTAGAATGCTGCTAATTTTGCTAATGTCAATAAATTTTTCGACCTCTTTATAGAGGCTCAAGAACTCAAAAGTATTTACATTCGCGGTTTGAGGGATTTTATCTGACACAGGTTGCGCCTAGCCTAAGTGCTCGCCGGTAGGTCCTCCTACCGTCTCTACACTTCCTGTACAGGGAGGGTTCTTTTAATGGGAAGGGGGGAGTTATCCTCGCCAAGGGTGGGATGAAGTTTTAGCTGTTTGTTGGAGTTTTTTTAATTCCTGGGTCTTTTTACGAAACCAGGGGTTTTGTAACAGTGCCTAAAATTGGCAGGATGTGAGCCTGAGCAGTTGGCGCATTTCGCCGGGGTGTCCCTATTTTTAGTGCAATCTCTCGTAGGATGCCCCTCGCCACATTTGAGGCAGCGGGGGGGGGAGGGTTCATTGATCAGAATGATGATTCCATAGCTGGCAATTATAACACATTTTATGGCCTCGCGCTTTAAATAACTGGACTTTTATCTGCATAGAGAGCAGGGATTTAACATCATAAATCCTCCCTCATCCCTCCACCGGCTCAAGTCCGACCAAGAAGATGGGGAGGGGGGTCCTGTCACGTCTATTCCTCAGCTGCGTGATCCTAACAATTTTGAAGCCAAGTGTGGCTAGCTCATTTTTAATCTCCTCAGCATTAGTATTGGTGGGCAAGCCCTTATAACAATTTTCCTCGGCCTATCCGTTTTCAAATAAAGAACTGAAAGGAATTCCCTCACGGGTTAAGTGAGCCTGTACACTCCTGTAATCCTCAACGGACCCAGGAGTGAACCGGATCACTCTCCCCATGAGAATACCCTGAACTTTGCACTCAAGAGTTTTGTTTAAGTCCTCTATGAGGGCTCCCCAATTAATTGTGGAGTCCACATAAAAAGACGCGACTTTTTCCTTAGGGGGGGGGGGCACATTAGTCATTTCGACTTCCTCGACGTTTAAGTTGCTGAATTTATTTTTAGTTTGGATGTCCTCAGAGGGTTTAAAAAAAATCAGAGATTTTTAGCTGTTTACTTTTAGGCTGGGTGATGTAACCTTCCAGTTTACCGAACATTTCATGTTTAAATTTGAGATACAATTCATCCTCAGGTTTAAGCTTCCTATCCTTATAAATATCATAAACAAGACTATAAGAAATTCTATTAGTAAGAGTGTTAAGATTAGGGTGGCTGGCTAGCAAATTAGAATCAGAAATGGTACCTGCTAAAATTGTCTTTATCATCTAGGCTCGCTCGAAGTCGACCCCATCCTCCTCCAGCTCCTCCTCTAGTCTGGCGATGATCCAGTCGTAGATCTTGAAGTGGCTGTAAATGTAAATTCTCCACTCCGCGGAGTCTTTTGTCATCTGGTCGCTCTCACATCTCAGGGACTTGATGTAGGCTGCCTCGTAGACAGCTGCAGTTTGAGTTTCCTCGTCCTCCGATGAAGAAACAGTCTCTCCTTGTGCCTGGTCCTCCATAATTTCGGCCCAGTCCTTCCTTTCCTTTTGCACCCGCTGCTTTGCGTGCTTGTCCTTCACTCCTTGTTGCGCCATTTTCACGGCAGTTGCTTCCACAATCTTAATATTGTCCAGGATTAACCGACCCTTCTTCGGGTATATAGCATTGTCCATCATTAGCTGTTTCCAGCCCAATCTACCTCTCCAGTCCTTCAAAATTTCCACATCATACTTTACTGCCTCCGCAGTAAGCTGTTCACTCGTGTATCCGCCATGCTGGATCCATAACTTTTCCAATCTTGAAAACCTTTTGCTTCCACCGGTGATATGAAAAGCTCCTCCACACTTGTAATAACTATCTGCACATCCATCGTAAATTACTTTGCCCGACGCGGTTTAATAAAACTTAGTACACACACGCCCAAGCTAAAGCAAGAAGAAACAGGAAATCCCACGTGGTGTCTGCGACGAGCGTCTCAGAAGGTGCGTACTGCTCCGCTGCCTGCGGACGAATCCGACATGTGTGACAGTGATGTTGTAGTCATGTGACACCTGGGTCACAATGTGACATCATATTTATGACTCCTATGCAACGATACGTATTAGTAACTTTGTAACGTCATTGTGACTATATTCTGTGACGTTTTCATAATTTAATTAACACGTAACAATGTGACGACTTTACAATGGCAATTACAATGTGACGTCACAAATAAGTTAATATACGAAGTCACAAACGATCATGAAAATGACCAAAATGACTTCGCTGTGACCTCAATATGACATTGCCGAGATGTACGTCCCGTTCTGTGACGTCCCAAAGTCACAGTGTGGCGTAATTCTTACGTCACTGTGGGAAAAAAATGCTGTTAGGGATGCGTAATGCACTATTTTACAATAAAAGATGATACATGGAGAACATGTTTGTTTAATAATAAAAAAAAAGATAAGATTTATATGCATACTCGCTCAAAATATTATATTTAATTAGCAATAATATCCTTCTTACTGTCAAACTTCGGCATTACTTTGCGAGACTTTATTTTCGTCTTATTTTTCTGATTTTGCGCATAAAGTACTCGAGGCTTCCGTTACAATCTTTAAAACTTTCGCAACTTCTTGAGTGTGACATTGCAGACCTAGTAGGGAAATTCCCCTTCCAGGTCTTGTGCTACAAATGATTAAATATTTCATAAGACAGATACTTTATTATTGGGGGTTCGGTTACGTTTTGTTGCCAATTAATGTGATAATATTAAGCGGATGCATTAAGGTCTATATTTAGAAGTTGGAACATCCTGGTCCTGCTTGGATTCATATAGCGAACTTTCAAAATACGGCGCGCAGCTAATTCTATGATATACTTTTGGGGTCAGATAATACTGCCAGTAATAAAGTTTCAGATGCGCGAAGTGTATGTTCATTTCGCTGAAAGGATGGATTATGGTTTTGAGTTAGGCTGATAGGTATCTAGATGGAGTTAGGCTGATAGGTATTTAGATGGAGTTAGGCTGATAGGTATCTAGATGGAGATTAATTTTCACGATGAGAATTTATTTAAACACTTATTTTCATGAGGTGACTGAGATCAATTTAGATCATTAGTGACAATAAATTTAAATGGTGGCGTTAATCTGCCATCACATGTTTCCAAAGTCTCTAAGAATTCTTAACTGACTGTATTGTATTGCAAATTTAAGCACAATTAATAAAGAGATGAAATTTAATCATGAGTAATTATTAACATTTCCACTACCAATATCACTTTACAGTTGAGAGCGCAATCCACAGTGTACGACATATATGCAGCAGCAGAAATAGGAAGGTTAAACTGTCAAAATACAAGGCAAAGTAAAGTGAAGATTCTTAATATGTTTTTATCAATTAATATAAAAATTAATGAAGTTTTTATCAATCATTATTAATTCAACTAATAAAACAATTTACCACTGTTAGTATCACACACATATACACCATCCACACGCACGCACACACGTAATACGATATCTATGGAATTAAAGACGTTTACATTAATATTTATAAATCACAATCAAAAGATATGAAATTCGGGTTCCTGTTGCCATTACATATGAAAATATCCATGGGTAGATTTTGTGTTCATTATACGGTCGTCAAAATAGATTACTCATACGTCAGCGTAGGTGTCGTAGATATTTATTTCTCGTTTTACGTCATTGAGGTTTCCAAATTAGAACCATGTGCGTTTTGCGGACACTTAATATATATATGAATAAAAATATCTCTAAAATACTTTTTTTATTCAAAGAATGAAAAACGGAATACAGGATCTCTGATTTTCTATTAATAGCCAAAAAGTTGTATAAATAGTATTTAGCTGTAAATTTATCCCCGCCAATAACTTTATTTAATGTGTACACAAGTATTTCTTTTGCATTTTATTTCCTATTTCTTTAAATCGTTTAAATTCGAATTCATAATTTCTAAAATGTAGTTAAAACTTTCAGTAGAATTATAATGTAAGTATTTACAACATGCAGTAATATATATTATATATCATAGCACAATAAATAAAATAATATCATAATAAATACTAACATATCGCAATAAATAAAACTGCTGCTTGTGAGAACATAGCTTTCTATTATTTCCTTGATGAAAATAATTGTCCGACGTCTGCTTTTTTCAAGGAAGTATAGAAAGTTATACAATCTTAAACAGGCTACCCAGTGCTATCGGTGGCCAATGACTGTTTCCTCAACCATTAGTCACAGAGATATACTTCTAATTGCAAAAATGTTTTAAATTTTAAAATCTATTATCCTAGAAACAGTTTAAATCAATAAATGCATTTCTGAAAGAAATACGAAATATAAATTTTTATACGGTCCCCCGGTCTTACCAGTTGTATTTAGAAAAATCATCCCCATACATTTTCATGCAAAATAAAAAAAAATCATCCTTTTACAACCAAAATTCACCGAGTTATAAAGCATTAAACTTTATGACTTAAGTCGCTTTTCCGCTTTTTCTCTTCATAAATATGTCCCGTTTCAGGCAACCCTTAAGGGACCGTATAAAAATTGAAATTCTATATGTCGTTTAATACAAGTTCCGTCTGTCATTTAACACCTTATGTCATTTAACATAAGTTGTATTTTATTTTACTTCTATTGTCAGTACAAGCTGCATTTTTGATATTTTTTTATGTGTAACAAATAATTATAACGTTAATATTGTTTAGTGTAATGCATATTGCTGCAAAAAAGTAATGAAATTGCGGGACCGTATAAAAATTTATATTTCCTATTTCTTTCAGAAATGCATTTATTGATTTAAACTATTTCTAAGATAATAGATTTTGAAATTTAAAACATTTTTGCAACTGGAAGTATATCTCTCAGACTAACGGTTGAGGAAATAGCCATTGACCACAGATAGCACTGGACACCTGTATATTTCGAAATTTAAATTACAGACTGAAAATTTCGAAATTTAATTATTTTATGATTTCTATTTGGATACGAATGTACGATGAAATTTCAGATCATTTACTCTGTTTATTTATTCAAATACTCATACAATTGTCCTCATTCGTATTCAATAGCTCTGTTCCTTCATTCGTCTTAATTCACTCTGCCACATTCATTCGTTTTTATTCAATTTTCTCATTCATTATCTTGTCTTCAAAGCATACACGACAGAAAGCTCATCTTACTGAAAATTTTAATAAAATACAAATCTGATCTGAAATAAACAACTTGTGGAATTATGTCTACTTATTAAATACTAGGGGGCAACCACACCCTGATCGCCAACCCTCGCCAAAAGCCTTGATATGTTAGGCCTCTGGAGTATGGAACTAAGCCCCATAATCGTAGTCGGCGGCAACTATAAAAAATCTTTGATGGGACAATACATCCACCAGCAATGATAGTGCATATTCTGCAAAACAGGTCTGTTTGTCTCATAATCTAAGTAAGAAAAATAAGAAAGAAAAAATTGAAATGGGTTTAGCGTAAGTCTTAAAGCTTATTCATCAGTCAAACTTTCGAAATCGAAAATATTCGGTAAAACAGTGCTTCATCTATACAATAGTATGCCGAAGCATACTATTGTATAGATAAAGTAATTCAAAGACACTAATGAAATGGAATGAGCTAGTCTCAATATTTGTGGTCTTTGAAATCCACCAGCAATAACAATGCATGTTCTGCATAACAGTCCTTTAAGTTTTAAAATATTTTTTGGCAGGAGCAGGTGAAATTCCTGTCCTTACAGGTACATAACCTCTGCCTGCAGTGCAAGAAAAAAATCCACTTTTACTTGATTTCTCTGGTTTGCCCATGGAGGAACCATTAGAGATTAATTCTTCCACCATGGGATTTGTTCATCAAGTGAGGATTAGCATGCTTTTGTATGCACATCAGTGTAGGCTCAGGGTTTGCTTCATTCTGATAGGTTGGAGAAGGCTGAAAAAATATAATTTTTTTATATATAAAGTTTCTGTTATTAATATTAAAATATAATGTACAATTATTTTCTGAAAATACATATTTTCATAGTTTTTGTTAAATTTTTATGAATTTATAGTTTATATATTTTGTGTGTACAATTAAAAGTAATTTTATGTTATAAATTAAAATATTACATTGACTTCAAACATGTTTATAACAATATTTAAATTCAGTTTATTATTACAAACCATAAACGATAATACTTAGTTTTGCACTGAAATATTTTCAAAATGAATTGTTGAACTCTTGGATAAAAACGAGAAATGATTCTACAAATAGCTAGGATTGTTAGGATAGAGATATGGATTGTTATTTTTCTTAAAGTAGAAACGTAAACCAGCAACGAAATGTGAAATATTTCCAAATTAGATATGAAACAGTTCTCAACAAAATTCATGTTCTTCACGTTCCGAATTTCGCAGTCTATCAAAAGTCAAAATACATATAAATTGCAATTCCTTTAAGGTGCATGCATATAAAGTGTCTAGAATATAAACCAGATTATTTCCACGAAACTTGCATAACAAGTTTTCAAAAATCAAAAGGTGTTGCTAAATTTTGATTTTCTGAAATAATTAAATTTCTACGAAACGGTACAAAAAGTGAAAATATATTTATCTGAAAAATTCAAATTAAGGAGCTGACAAAATATTTTGCTAATTATTATTAAAACATTTTCCAAGTTTTCTATAATTAAATAGATATTTCATTTTTATACAGGGTAAAAATGATTAAAATATTTCTTTTAAACTTTGTAATTTCAAAACGCGGCTGTTCCACAATAGAGGCACTAACAAATTATATATTTTGTTTTAATTTCTCATTTTAGGATCTTAGAAAATAATAAGTTAAAGAAATTTTAATAATGAGGAATTTCGTAAGTATTTTCAGAATTTTGCTGCTCTGTGAAAGAGAAAATATTGACATTGCGTGCATGTGGGGAGAGGGGGGAATAACGTTCATATGATGCCTATGATGTAATTTATAATATAAAGGAACCAAGCAAATTAGTTGTGCAATGCGATCAATAAATTTTATAAACTATTACTTTCTATTATATTACTTTTATACTACTTTCTGAAGAATAGAAAAATCATTATAGCTGAATTAATAAACAACTTCAGAAATATGTGTGAGATTAAACACCAGTCCTTGTTTTCTCTCTAATAAATAATAGTGTAGGACTTTCAGTTTCTACATCGATATGCATTATGATAGGAACTGCAGTGCATGCAGATTTTAAATTTTTTCACCACTTCCCTTATCTAACTTCCCTCTTGTAAATAACATTTTGGTTATTTTTTGAAACATCATTTTCAATTTAAGATATTTATATGCACCTAAACTGGTTTTTCTTCTTCGACCCAGACCTTCCGACCTACCAGAAAGGTATATGGTATCTGTTTGGACGGACTGGAAGTGCCACCTAATCTGGTTGAGTTTAGGCTGCTAGTTAACTGTGTACAAAGTTACACATACAGGGTCATTGACAGGGAAGGGCAAAAGGGTGAATTAAAAAGAGGCCCCATATGCCAGAGGGCCGAGACTGTATAAATAGTTTATGAAAAAATGTCAATAACTTTAAAAACAGGAAGTAGTATGGAGGTCTTGGGCGTTGGCTGAATAGAAACTCGGAAATATTTTTGCAGACGACACTGTACACATATAGATATACTGTGCAGAGCCCACTTCGAAAATAAGAGCTTGCAATTTTGTCCCAGTAACTCACCGGTAGAGCGTTGGTTAGCCAGTTCTAAGATCCAGGGTTCGATTCCCAGTTGAGGCAGGAAGATCCTTTACAATGGCGCCCAAACAAATCAAACCTCTAGGTTAGTGCAAAGACGTTGAAGGTCTAAAGGTGACCCAAGTAGTACGATTGGCCCGGATTCGGTGGACTCTAGAATATTGAGAGCCGATCTCAAATCGAGAGGATATTGATAGCAGGAGGTGGTCAATCAGATTGTCATGCGCGTGCCAATCTGATATGAGAGAGTGGAGAATGCCGAGTTCACTTCGACAGTAAGAGCTTGCAATTTAGTCCCAGTAGCTCTACGGTGGAGTGTCGGCTGACTCGAGTTTGAAGAACCAGGGTTCGATTCCGAGTTGGGGCAACCGGGTCCTTTGCAACTATACGTCAGCGGTAATTTAGATTTTTTTCTCAAAATACTCAAAGATGTTCAGGAAGTTCCAGCTATATTTTTATTGATAGTTTTAGTAGGGGAAATACGTCTCAGTATGTAAGTGGAACTCACTTAATTTCTATCTTCCCCAACACATCAGTGATATAAAAAGTAACAACTCGTTCTTTGGTTCCAGAAGGAAAGGAGTGATAATTGTGTTTAGAGATAGTTTTGCATCACAAACATTCGATAAGATAGACTTGTGTTTAATTTTAATTCAGATATATTTATTATACTTTTGTAATTCGATTCATTGTATTTGTATTTTTTGTACTTCAATTCATTCTCCCATATTGTGCAATTTAAATTTGAAAATAGAGCTATATAAAAATTTAAAAGTAATAACTTTATACATATTTTTATTTCTTCAATATTTGCATCTTAAAATCAAAATCATTCTAACAGAAACTTGAAATTTATATTTTTTAAACAACAATTAAACAATTGGAAATTATGCTAATTGGAATTAAAAGAGATTAACAATTAAATAACTTGAATAAAGATGATAATGCGTGATTGATTATCGTATAATTTTTCTTGCACCATATTGCACCATATTATAAAATGGATGCAAATTTGTTTAAGTCCCCGGACGCCCTACATCTTCGCAACGCCACTGCATTACCATGTATTGTAGCAAAGGTGAAAATGCCGTTTTTTAAAATTAGAAATTTAAGAAATATTTAAATTATTAAAATTGATGCTGAGAATTTGAGAATCAGATGAATTTCACAAAAGACAACATTCCGAACTTATTATGCGTTCTTCAGCACTGAAGACACTCAGTTCATTTCATTTTACTTTAATAGATACATTTAACACTAAACGTACCGACATTCAATATATACCTATTAGTAAAATAACCGGTCAAATGACCGGTTTTTAGGTACAAACTTTATTTTTTCTGATTGAATGCAGGAAATATTGATTTTAGTAATAAAATAGTAAACAAAGTAACTTTAAGGTAATAGATCCCATTCGGTTTCTGAAACTCGATTTGCTTCTTCTACTGTGCATGTACACGGTGGTCAATTATCACCGAAAAAGCAGTCTTCACTATACTCTTTATAATATTACGTTTTGTATATCCCGTTGAATCCGAGATTCTGTCTTGAAAATGTTATGAAGTGCTGCTCTCCCAGATATATCACTCTATTTGCACTTCTTCCCAAATAGTGCATCAATTCAAATACACTGTTCATTTTTCCATTCTCATCTTCAGAACTTGAGAGCAATCTCCTCTTTTTCGTCCTGTATGTATTATATTCACAATATTCTTCTCTACATATTATATTGACAATGTTCTCTGCTTCATCGTCGGTATCTGTAAACTCTCACTCAGTGTCTAATAGATCATTATCACTTTCAAATAATATATCTTCACTTTCAGAAAGTTCACCATCATCAAAGAAAACTCTTCGCCTATGTTATTTTATTCTAAGAAATTGGTGTGTCTTGAATGTTTCGACATTTTTTCATGGTGAAGATAAGGAATGGAGTAACGCTGTAAAAACAAAATAAAAACTAACTACTAATACTGTTTAGTTTTTGTCACTTTTTCCTGCAACTTGAAATTTTACGTACTTTATTGAAATTTTAATACACAATTATTTTAAATTGAACTTACTACGCAACAGTCCTAGCAGAAATGTGCAGGAAACCGATGAAAATATGTTGAATGTGCATGTGCATCACATTTTCTGACCCAATAACCTTTCAAGGCAATAAGTTTTTCTCCTCGTCAAATGACCGGTTGTGATAGATAACGGCAGACTACGTATCTTTATCATATTGACACAAGAAGAAAAATAAATATTTTAAAAATTGATTGTATACGTTTAATAGAATAAGTCATGAAGTCAAGTGAGAAAAAGCAATAGCATTATATGCGAATTTCCTAATCAACATTTTACAACCAGTCATTTGACCGGTTATGGTACATTTAGTGTTAAATATAAGAGGTATGTTAAATACAAGAGGTAGTGTTAAATACAAGAGGTAAGGTACATTTAATGTTAAAGACCCCTAAAATCGTAAGTATCCACTCTGCATGAGTAACTAATTGACCAAAAATTTTACAATTTGTTAGATAAGTCACTTGTAGGTTACCGTGGTACCGGTTAAATATTGGTACGAATAGACAAAAAAAATCTGCCTTCTTTTGCGAAATACCCCGCAGAAATCGCCAAGATCTTAAATAAAATGTTACAAATGTATCAATTAAATGCGTGTCCTATGCGTAATTTTTGAATAACATTTTGAATAAAATTTCGAGAATAATATAATATCAACCCCATCACTTTAAGGTGGATCCCTTTAAGAGGTTTTTTAATTTTGTGGAGCTGAAGATGGTTTTCACTGTAGTATAAAAACTATTTAAATAAATTTTCTCAAAATTCAGAAGTTACGTCCGTTCAAGGTTTTTATAATACTGATTTGATTTTGGCATGATTAGGAAAAATTGTAACCTAACCATTTTGCGAAATGGTATTTAGAGATCTTGAAAACCTGAAATAAATGATCAAAATTGCTGAAATATATTAATTAAACGCTTATTTTTATGTAATTTTTAGAGCAAAACGAGTAAGAATGACTCCATGATTCTAGGATGAATACTACTCGAGATATTTTAGTTTCGGAAAATTTAGAGGGGCAGAAAGCTTCAAAGTGCATTAAGTTGCAAATAAAACGAAGCCGCATTAAAAATGCAACCTGGATAAAACATCAGAAAAGTACCTATGTTATTTTCTGCAATTAAACTCAACTTAATGCATCATAAATTACAAAATCTAATGTGGGCAGCACATGACTTTCCTTATATAATGCAATGAATTTACTTCTTTTACAGTGAAATCATAATGTATCAGATCCACGGTATTGTGTTTTTAACGTTGAATCGAACATTTGGCGATTTTCTGGATGACAACATAAAAAACTATTTCTAAGTACCCAAATAATTTACCTTTAGCGTATCTCTAAATAAGCAATTATCAATATTGATAGCATCCTCAAAAGCAATATTGTCAATATATTAAATTATTTTAATAATTTATTCATCAATTAGGCGTTATTTTCATTAATTAGCGTCATTTTAGCACTTTTGATGATATTTTTGTAAATCTGGTTCTAAATACACCGCCAAGTAAGCGATACTTTGCTAGATTATTCCCCAAGATCGACAAATGTATCACCAAGTGTTACAGATAAACTGAAACATTTCTTATATAAAATTATTAAATATAAAATTATTAAATTATAAATAATAAAATTATTAAATTATAAATAATAAAATTATTAAATTATAAATAATAAAATTATTAAATTATAAATAATAAAATTATTAAATTATAAATAATAAAATTATTAAATTATAAATAATAAAATAATTATTGAATTATAAAATACTTAAAAATTGGTAAATCATTGACTCCCATTTATCATGATATGAGAAAAGGCTTATTTTTATAGTCAATTTTATGTCCTTTCCAAAATATTGAAATTTCATCAATTAGTCAGAACGTCATTGATTTAACATCAGTTTCATCAATTTGGTGAATTTCTATCAATTGAGGAACATTTTCGTCAATTTGGCAACATTTAAAAAGTCACCAAGTTGAGATATTTTGACAAATTCGTCACTAAAATTTTGCCAAACGTTACTAACGGAATAATAGGTTATTCTTATATTTTCCCATGATATTGAATTTTCGTCAAATAGTCATCTTTTTCATTGATTTAGCGTCATTTTTATAAATTTGGCCACACTTTTGTTACTTTGGAAACATTTAAAATAGTCGTCATCAGGTTGACGCCATTCCACCAAATTTGTCTCCAAAATCTCGCCAAGCATTATGGACGAAGAAATAAGTTTTTATTCTAGTAAATATATTACTAAGGCGTCCAAATACAAAATTATTGCCCGCTTTTCTCCTGAATGGAACGAGCTAGATCTATGAGAATAATGTCACCAAATTTATCGTATGATATTACATATAAAAAGTGAACATAATTTAGAATAGTTAATATATTTTTTTATTTAATGGGATTTTTTGATAGATGTATTTGAAAAATGTGCAATATCTGAAGAAAGGTTCATGCTAGCATTCAAAAGTTTTTGTCAATCGCTTCCTAATGACAAATTACATTAGGAATGTCTATTTGCGTAACTTTATGGACGCTTTTGATTTTTTGACGATTTTTTCATATTTTCACTCGAAAATTTATGTGGTTTTGAACATTCGATTGCGTTTAAAAACAATAGAATTCCAGTATTCACGGATTGCAATATTTGTATACAATTTCGTTCAAATTACTCCAATTATTCGTGAGATATCGTCTCCACAGACTCACTGACACACACACGGGTATCACCTCTAAAACGTTTGATTCGTGCTCAGGGATGATTGAAACGTGATCTTCCGTCGAAAACTCGAAATCCAACTTTCAACCCCGTCACACTACCCAGACACATCACTTTCCTTATACATCATACTATGTATGTAATGAAATTAATAAGAAAATTAACTTACGCTTGTAAGGAAAATCATGTGCTGGCCATATAAAACATTGTTTATTTAACTTTTAAAATTTCAAATATATTACGAAAAAAAATAATAATATGATTTTAATACTTTCAATACAAAATTTAAAAATCGATCACTTTTCTGGCACATAGAGCTGCATAAAAAATTGCTACTAGTATATTTTTCTATTTTATGATTAAACAAAATGCAAAATTTTCATGCATTAAAACAGAAAGAAATGCCCACAGTACTTCGGCTGAAAGCTTCCTTCCTATCCAATTAAAGATTCGAAATGCTGGAAAAAGCGAGAACAAATTCGTTTTCCAGTCACGAATCCGAATGAAATTGAAGCTTTTTTTATGGGTTTACAAACGATGCTTTATTTTTCTCTTTCATGAAACCTCTGATAGTTTGATATATTTGGCACGTCTTTTAAGAGCAGTAAATTTTACGATATAACATAAAGAGAAATTTTGGTCACAACAAAAATGTACAAATTGCTTTAAGATAGTTACAAAATTTCGGTTTTAAGAAAAAAAAATCGGATGTGGGCAACACATGACTTTCCTTATATAAAGCAAGGAATTTATGACTTTTACAGTAAAAAAAAATCTGATGTGGGCAGCACATTACTTTCCTTATATAATGCAGTGAATGTACTACTTTTACAGTAAAAACAAAATAGTTTATTCTTATAGTAGATATACTTATATTCTTTCCAAGATATTGAATTTCCGCCAATTTAGTCGTCATTTTCATTGATTTAGAGTCATTTTTATCCAGTTGGCGAGATTTTGTGTTAATTTGGCAGCATTTAAAAAGTCGCTAAGTTGGCGATATTAAGTCAAATGTGTCGCCAAAATTACGCCAAGTGTTACGGACGGTGCAATAAGTTATTCTTATAGCAGGCAAATAACTATTGGCGTTCAAATACAAAAGTATTACTCAAAGTATCTTTTACCATGAACGAGCTAGATCCACGAGAATGATGTCACCACATTTATCGCATGATATTACATATGAAAAGTGAACATTTTTCTCAACCGTTAATATTTTCTTTTCAATTTATGGGTTTTTTTGATAAATTTATTTGAAAAATGTGCAATATCTCGAGAACGGTTCATGCTAGCATTATAAAGTTTATGTCAATCGTTTTGTAAGGAAAAATTACATACGAAATATCTATTTTCGTGACTTCAATAAAGGTATTAAATTTTTAAGGATTTTCTCAAAATTTCACACGAAGATTTGGGGGGGGGGGTTCTGTACATTCGAGTGTGTTTAAAAACAATAGGCTTCTAGTATCCATGAATTGTAATTTTTGTGCCAAATGTAATTCGAATCTTTCTTCGATTCGAATCATTCTTTCGGGAAATATCGTCTCTACAGACTCACCGACACACACATACTTTCACACATACACACACACAGACATCACCTCAAAAATGTCCGATTCGTGATCATGGATGCTTGAAACGTGCTCTCCCGTCGAAAACTCGAATTCGAATTTTCGACCCCGTCACAATACTTTCCTTATACATTACATTATGTATATAAGGAAAGTAATAATGTATAGGATCCACGGTACTGTGTTTTTAACGTTGAATTGTACATTTGACGATTTTCCGGATGACAACATGTAATACTATTTCAAAGTAACCAAATAACTTATATTTTGAGCAACTCTAAATAACCAATTATGAATATTGATAGCATCCTCAATAAGCGGCATAGTCTATATATTAAAATATTTTAATAATTAATTCATCAATTAGGCGTCATTTTCATTAATCTTGCGTCATTTTTGCAATTTTGACGAAATTTTCGTCAATCTGATGCGACATACCGCCAAGTTGGCGATACTTTTTGGCACTTTGGCTATGTATATAAAGAAAGTAAAAGTACAAAAATTCAAGTGCAGAAATCAGGACTGCAGCGTGACTAATAAAAGCCAACATTGATTGTTAAATGCATTGTAGACCTATATTCGCCTATTTGTCATGATTTAAAATTTAAACGTATTATCATGCGCAAAACTCTTATGTGCCATAAGTTCTTTAGTACTTAAACTGAAAATATACACATTAACAAACTGTTGCTTATAAGACAGGTTCCATCCAAACTCCCTACGGCAACCTGAGGGTTTATGTCTAGGGAAAAGGAGGTCGATGGGTTTTCTGTCAACTACCAAGCGACGCCACGACCATGCAAGCGAGATCAGGGAAATCATTTACCGGACGAGGTCCAAAGACGGTCCCGCCAAATCCCGACCCCAGTCGCCGACGTGTCTGGAAACAGGCCACAAAGACACAATTATTTTCTGACATCTGGAAGAGTCTGCTTCATGAGCCTGAGAGAGAACTTCCCGGAACAGTCCACAGTTTAATTTACCCCCAGTTAAGAGGATCAGAGCTATAAGGAGATAAGATCCACACACTACCTTTGAAGGTGGGCCGTCCCGGGGGGGGATTCTGTTTGTAAGACAGAAGTAAATTGCTGCTTGTAAGACCGGAATAAGCTCCTGCTTGTAAGATAGAGACAAACTGCTGCTTGAAAGACTGAAACAAACTGTTGCTTGGAAGACAGAAACAAACTGCTTCTTGTAAGACAAAAATTCTTTGAGCTAACCCTATAACATTTATTTTACAATTTCAAGTCTACTCTGTAGTATATTTGTCAGAATTAAACAAGATGATATAAGTTTTCAGCATCTGTTAACGTTTTCAGTATCTCATTGAATCGAGATTTTTAACACTTTACAACACAGTTGAAAAGTCGATCAACTTATATAACGGAATGACAAATCAACAGATCATAAAAGTCAATTTACTAAAAAACATATTTTAGACGTATATACAATTTTTAAAAAGCTAGAGCGCTTTCGGGTATCATCATACCCTTCCTCAGTGGCGTTAAAATAAGAAAAATTGCCAACATGCTTAAATACAATCTACTACCGGCAAGCTGAATTTGCATATCCTAAAATTGACATTGCCACAAAACATATTTTCATTTCACAAAATATATAAACGTATTATAAATATATTTAGTATAGTAGTAGTTGAAATGTGTTTATGACTTTGTTCATTCTGTCTGTCTGTCTGTCCGTTCGCACTATAACTGCCCTAAAAATGACTTTATCAAAATGAAATTTTAGTATGTTGTTGAAACAGTCTGTGAGACATATGAGAATGCAAATGAATAATATCACCCAATAAGTTTTGGATTGAAACCGGGTTTAAAAATGAAATACATTTAACCCTATGGGACTTAATTTTTCAAACATTTTTTAAGCGAATTTAAAATTCACAAATTGCTTCAAAAGTTTCAGGAAATATTAAAATTATCCCATAAAAATAAAAATAAATTTCAGAAAAATATATTCAGTCGTTTTTTAAATAAAAATTAAAATAATAATTACATCCATTATATAACGAGATCACGTGATCCCATTCAAAATAAAATAGGGCATCCAACTTGTGTCAAAAGCGTGATTTTTAAAGTTCTTTCTAATTTATATTTAGTGTTGTGTCCGTCCGAAAACCGCTTTATTTTAGTTTAATTTCTGTGCATCAGTATTCTGAAACAACGCAGTTACAATATTCTTGAGTTTAAATGATCATCAAACTCTGCTTATTTCTACAACGAATCCTAACTTTAATGAATGTAAAATGTATACAAGTGATTCTAAGATGAGTTGTATAAGAATTGATGAATTGCTTTCAAAATTATTTAATTCTGGAGTCTGTATTAAAAGTGTATGAATGAAATACTCACTGCTTTTACATAGAGAGCCAGACTATTTATATCGATGACGCCATTTGAATAAAGTTTGAATGAAGTTTTAAGCATGGAGTTAGAGCGCACTTTTACCTTCATGGTTTTAATTTTCCAAGCAAAATACATTATTGTAGTTCTGTAATAATTAATATAATAACGTCGCTGAATGTATCTTATTTTAAAGATGTTTATGTACAGATACCTTGGCAAGGAAAATCTTCAAAAAATCGATTTTTCTATTTTACTGCAATTTTATAGCTTACTTCATTCTGAACACAATGATATATAGTTTTAATTATTTACCATGATTAGAAATAGCAAAACTTGCTTTTAAACAAAGCTCACTCTGCTTCCTTTGTTGGCTACACTTACTTTTTAAACGCTATTCTCTCAAAATGTAGTTTTTTCCGTGTCGGGTACAATTATTAAAAAAACTATGAGAGTTACAGATATGAAATTTTATATGCATTTTCAGCTCATAGTATACTATGTTTTATACCTATAATTATATTCATGTCTTCAAAAAATTATAACTTTTGTTGATTTTAACTAACAAAATTTTGAGAATTTAATAGTACAATGTAATTTTTTGGATAATTTAAAAATTGTCAGTCCTATAATACAAATTGTAGGTGTAATAGTGACATTAAATATAAACTGATATATACTGACAGTTTCATGACATTGTGGTGGCAAATTTTTTTGTAAAATGTACCGATAGGCATTTTTTCATTAAAAAAATATTTTCTTTTCGTAAAACCAGAGATAATATAAAAAGAACACATAGTAATGAAATTATTTTACCTATTATTTTCTCAAAAAAAACATATCTTGATCATAATTAGGTTAAAAAATATATATATATTTTTTATTTACTTTTGAGCATTGATTTCCGTGAAAGCATAAAACCACATTTTTCGTCTATTCCCCTTACCAGGGTGTCTGTCTTTAAATAAAATTACAGTTGGATAGTGTTTTACAATCAATGCTTTATGCATGATTTATCTTTCTTGTATTTATACTTAGTATTGCATCTGTCCCAAAACCGCTTTATTTTTGTATAGTATCTGTGCTTACGCAATTACAATATTTTTTTTTATTTTAAATGATCACTAAACTTTGATTATTTCTACAATAAGCCTAATTTTAACGCATGCAAAATGTAAACAAAACAAACTATTTAAGACAAGTTGTATAAGAATTGCTGAATTTTTTAACGCAAAATGATTTATCTCTGGAGTCTTTAATGCAAGTGATATGAATGAAATATTCATTAATTTTAAATTGACAGAGAAGCAAGCAATTTTATAGCATTGCCTCTATTGATGAAGTTTGAAGTTTTCAATTATTATACTGTGATAATTTTTAAAATATCACCTCTGAATTTATCGCATTTTAGAGCTGTTTAAATAAAATTGCATTTCAGTTGAAAAGTGTTTCAAAATTAAAGCTTTATGCATGATTAATATTTCTTGTTTAATGATACATTTAAACAAAATATACTCTTTAACACTCATGCTAAGAAATTTAGCATATTTAAAGGAAGCATTCTAAGGAAAAAGCATATTTACCAGCCCGAAATGTATCATTTAACAGTAGGAAATGATTGTTTGCAAAGAAGTAATGCTCGTTGAGTAATGCTGAAGTAATTCGCCTTAATAAAACGATAAATCAGGACAAAATGCTTAGAAAGCACTTTGAGATATTCCAACTGTCTCCATAAAATGTTTATTAGGAATCTTTATCAAATGTGCCGTTGTATATGAAACGGATAATGGAACAGACAAATACAATTCTACAGACATCGGAAAACTATCCCTACCAATAATTCTACTCGCATGACTTTTTCCATTATAAATGATTTAAGATAGATTTACAGTAATTTTCATCGGTCGTCCTGAGATTGCTTTAATTCGAGCGTGAACGCAGCTAATAGAACTCGCTCTTGAAAAATTTTGTAACTCAACGCTGATCATGTGTTGAGATTTGAAGAGATATTATTTCATCTAGAGGGCTGTGGAATTTTCAGTTTAGGTGTACCCCACAAATTCTTTCCATTTAAAAAATACATAGCTTCTAGTTTATTTATTTTTGTCTTTTTATACTGAAGGGAAGTGCGTTTGTAGGGAAATGGTATTTTGACATAAAACTTCAATGTTGTAAAATACAAACACGTAGAGCTATTGTTTAGAAAATAATACTAAATGACAATACATTTTGTACGTTAGCATACTATGGTTACGTTAATACATCCTTAATATACTATGGAACAGTAGGGAATTTTAGTTTAAAAAGAAATAAGAAAGATCAATCATGCATAAGGCTTTGATTATGAAACACTTTCTAACTACAATGCAATTTTATTTAAACAACTCTAAAATGAGATGCATTCTGCGAGGATATTTTTAAAATTATCACAATAGTGCAATAATTTAATTTATTTGAAAACTTAAAACTTCATTATAAAAAAGGACTTTATTCAAATGACTTCATCTAAATATAAATCGCCTGGATATCTATAAAAAGCACTGAATATTTCATTCATAAACTTTTATTCCATTCCTTTCATTCATATTTTTAAAATTATCACAATATTATAATACATTATTTTACTTCAAACCTTAAAACCATACCGGTAAAAGTACTTTCTAACTCTATGCTTGAAATTTCATCAAAAACGACAATACTATAAAATCATCTGCTTCTCTATGTAAAATCAATGAATGTATCATTTATATCAGTTATATTACAGACTCCTGAGATAAATAATTTTGCCTAAAAGAAATTCAGCAATTCTTATACAACTTAACTTAGAGATTGATGTGTTTACATTCTCAATAAGTGAAAATTAGGTTTCGTTGTGGAAATAATAAAAGATTGATGATCATTTAAACTAAAATATATTGTAATTCTGTTGGCGCAGTATATAGATGCACATAAATTGCGCAAAAATAAAGCGGTTTTAGAGCGAATGCAACACTAAATATAAATTAAAAAGAACTTAAACAAGAAAGATCAATCATGCATAAAGCATCGACTATGAAATACTTTCCAACTGCAATTCAATTTTATTTAAACATCTCTAAAATGCGATACATTCAGCTGCAATATTTTAAAAATTATCACAATACTGCGTTAATTTATAACATTTGAAATCTCAAAACTTCATAGAAAAAAAATGAACTTTATTCAAATGGCGTCATTGAAATATAAGTCACCTGATTTAAACATCTCTAAAATACGGTACATTCAGCGGTAATATTTTTAACATTATCACAATAATACAATAATTTATAATATTTTAAAACTTAAAATTTCATCGAAAAAATGAACTTTATTCAAATGACGTCATTGAAGTATAAATCGCCTGGCTGTCAAACTAAAAGCCGTAAATGTTTCATTCATATACTTTTATTACATTCCTTGCATTCATCACACTACTAGAATAATTTATTTTATTTGAAAATTTAAAACCATGGAGGTGAACGTAAATTAACTCCATGCTTAAAACTTCATCAGAAAAATCTACTATAAAATCGTCTGTTCTCTAGGTAAAATCAATGAATGTTTCATTCATATCAGATTTCAGACTCAAAGAGCTAAATCATTTTGTGCTAAAGAAATTCAACAATTCTTATACAACTCATCCTACATCTTTATGTGTTTACATTCTACATAAGTGAAAATTAGGCTTCGTTGTAGAAATAGTCAAAGTTTGATGATCATATAAACTCAAATATATTGTAATTGCGTTGTTTCAGAATGTAGATGCGCAGAAATAAAGCAAAAATAAAGTGGTTTTAGGACGCATACAACACCAAATATAAATTAAAAAGAACTTTAAAAATCACGATTTGCTAAGCGACATATGATATCATTCACTTCAAATAAATTGGTGGACAAAAGAACCGTCTTAATAAAGCTATCTCTATGGAAGGTTTGTGTACATTTTCGTCAATTTTAAATAATCGCCAAATTTATCACTAAATGAAAATGTAGCACTGACAGCCCTACTCGGCGACAAATTGACGAAGCAGCATCATAGTACTACCCCTAACAGAACACAATTCATTTAATTTATTTAACTCTATTTTATCAATTTGAAGATATTTTTATGGATTTACAAACATATCTATCAATTTAGTAACATTTTAAAAATTCGCTAAATGTCTTACTAAGTAGGACTGTTGGACTAACAGACAAATGCTAAAGAAACATCATTTCAGTTTTCTCTTCTGACAAAACAAAATGAATTTTATTGATCAGCGTCGTTTTAAACAAATTGACGACATTTCCGTCAATATGGCAGCGTTTAAGAAAAGTTGCCAAGTTAACGATATCCCGCCAAATTCGTAGCTCTGAATTTGAAGATCTAAATAAAACTTCCTGATCCCGTTTGTATATAATAAATGAAGACATTTAAATTGTATTAGAAGATATACCCGTTCTACTCTTTTTCTGTTTCAACAATCGGCTAAATGAATTTGTTGGATAAACACAATGAGTTTCTCAGTTACATACAATATATAAGCTTGAAAACTCTTTGCCAAAATAAGTGAAAATGATGTACGCAGTCAGCAATTGAAATAATTAAAACAAAAATCAAACCATTTTTTTATAAGATATATTTTTATATCCATTTATTTATTATTCAAATAAAAAAAATAATAAAAATTAACAAACACATTTAATTTAATTGCATTTACGAGCAACATGATATAAGATGCTAATAATTAAGTAACCATTTTGATCTCTTAATACTTTTCATTGTTGAGTAAAAGCTTGAGAAAAATAGACAACGGTGAGAGATTTTTCATTTAAATTCAAATTTCAAACAATTCATGCTTCCAGACAGCGACAAAATAGCGACAAAATCTCTCACCAAACTCAGAGATAAAGTTTTAATTCACATTCACGTTTGAAACAAACGTTTTCCAAGCTTTCCGTTTGGAGGGACCAGGGAGTTAGATAGAAGAACTCCTTGGAAAAAGTTTCGTTTTTCATTAATATCTAGACAACCCCTGTTCTCAAAAACTCAAAACATGGACTAAATTTTAAGTGGGGCTATTTCAAGGCTACCTACAAAATTTTATTAAATTCCGTTCAGCCATTCTTCCGTGATGATGAGACAAACAAAATGTTTGTTTTCACTATTATCTGGAGAGCCACTGGTTGTTGAATCGCAAAACATGAAGTAAATTTTAAGCCGGGCTATTTCAAGGCTACCCACAAAATTTCGTCAAACTCGGTTGAGACGTTTTCCCGTGATGATTGCGCAAACAGACTGACAGACAGATTTTCAATTTTTTTTATATAGATTAAACAAAGTAATTACAAAAACTATGTTTTATGATCACGAAGTGCATATTTAAATGACTATTAATACAGATATTATTTTGCTCCTTATTATTATAAAATGCCATCGTGAAAACAATCTTATCGTACTAGGAATTAAAATCAAAAATGCTCTTGAGCTGCTGGTAGATCGTCAGAATTATATGCAGAAATTATATAGCAATCATTTATAATTGGAAATATGAATGCCAAATATCAACTTTTGGCATCTGTGCTTTTCAATAAGTTGTAGATTTGTCCAGTTTCAAGCAGTTGTAGATCTGTGCAGTTTCACGCAATTGTTGATATGTGCCTTTTCAAGCAGTTGTAGACATGTGCAGTTTCAAGCAGTTGTAGATAGGTGCATTTTCAAGTAGTTGTAGATCTGTGTAGTTTCAAGCAATTGTAGATCTGTGCAGTTTCAAGCAGTTGTAAGAAGTTCACAAAATTAGGTTGTTGGCATACTAGTGTTAAAAGTACTATAAGTACAAATGCCTGAAAATGGTGAGCGTGACGAGCTGGGGATGAAGCCCTAGTTAAGTAGTAAAATTACAGAACACACGCCAATATTCTCGTAAAATAAAGAATGAGTTAATAATGAGTTTTTTCTGAGAGAAAATGTGAAATATTTTCAAGTGCTCAGTACAGGAATCTACAATAAATCATTGTATTACACGCATAATGCGATTGTCTTGCCTGCACAACCATTTAAATGTCATTATTCAAACGCTGTTTGATAACCCGATGTTTTGCGATGTTTTATAAAATGCGCATCCTCTTCAGTACAACTGTACATTTTTCATTTCTGAAATGTTTGCAATTTTATCGAAAACTTCTTCATGACTAAAGTGGCATTTATGAGAAATAAAAAAACGGACGCGTTTATCAGAGAGAAAGGTTTCAGAATAACAATTCATGATTTTTTTCCACTTTGGAGAATTTTCGAATAAAAAGCACAATAAATATTTATTCCGAACTAATGTTTGGTTATGGATCTGTAAATAGTGCGAAAAAAAGGACAGCGGTCTATATGTGTAAAAGAGATAACGATGTCGTATTATGGAGACCGAGTTTCAAAATTGGTATAAATCTTTATGTGCAAACAATGCATAAAAACAAAGCCAACAATGCAATAAAATAATGCGTTAAATTATGATGAGTATAGGAAAGTGTATCTCAATTAATTATTTTTAAGTTCTTTTATTAAAGCAACATTTTTCACAAAGAAGATATAATAATTTAAATGCAAATATATACTAAACTTACTAATTTTGATGATTGTTTCGAGGAATATTGTTTTTCTAGTTTAAATATTTATGTAAATTATGTTATCTGATCATCAATTGAAAACATGTATATAATTTATGAAATGTTTTAATGTAACTTTAGGGCATTTGCTAATATGTCAGTTATTTAAAAAATATTGTTATTTCTTAAATTTTTTTGTAAAATGAATTTAACTAAAATTATTTAACATTGTATTATTTCATTTTTCTGAGAAAGGTTGATATTTAATGCAAAATAAAATTAATAGTTATTCATATAATTATCGTATAGTACGTTGTGCCGTTCCACATGACCTACTAAAATGTTTTGCACTTAAAATATGATAGTTTGCAATCGTTCTAAAAATTTCTGCAAAGCACAGATTAGCATTTTCCCACAAAAAGATAACTTTGTTGTATTAGAATAATTTATTTGAAATATTTTTATTACTTAGTTTCAATATATAATTGCAAAAAATCATATACAATTTACTAACAACTGCGCTCTTTATTTTCAAAACAATAAATTACAATTAAACCACCTAATTTAATTTGATAACGTTCTAAAAAAATCTGATGTGGGCAGCACATTTCGTTCCTTATATAATGCAATGAATTTACCTCTTTAACGGTAAATATATGATTAAAAGATTCACGGCATAGTGTTTGTAACGTTAAATTGTACATTTGGCACGGTAAATTGTTCACCCAGATGACAACATCTAAAACTATTTCGTACCCAATTAACTTATATTTTACTCAACTCTGAATTAACAGTTATCAATATAAACAGCATCCTCAATAAGCAATATAGCCCATATATTT
The DNA here is from genome assembly GCA_951213105.1 of Amaurobius ferox. Lineage (NCBI taxonomy): Eukaryota > Metazoa > Arthropoda > Arachnida > Araneae > Amaurobiidae > Amaurobius > Amaurobius ferox. The sequence continues at coordinate 78,143,012 of OX578141.1, forward strand.
AAATATTTTAATAATATATCCATCAATAAGGCATCATTTGCATTAACTTGGCGTTATTTTCATTAACATGGCATCATTTTTGCAAGTTTAACGATATTTTAGTCAATGTGGGGTCAAATATTGCCAAGTTAGTTATATTTAGAAGAGTATTTCTTACATAATTAAAGGTATACCCATCATATGACGGAATTAAAAATTTCCAAAATATTGCATCCTATTTGGCGTCATTTTTATGAATTTGGCAACATTTTTATGAATTTGAAAACATTTTTATCAATTTGCCAACAGTTTCGTCAATTAGGTAACATTTAAAAAGTCGCCAAGTTGGCGATATGCCGTCAAAATTCGTCGCTTGAATTTTGCCGATTGTTACAGACGGAGTCTTATGGTAAAGTCTTATATTCTTTCCAAAATATTGAATTTTAATCAATTAGTTGTCATTTTCATTGATTTACCGTCATTAGTATCAATTTGGCTACATTTTTATCAATTTGGTGACATTTTGGTGACAAGCATTTTTTTTGGAGAAATAGGGCAGTTTTATAGTAGATAAACGACTAATGGCGTCAAATTGCAAAGCTATTACAAAAAGTGTCTTCTCTCGTGACTGGAACGAGTTGATGTACGAGAATGAGGATAATAAATTTATCTCATAATATTACGTATGAAAAGTGAGCATATTTCATAATAGTTTATATATTTCTTTTAATTTTATGGGATTTTTAGGAAATTTTTTTTTCAAAAATATGTAATATCTCAAGAACGGTTTATGCTAGCATTCTAAAGTTTATGGCAATCGTTTTATAATGAAAAATTACATAAGAAATGATTATTTACGTAACTTTATTGAATGTTTTAATGTTTTGATGATTTTTTTGAATTTCATTTCAAAATTTAGGAGGGTTCTAAACAGTAGATTGAGTGCAAAAACAATAGGCTTCCAGTATTTACCGATTATGATTTTTGAATTAAATTTTGTTCGGATCGCTTGATTCGTTCGTGAGATATCGTCTCCAGTCTCACTGACGCACACACACACACACACACACACACACACAGACATCACCTCAAAAACTTTTAATTCGTGTTCAGGGATGCTTGAAACGTGCTCTGCCGTCGAAAACTCGAATTCGAATTTTCGACCCTGTCAAAATATTGTCCTTATACATTATACTATTTATATAAGGAAAATAATATAAACAATGAGTGTGATAACAACTTGGGACGATCATCCGAACGTGAAAAATTAGATTTTAAAAAAATTACTTATTTAATGTTGATTTAAAACCCCTCATATGCAAATCCGTCTTAAAAAGAGGTACAAATACCTTTAGATATCTTTCTAAACATGACTGATGGAAACGAATTGATTCCTATTGAAAACCAATTCTTTAAACATGATAGTTAACTGCTGTACATTTCTGTTTTGGCTCAACAACATTGTTAATTATATCTCAGGATTTCTTTTTAGTTTCCCTGCAATACATGACGTATAAAGAAAGGACTGGAATCGTGTCGAAAATTGCAACTCGAGTTTCCAATGGACCTACACGTTTTGGGACCTCTAGAACATGAAAACACTATTTTTAGCGTGGAGATTGTGTGTGTCCCTGTGTCTCCGTATGTCTGAGCAGAAAAATTAACTGAAATACTAATTGACCAAACTTCATAACATTTGGAGGGTAAGTTACTTGTTGGTGTCCTCGGGATGATAAGATTTTGGTACGATTCGGGATAAAAGAACCTGCCCTTTCTTGCGACATGGCCTGCAAATATTTTTTGTATCCACTCTTGCTGTAACACTAATCGACCAAATTTCACAAAAATTGGTAGATAAATTACTTATATGTTAATCTGGTACTGATTAGATTTTGGTAAAATTTTGAAGGAAAGAACCTGCCTTTTTTGTGAAATGGCCAGCAAAAATCGTTAAATCCAAAAATAAAAGATTACGCAATCTCAAATATATCAACTAAATTCTTATTTTATACGTAACGTTTGACCACGAAAAGAATAAGGCTGACCCTATTACTCTAGAACCAGCCGTTCTTAAGATATTATTTTTTTCTTATTTTTGCCACGCCACCTTTGAAAATAAGACCAGTTACCAAATGAAAACGTAAATTGAATTAAAAGTGAAAAATCAGTGTAATTTGAAATAATTATGGCTGTTATTTTGTGCATCGAAACTCAATTTAATGAGTTATTGAAGAAGTAAAGAGAACGTGGATATAAGTCTGCAAGGACAGTCATGTGCTGCTCACATCTGATTTGTTGCATTGGATTAAACATTGTTAGCGTGGGAATACATCTTAAATAGCTTTATGCAGACTTACACTTTTTACTTCTTTTCTTTAACAGACTACGCTGAAATATTTTAGAAGAGTTATGAACTTCAAATATCTTCCATCAGGATCCAGCAGAACAAACACGGCCCCGTCCGCCCTGTGCTTTCAGTGTAGCACAAAAAATGTTTATTAGCACTCTCAGTTCAGTTCCAATCTCATATTACAAAAGTATTGTACAAAACTAGTATGCAGTAGATTGCTGTGATGTATCTGTAAGTGTTAAACGTGTATTGTTTGTAAATTTCCATATCTGTGTGAAGTAATAATAAATACAACTGGATAAAATAGGCTAATATCCTATTATGGAAGTTATACTTATTTACTTACTAGCAGCATACCCGTTCTTCGTACGGAGTATATAATATAAAGAAACTTGAAATTCATAATCATGCCCAAATTCTTATAGTATACTAAATGACATGTTTAATCAAAATATTCTGTTAAAATATTTAATATAATGCTCCTAAAAAGAAGTTTAAGAATCTCTGTTCTCGCTATATAAAATTATCTTCATGGACATATCTGAAGAATAAAACATCTTGGACCCCTTATGTAAGCAAATATAAAAAAAAATATGGAATTGAATCAATATATGCAAAATAAAAGCGTTAAAATTGTATGGGACCCGTACTAATTATATACGCGAATATTAGAAAATATATCCTGTATTAGTAGGTTACATGTATAAATTGAAAATACCAATACACCCGTAATCTTTAAATCTGAAGACAGTCATTTATTCCAATATATGTCAAAATTAAAGTGCTGAAATTATATGGGAAGATATACACGTACTACTTATAATGTCCGATTATTAGTAGAAGATTACCCGTTTTGCAATATGAGTCACAAATGTTTTTTGGTAAAATACAACATACAACGTAATAAATTGAATATATAATTAATCCCCTTAATCTTCATACCAGAAGACTGTACTTGATTCCAATATATATGCCAATATATGTCAAAATATATGCCAATATACCTGTACTACTTATATTCTCGTAGGTTAGAAGATATACCCGTGCATTCCTAGAAGATTACTCGTACAACGTACAATATGCGTGTGTCAGCAATTTTTGCCGCAATAAAACAATGGCGTAATAACTTAAAAATATCAATAATCCCTGAATCAATAATTCCGGAAAATATCAATAATAATAATGTTTAAACCTGAAGAGTATAATTGATATTATCCAGTCCAAAATGAAATGTCAATGAAATTTATTTTATATACATATCTTCATTATTCAAATCGGAAAGGATTTAATAAAAGTCGTCTGCCGCATAAACACATTGGATTTAAATCCGTTGCTAAGCGACATGATATCATTTGCTTCAAATAAATTGGTAGAAAAAATATCGTCTAAATAGTTATATTTCTATTGAACATTTGGCGACAGTTTCGTCAAATTAGCGACATTTTAAAAAATCGCCAAATTTATCGCCAAGTGGGACTATAGAACTGACAGTTCCACTTTGCGACAAATTGACGAAATATCATCACAATACTAACCCCTAACAAAAAACAATTAATATCAATTAATATTATCAATTTTAAGATATTTTTATAGATTTGAAAACATTTTTATCAATTTGGTGACATTTTAAAAATTCGCTAAATGTATTACTAAGTAGGATGGTTGGTCTGACAGAGAAATGCTAAACAAACATCATTTCAGTACTCTCTTCTAACAAAACAAAAAAAAATTTCATTGATATGTAGAAGACCCAAGCCACACGACCAACCCGAAGGTTTATGGCAGCTGTTTGTGTGTCGTTTATATCAATTTGGCGACATTTCCGTCAATTTGGCAAAGTTTAAGAAAAGTTGTCAAATTAGCGATATCCCTCCAAATTCGTAGCTTTGAATTTGCAGATCTGAATGAAACATTCTTATCCCGTTTCAATATACTAAATGAAAACACTACAATTGTATTAGAAGATATACCCGCTCTACTCTTTTTCTGTTTCAACAATCGGCTATATGAATTTATTGGCTAAACACAATATATGAGTTTAGTAGCTAAATACGATATAAGCTTGAAAACTCTTTGCCAAAATAAATGAAATTGATGTACGCAGTCAGCAATTAATATAATTAAAAGAAAAATCAAACCGTCCATTCATAAGATATACTTTTATATCCATTTATCCATTTATTTATTATTTAAATCGAAAAAAAATAATAAAAACATTAACAAACACATTTAATTTAATTGCGATGCCGAGCAACATGATATATCCTCCTAAAATGTTAAAATTTATTAACCACTAACAGCACACCCGTTATTCGTACGGAGTGTATAATTTAAAGAAACTTAAAGTTCGCAATCATGTGCAAATTCTGTTAAAATATTAAATTTATTGCTCCTAAAGAGAAGTTTAAGAATATATGTTCTCACTATGCAAAATTATCTTCACAATCAGATCTGAAGAATAAAACATCCTCCCCCCTTTTGTAAGCAAATTTACAGAAGAAAAAATAGGAATTTAATGAATATATGCAACCCCGTACTAATTATATTGTCGCAGATCAGAAAATATGCCAATGTGTTAGTAGAAGATTACCCGTATTACAATATGCGTCTCAAAAATATTTGCCAAAATAAAAGAGATGACGTAATAAATTGAAAACATCAATAATATCCGTACTCTTTATACCAGAAGGTCGTAATTGATTCCAATATATGCCAATATATATCAAAACATATGTCAATATACCTGTACTACTTATATTCTCGTAGATTAAAAGATATACAAGTGTGTTTGTAGAAGATTATTCGTTCAACATACAGTATGTGAGTTTAAACAATTTTTGTCATAATAAAATAATTGCATAATAACTTGAAAATATCAATAATCCCTGAATCAATAATCCCCGAAAATATCAATAATAATAATTTCTAAACCTGAAGACCGTAATTGATATTATCCAGTCAAAAATGCTATAAGAAAAATCAAATCGTTCTTTTCTAAAATATATTTTTATATCCATTTATTTATTATTCAAATCGAAAAAATAATTATTAAAATTAACAGACAGATTTAATTTAATTGCGTTTCTGAGTAACATGATATAAGATAGAATCTTATAACATGTTAAATATGTCATGTCTTATAACATAAACTGCGAAATTAAATAAAGATTTTGATTTCTCTATACTTCTCATTGTTCCGTAAAAGCGTGTTTTAAATAAACCATGAACCATGGAGATAGATTTCCCCTTTAAATCATGTTTCAAACAATTCATGTTTTCAGAAAGTGACTAATTAACGCAAAAAATCTCCCATCAAACTCAGAGATTAAATTTTAATTCACTTTCAAACGATTTTCAAGCTTTTCGTTTGGATAAACCACGGAGTTAGGGAGTAGAACTCCTAGGAAAAAGTTCCGTTTTTCATTAATATATCGACAACCCCAGGTCTTAGAAACTCGAAACTTGGACAAAATTTATGGGGGGATATTTCAAGGCTATTCACCAAATTTCATTAAATTCGGTTCAGCCGTTTTTCTGTGATGATGAGACAAACGAAAATTTCGTTTTTTACTAATATCTCGAGAACCACTGGTCGTAGAAACTCAAAACACGGATATAATTTTAAGTGGGGCTATTTCTGGGCTACCCACAAAATTTCATCAAATTCGATTCAGCCGTTCTCCCGTGATGGTGTGACAAACAGACAGACAGACAGACAGACAGACAGACAGATTTTCATTTTTATTTATATAGATTATTGATTATTGCGGGATAAACCACACATCTCGATATCCAAAATTATATCGCCTCAACATGTTATTACTCTAGTATATGGTTTCAAATATCCCAGATGTGATTTATTTGTTATTTAATATTTTTGAATATAAAAAGAGAGTAGCTGATTATTTATTTATATATGCCATTTTGCAATTCGATTTTTATAATTGTGCAATATTTATATTTAAAAAATAATTGTGAAAGAAAATTACATATTTATTGTGGGAAGTGTTAATCTTTAATTTTCAGCAATTTAAAGAACGATTGAGGAGGACCTAATTTAAGAGCAAAACAATTAGCCGGTTTACATAGAACAACACAACGCAATGTGCAATAGATACATGGATATTGAGTTATCTCCTACTTGGCAACATTGCGCCAAAGTGTCTAAGTTAGTGATAATGCGCCACATGTGTCACCAATTTCGCCAAGCTTGACTGATAGTCAAAAATAGTGGCATTTCTTGAGCATATTTCTGGATGTTGATATAAGACCAACACTGTTTCTTTCATATCTCGATATTGCAGTATTATTATATTGATTGTTCTATTGCCTGCTGAATTCAGGCATATTTGCATTAGTGTATGGATGCTTTAAAGACATTTAACAACACTGGAAATTAATATACATTAGGAATTCCATTGCATAAATTGTTCTTAATAGTGTCAAGAACAGGGAAACTTACTATAAAATATATAAATTGCAACATTTTATTAGGTTTTGTTTTGTTTATTGATTTAAATGTGTGGCATTTATCGTGGAAAATAGTTATCAAAATTGGTCCAGTTAGGATATGTTTCTTTTTTGATACTATAAGTATGCAAAGTTTCATCCTTGTAGGTCATTAGGCTCCTGGGTGGTTTAAAAATACTTCTCGTTCCTCCCCCCCCCCTTTGCTTACCCCGGGAAGAGGAATCGAAACTTTGACTTCATTAAGTGATATTCCTTAAACGGATTGGCCATCTGAACATACGTCATAATGTGAAGGTTCTGTTGTTTGTAGGCTCCTATAAGAATATATAGGGGCGTTAGTTGTTTACGACGATATGATTAGACAGAATAAATTACGATGTGGTAATGGGCCCAGCCATGATATCGTATCAGATACGATAACAAACATAAATGTACGCCTTCGAGAAAGGTATATTGAGAAATTGTACTTCATATTACACAAAAATCATTGTATTCTTCGAAAAAAACTACATACTTGTAATAGCAGAAACTTGAAATAACAAGAGAAGCATAATCTAACACTGGACGGAAATGCGATCTTTCCATTCAACGCAGGGGTGACACAAAGTATATTCATCGCCCGTGACATCACATGCACGTAACTAAATATGAGACGTATAACTTTTTAGGCCACCCAGGCTTTCAGAGGACCTAGACTGACTTTTTAAAAAACCCTTAAATTTGCCGCTTCCCGAATGAGGACATTGAAAGCTAAATACTGGTCCTTCGACGATAGTTGTGCAAATATTTAGCCTATAAAGTGTGCAGCAAATAGCCAATAGTAGGCCTTCTAGGTAAGGTCAGCAGGGATTAGAGTGACAATTCGTAAAACTCAAGTTTTCCTATTTTCCGTGGGAGGGAATCGAAACTCCAATCCGTCAGATTCCGTTCCGTAATCAATACTATATGAATGCAAGCATTCTGCTTTAGGTCGCCGAGGGGCTTCTGGAGGGTCTGGAAAAACAAAAACTCGGTAGACAGTTGTAATATACAAGTTTAAAAGGCATAATACTACAATACATACGCAATTATGCATTTAAAACATGGAAAATGGAGCATTATGGAAAATGAAGCATTTAATCGAAATTTTATACATTACTTAAATGAATGTAAGTCAAAGGGATTTCAAAAATTATTTTGCCGAAAGGGTTTGGGTGAATCCAAGAATGTTGAGATCCACTGCTCCAGACAATACTTTTTTTATCAGAATTCAGTTGCCTAGTCCGTATTCTATCGTCATATCATTAAAACGTTTATGGTAGTTAATTATATAAACTGTAATATATTGTTTCATGATATCAATATCAAGCTGCGTAGATTAAAATGTAAGAAAAAGTTAAAGATTGCTTTGATTCATAGTTCGATTTTTTTACTTAAATTAAACACAAAATAAGCGAAATCTTTAAAATAATCTTCAAAAGGAATTCATCTTATCATACCTGGAATTCATATCTGCATGGCTAGGTTCTGAAGTGCATAACGCAATGCTAAAAGTTACACAAGTTAAAGTAGCATTAATTTGCTATGCGAATTTCGCAAAACTCTGTTTCATTATTATGAATTCCAGTGAACAATTCAATAAGGCTCCAAGTTCATGTTTTCGGATATGGGATAATGTATCGGAGCATTGATTAAATATTAAAATATCATATCATGCATGGTATTTATAGTATATGCAAAATATATGCATCTATGGACGATGTTGTTTCAGTATAGTAATTTAAATTTTGTATATTTATGCATAACGCTATATTGCATTTTTATAAAATAGAACACCATGTTTGGATTAACTATACACAAGTTTTCTAAATATAATAAAGAAAATGTGTAAGTTTCAAAATTGTAAAATATGAAATAGCTAGGAATACGTATGATGACTCAATATGGAGATAGGTATTTAAATTTTAAAATTAAAAATATTGTTCACTGAATTTGTGAGACCGTTATGCACCATTTTGATATGTTTGAAAATGAACAAAGGACTCAGACACGCGAAGCTAGTTTTAACAGTCTTGGCCCGGAGAAATTAAATATCCATAAATTCATGACATCAAACATACGACTTGGGCGTAAACAATGCTTTCAGGCAAGACTTTCATAAGTTTAATTAGCTTCATAGGAGCCAATCAAGAGAACTCCAATTTCACACACAATGACTAGACCAATTAAAGTCGAGAGGGCGTGTTTCCCTGGATCAAACAAAAAGGATGCTTTTGATTAGCAAAATATAATTAAGGCGAGTGTCAGTATGCTTAGAAGTAAGACGATGATCAGATGAGAAGGAGACGTGCACCAGACAAGTATCGCCAGAACCGTAAGGATGAAGTTAAATAAAATTTTAATAGTGTAGAGATGAAAAGAAATTTAGTGAAAATTGGTGGTAACGAGATATGTAAACGACATGACAGCTCCTAGCGACAAGGCAGTGCAGCAATTACAAAGGCATGTGTCGATTTCATGAATAAATGATCGAGTCCTCTTTCTTCGAAAATGTTTTCAATTAAAACAACGGTCTCACATTGACTCTCTTGAGGCACGCCGTAAAATAATAATTAGTTAAGAAGTGATTTCTGCATTTACAATCTTACTCATAATTGCGTGTTAAATAAATATTAATTTTAAAGTTAAATTTGCTTATTTAATGAGTAATGTGTTTATTTTTAGATATGGTAAGTGAGCTCGTACTTGGGTATAAATTTGATGGGTTATTACTACATAACGATTAATTGTATTATATGCGACGTACGGTACTTAATTTATTTATGCAGAATTTGGTGGGTTATTATAGCCACAGTAAATTCGCGACGTCTAAAACAGTCTTCATAACATAAAAAAATAGGTAATTTGAATTTTCAAAAATCAATACGTTGGAATTCATAGAATTTTAGTGGATATAATAGCGCAATGATCTGCTAACTTCTCGAACAATTTCAGTAAAATGATCACTTTCAGCTAATTAAATTTTAACTATTTGTCTAGATTTTAATAATTTATAAACATACATCAGTTTATTTGGGAACTTATCTTAAATATATGCAGTAAATTAAGTTTCCTTGCTACTGAATCATGTGTTAATTAAGTTTGATAATATAGATTTAGAGATGAACAGCTATGAATTAATTTGCATTTATACTTGTATCCACGTTATGAAAATGTCATCTCAGATTGATATAGCTAAATGCTTAAGATACTCATTCATATCAGAAAGTCTTAAATGCTTTATTAAGATAATTCCGATTAAATGCTATCTGTAAGTGCTTCTTACGCACAATACATAGTATCTTTAAAAATGCATAACATTCTCAGCAAATCAACACTTAACATTCTAAGTTAATGAGACTATTCTACTAGAGAACATTTAATCAGTACTTTTGAACTAATTATGAGTTGTAAGATTCGAAAATCACAATTATTAAATTTTACTCCATGCTTTGACAAATTAGAGCATCGCTGATGCAGTGCAGCATTAAAATGAGAACAGACTAATTGGTTGCTGTGGAATTTCATCTTGTTTGGATGGCATTAATGATACAAACATGAGTCATGCAAAATTCTATGACATTCATAAATACCACACAATCAGACATAATTTTATCAACACAGTTGTTAACAGTGAGGTAAGTATTTTTGTTTGTTTTTTATTTTGAAAATATTATTTTATTTCGCACCCTGCATTATGTAGTATTTTTATGTAGTCGAACACGGGAAATTCTACATCTCTAAATTTAGATTATAATGATATGTATTTTACCTGAAATTTGAACTTCTGACTCCTATATTAGTTAAACTTGTTGTTGTTGTTGAGACCCAGACCGTCCGACCTACCAGAAAGGTGTAAGGTATCTGTTTGGACGGCCGAGAACTGCCACCCAATTTAGACCGGAACCCAGTGAGGGAGGCATCCACAGGGGCCGTACCCTCCTTCCCCTGCCACCAACCTCTCGGAACGACTAAATGATCCACACAGTTAAACTTGTAAAAACCTTGATTTCCCAACCAGGAATCGAACCACAGATCTTTATACTGGCCAGCCGCTGCTCTACATTCTGATACTGGGATGGAATTAGAAGCTCTTATAGTCAAAGTTGACGCTGTTCTACCCAACCGCTAATGTCAGACTGACGTGCAACTGGCAATCTGACGAATCATCTTCTACTATTTTTCTTCAGGTTAGCCTTTTTGCTGCTATTTTTAGTCTCCAGGGGTCGGATTTCACCGTGGTTTTTGTCTTCTCGATTTGACATCTGCGCTCAATATACCAGAGTTCATTGAATTCATGATAGTCATACTGGGGTCAATTTTAGATCTTCGACATTTTGGCACTAACCTACAGGATTGATTTGTTCGGGCGCCATTCTAAAGAACCTTGCTACCCTAACCGAGAATTGAACCACGGATCTTGTTCAGCCGACGCTCTAAGGTTGAGCTACAGGGACAGAATTTCAAGTTCTTATCGTCTAATCGTCGAAAACTTTGCATTATATCGGCATATATTATATCAGTTTATTTATAAATTTTTAGTAAGAGTGCATACTTTTAGTCTGTAATATATAAATGTGGCCTTATTTCCTTGCGAATATCATCCAAAAAGGCTTTCTTATTTATGAGAATATCTTTCCTATCAGACACACACGCATGTAAAATATCGTCTTAGTATTATGATCATGGAATAAATATATTTGGAGAATTATCAATAAAACTGCTTCATGGAGACATTGAACTCATGAATGATCATGCACACCATCTGGTTTGCATCAGTAATTTTACTTTCCCAACGGTACATATCTATGTAAGAACTGTATATATGCATATAAATGCTGTGACTGAATCCAAAATGCAAAAAAAGGATTTTAAGACAAATATTAGTATCCTTGACCACGAATTTTCGAACGACGAATTTAAGACCTATAGACAGGGTTGAAGGAATTTCATCGTTTTGTTCGTGAGAGGATTAATATTGCTACTGATAGAATGGCGATTAGGTACGATCTTAAAGTTAATAATGGCTAATTCCAGGAAGGCGACAAAATGCGGCTGTTCAACCATCGGCGATGACAAGAATTTTTGCCGAAACTATAGCATAACTGGGAAGAACCCAACGTTTTAATGAAGGGAATAAACAATGTTATTTATCGAATTCAGAAATCGGCTTCAAAGCCAAAAAACTTCCATATCAACAAATTAGCCCCTTATGATGAGCTGCATGAGGTTGATGCTGCTCGAGGCGAGTATCCTTAGGGAAGATGAGTGCTACGAAGGTATGAAATGCTTTACGCTGTTTTGCTTCCATCTGCGAGAAAAGATTGTTTTAGCAATTCATACCACGAGAACCCTTGATATTCGTCTTGAAACTCGGCTTTCCATGCCTTGGCGATATTTTCGTAACTTGGGTGCAAGATGTGGCAAAATATCGCCAACTTGGCGACTTTTGGCAAGTTTCCAAATTTGCTGGAACTTTCTAGGAATATCTCCTAGATGATACTGTGATCTCTTTATAAATTTGTATGAAGAGTATATAAGTCATTTTTCTTTTGAACAGAGTAAACGTAATACAAGTTAAACTGAATTGTAAGATACGTCAGTGTTATGTGAACAAATTCTGCAATTTTATGAGTTAGTTGAGCTTTTAATGCTTGTTTTATTATACTTGACAGCTGTTTCGTGGTCTTGTAAGATATTTACCGATCTTTCGCTGTATGCTCTCCCTGTTTACGGTTATTGGTGCTTTTAAATAAAAGCGTTTGTTATCCAGAAATCCAATTCAGTTTTGTATCCTACAGTACACCCACGATCTAAGAGAATATGTCGTAACAATATATATATTTATATGTAATTTTACGGATTGAAAGGATTGTAGTAAATGCCATTCCATTTTATCAACTTCTATCGAGCGAACTTGTAGACACACATGTGCGTGGAAATAGACAAAATATTGCTAATTTGCTTTAATAAACGCGTTTATCAACCTCTAAACATGTAAACCCATCAAAATACGGACATATTTATAACCCCCATCGCTATAAATTCCCTTTACATATACTATGTCGTGTAGGGAAAGTAAAAATGTGTATTAGTCATCATTAAGAATATGTTTTCTCATATAAAAATGATTAAGAGTGAAAAAGCAGAAATATATTTATCGGCGCTAAAAAATCCGATAACTAGCCTTTGATTTTTTTTTATTTGATTTTTTTTTTGATAAATCGTACGGATGGAGCTCTATAAATATTTATGCTTCAGATTTATGCTTGCTACTCGGCGCAATTTTGCAATGAATCAAAATAAATTGATTTCGAAAGACAAAAATGATAAACGACTGGAAAACCCTCAAATGACATAATACATTTCCGAAAACTTTAAAAAAAATTTATATATTTCCCTTTAAAAAAATTATATTAGGACAAAATACTCATTTTTCCTTTTCAGAAATAAATGACATTTATGGTAACTGTTTACATATAAACTTACGCAAGATAAAACTAATTATAATTTATCTTATATTAACTATTTTAATAGTTACTTTTTATTTGATATGTTTTGGAATGACATGTTTTGGTATTCCTAAATGAGGCATTACAGTCATGAAATTGATAATTCAACTTAAAAATACAGTGTTCTAATGAATTTTTCATCCCAGTTCTTACATGTATTGTATCTGGTTTGGATGACAACAATCATCTTGGAATCCGTGTTTTTATTATTATGATTGTGATGAAATTAAAAACTTTACTCCCAAACTCTGTTTTTGCACATAAAACACTTCTATGTAATTACCACTAAAGGTACAGACACTCAATATATACGTATTAGTACCATAACCTGTGAAATGATCGGCTTTTAGATTAAAACTTTCTTTTTTCTGATTGATTGCATGTAATATTGATTTTAGTAAGGAAATATTAAAGAAAGTAATTTTAAGGTAATAGACGCCATTCGGTTCCTGAAACACGATTTGCTTCTTCTATTGTGCATGTCTTATATGTTTCATAATACGGTGGTCAATTATCAAAGAAAATGCAGTCTTCACGTTAACCTTTATAATATTCCATTTTGCATATCCCGTTGGACCTGATTCTTCCCTGAAAATGTTGTGAAGTGCTTGCTCTCCCAGATGTAGCACCTATTTGCATTTCTTCCTAAACAGTGCCATCAATCGAAATATACTGCTCATTTTTTCATTCTCATCTTCAGAACTTGAAAGCAATCTCATTCGTTTTTGTTCTCTACGTATTATATTCACAATATTCTCCTCTTCATCGTCGGTGTCTGTAAGCTCACACTCAGTGTCTAATAGATGATTATCATTTTCAAATTATATATCTCCACTTTCAGAAAGTTAACTGTCATCAATTTTCGAAAACTCTCCACCTACGTTATTTATTTCTTCAATGAATTTGGTGTGTCTTGAAAGTTTCGACATTTTTCCAGGGTGAAGATTAGGAATGGAGTAATGCAGTAAAATCAAAACATAAAGTAAGTAGTAATACTCTGAAAATGTTACTTTTCAAAGTAACATTTCATTAGTTTTAAAGTTTTTGTTACCATTTCTTGCAAATTGAAATTTTACGCATTTTATTGAAATTTTTATACACAATTATATTAAATTGAACTTACTACGCAACAGTCCTTGCAGAAATATGCATGAAACTGATGAAAAGGTGCGGAATGTGCATGCTCATCATATTTTTTGACCAGATAACCTTATATGGCAATACATTTTTCTTCGGTAGACAATGTATCTTTATCATATAAACACAAGAAGACATCCTATAAAGCTGCAATTCTTTTAGAAGACGTTTGTGCGTAGTATGATACATCTTTAATTTGTCTCTAGCTACATTATCCGCAGACAACGATCACTTTTTTAGCTGCCATGGCTAACGATAGACACCAAAATCCCTAAATTCTGACCAAAAAACGGTAATGTCATTAAACTAATAAGTATTGATATTTTTTAAAGAAACAGTTAAAGCAAATTAATGGACATTTTATTTTCGTCTCAACCAACTTGAACATTTAAGAATTATTCCAATGGTGTTCTCATTCGAAAAACTCCACCGTAGTATGTACTCATGAATATTTATGAAGCAATTTTGAAAGCTGAAACGGAGATTTAACTGCATGGTACATAAATATAAAATTTATTATTATTTTAGATAATGTATAATTTTATTAGTTATTTACTTTGATATAATGATGGAATCATTGCTTTATAATTCATTTCACGTAATATTATATTTAATTAAAAATATGAATATATACTCACTCCTAAGTAGAACAGAATTTAATATGGCATAGTATTAAGAATTGTCAAACTATTTATGAAGAAAACATTAAAATGTTTGTGTTGCAAATTCCTTTAATCTGTGATATCACTTATAAATGTAGATTTTAATGGCAATTAATGTATACCTTAAAAATATTATTTTATTATGTTTTAACTCCGTGAAATTATTTAATATAATTATAGAAATAAAAACATTAAAAGGTATTGCCAAATTATCCGCAAAAAATGGTAGATAAACAATTCTATTTTAGATATCCCAATTGTTAGGCACATCTATTAATTTCATTTTATATCTATTGTCATTTAAAACATGCAAAGCGTATTTTTTTTTTTGGCTTTAGTTTGAATATTCATCAAATTTTGCTCTCATTAATTTCGAAAATAAATTAAAACTATCCTTAAACATTTTCTTTAAATAAGTTCTTCAGTTTTCTATGTTTTCTATTTGTAATTGCAATTACATCGTCATTTCTGAACAATAAATGATTTTTATAGTTATCTTATACTTTTGAATCATTTTTAAAATGACTTACATCGTTTAGTTGAAGAGGTCACATTTTTGGAAAAAAATATCAGACTCTGTATCTTATAGACTTACAAGGAAATCTCAAAGTAATCACTTAGTCTTTGAGTTTTTGTACATCTACTTTGTTCTCCAGTGTCTCCTACGAAGGGACTGACAAAATAATTGCATTCAAGATTTATTGGGGGTATTATTTCTATCCTTTATTTTTCTTAGTTTCTTTTGTACATACATTATACTGGTCAGCCGTAAATAAATTATATTTTATGTTCCATAAATTTAAAATCTAATTATGGTGCTTTGTTTGTCAGCTTTTATAGATTCTATAATTTTCACATTATATTATAGAGTGAGTCCTATGCGAAATTGTGAATAACTATGCTGCCCCAAACTGGAATTGAACCAATGGTCTTCGTACTGGCTAGCTGATATACCGAATTGTTAGATCATATATTTGACTTTGCATTCGCTAGAGACTGTGCATTCTCTACACTCTAATGTCAGACTGGCGTACAACTGACACTCTGACTGACCACCTATAATTTTGACATTATATTATAGCGTGATTTCGGGAGAGATTGTTAAGAACCTTGTTGCACTAACCGGGAATTGAACCATGCATCTTCGTGTTAGCGAGCCGATGCTCCCCGTTCAGCATCAGAACGGAATTGAATTGGACTCTGCACTTTTCACCCTCTAATATCAGATCGACGTACGACCGACTATCTAACTGACTACCGCCTGCTATTTTTACCTTAGATTAGCCTCCTGCTGCTATTTTTATCCATCAGGTTAGCTTTCTGCATGACCGTTGAACTCCCGATTTGAAATCTGTGCTCAATGCACCAGGGTCCACTGATTTCGTGTTAGTCGTACTAGGGTGACTTTCAGACCTCTGATATCTTTGTATTAACCTACGGGGGCACTATTCGGGCACCATTTTAAGGAACCTTGCTTTCCTAACCGGGAATTGAACCACGAATCTAGGTACTGGACAGTCAATGCACTTACTACATTTGAGATACTAGGACGGAATTTCAAGCTCTTATCGTCAAAGTGGACTCTTCTGTACAGTACATTTCTAAAGTACAGTACATTTCAAAAGTACAGTGTATTTCTAAAGTAGAGCACATTTCTAAAGTACAGTACATTTCTTAGTTTCGGCCTCAATTCGGGCGATAAAAGAAGTATACAGTTGTAATTTCATACGCTGAAAATTTAAAATATACTTATCATACATTGTAAACAAAAACATCCAAATAAATGAAAAATGCCCGAATACGTATATAATAGGGTGCAAATACTTTAAAAGCTACCGCATCTTACCCGAATATACCGGAGAAGATGCATAGGAAATATTACAAATGGATCATTCCATTATGTTTCCAGTTATTTCAAAAACCATATATACTTAAGCAAATGCATAAAATGCCGCGCATGTAAAGTTAAAAATCTGATCTGGACAATACATAACTTTTCATACATATTCAAATTCAGTACTTATTAAATTGAGTATTAATACATTATTAACACATTCTTCAAATTGACAAGCATACTTGCCTGATATTATATCGAGTTTGCAGTTTAAATACGTCTTCGCTTAGATTAGGCAAATTAACTTATTTTTTACAGTCACTATCTCCTGAAAAATCCGAGAAGAAAAAAATCTCTCTAAAACGTTTCATCCTAGAGTAAAGAAGTTGATATCATTCATTTTGACGTCAAAACTTACGTATAAAAGAAGAATTTAATAATTACTTTTAAGGATGCTTATTCTTTTATATCAGATTTCGACGGGTTAGATGGTCATATCTCAAAAAAGGTTAATTCGATTTTTCGGAATCGTTGCAAATGCTAATCAGTATCAGGGTAAACCATAAGTGAC
Organism: Amaurobius ferox; assembly: GCA_951213105.1. NCBI lineage: Eukaryota > Metazoa > Arthropoda > Arachnida > Araneae > Amaurobiidae > Amaurobius > Amaurobius ferox. The sequence goes on from OX578141.1 coordinate 78,160,545, forward strand.
ACCTACCAAATTATACGAAATTTCATACATTTTAACTACAGTAAAAAACAATAAGGCTAGTCTTATTCTTTTTTTTAAATTACGTATAAAATAAATATTTATTAATGCATTTCAGCATATTTAGTCTTTTTATTTCAGGTTCTGATGCTTTATGCTGGTCATTTCGAAAAGGAAACTGGTTCTATTTTTCCGAATTGTACCAAAATATAATCAGTACTAGGGTAGCCCACAAGTGACCATCTACCGAATGTTGTCAAATTTTGCCAAATAGTTACTTCAGTTAAAGTGGATACAGGCATTGCACACGCACATACACACTCACTCACTCACTCACACAAACGCCACACTTAAATATGTTTTTCGTGTTCTAGAGGCCCTGAAAAGTGTAGATCCGCTGAAAACTAAAGTTCCGATTTTAGCCAGGAACCCAACATTTTCCCGATACATTACCATGTATTGTAAGAAAAGTTACAAGACTTTCCCAATACATTTTCATTTATTGTAGGAAAAGAAACAACACTTTATCTATACATTTCCATGTATTGTAGATAAAGTAAATATATTATGTAGCAGCACATAACTTTCCTTGCAGAATCAGATGCATTTTCTTTTTCATAATCCATTAAATTGAGTTTAATTGCACAAACTGACAAGTACATTTATTTGAAATTATATTCATTTTGCAGCTTTAATATAAAACTTTTTTTTAATTTGTCAAATTTATGTATTTTCAGATGTAGATCTCTTCTCAATATATATATATATATATATATATATACGTATATATATATATGCTTATGACACAACCACAACATTTCATTTAATTAACACATTTCAACATATATTGTCTTTTCATTTTTGATTTTGACAATTTTTCATAAAAAAATACCCATTCGATTATTCTGAATTGAAAGAAAAATCTGATTAACACAAAGAGAATGTATAAATGACTTCCCTACCAATTTTTTTTTAATTTCTTGAATAAATTTTAATCTAATATAGATACAAGCAATTCACAGACATGCATACAGACACGCACACACTGGTGCCACGCTTAACCGGATGAATTCGTGTTCTACGCCCTGTAGATCCGTCATGTACACGTCAAAAATTTTAATTTTCGTTGAAATATCTATTTTTAATGATTGGCTATAACTAGAACTTAGATGATAACTGGAATGAATTTAGCATTGGATTCTGAACAAGATTTAATTTCGATTCAAAAATTTAAATTTTCCTTGCAATATCTATTTCTCAGAATCGACTGTAGAAAGGAGTAAGTTGCACAGTGATATATGGTTTCAGTATCAAGTTGCGGAGGAAGTTAATTGGTTCACTAAGGATTTCCACTTCTGTACTTTTTCAGCTTCTGGTTGAAACATTCTTCTAGAAACTTCTTTCTGATTAACATTTTTCTTCTAACTCGCTTTGTTGCAGTGTTAGTTAGCCTAACTTTTCAAATTATCCACTAGCTAGCAATGATGCAGTCCCTTTTATTGGATCGGAGATCTATAGAGAGACATAATGTGTGCACTCATGGTCAATTTCCTTACAAAGTTTTCGGAGCATTTAATGACTTTCCAAAAATTAACTCTGTAGAAATGATTTAAATTGTCCATGTGTAAAATAAACAATAGGCATATTTACTTTTCAGTTTATGCCGAATCAATGTGTTCTCAGGATAATGCATCACACTCTGTTTGCCCTAATTATGAATTTAGAAGAGCATAAAGTAAAATGCAGTTAATGGCAGTGAGCCTGCATGGAACAAAGTATTTTCTGCGACAGTAGATACAAGTAATTCCTGTTATATTTCACGAGTAAATAAGGATTGCGACAATTGAAATTAAACTCACGCTCAGTTGACTTTTAAGTGTATATTAAATTGAGAAATATACAAGGGGACAGACAGATAAATGTGAAACTAGCCCAAATAAGTTTTGAACGATTGTAGATCTATGAAAGTGAGGTATCGTTATAGTAAAGTGATCACACGTTACCGGATGAGATTGACAACAACGTCTTAGGCGTAAAATTAGTAATTTAGCTCTACTATCTTGGAAACTACGATAGACTAGAAGGTATGCCCGTAATATGACGGAATTAAAAATTTGCAAAGCATTGCTTCCTATTTAGCGTCCTTTATCAATTTGGTGACATTTTTATCAATTTGGTGACATTTTTATCAATTTGGCGACATTTTCATCAATCTGGCAATATTTAAAAAAGTCGCCAAGCTTGCGACATTCAGACAAATTTTTCGCCAAGCATTAAGGATGGACGGAGGAATGGGTTATTCAAATAGTCGTTATGTTCTTTACAAGATATTGAATTTTCACCACTTAGTCTTCATTTTCATTGATTTAGCGTCAACTTTGTCAATTTGGCGACATTTTTGCCAATTTAGTAAAATGTAAAAAGATTCGCCAAATTGGCAATATGCCGCTAAAATTCGTTGCCAGAATTTTGCTAAGCGTTACAGATGAAGAAATAAGCAATTCTTAAGTAGATTCTTATATTTTTTCCAAGATATTGAAGTTTCATCAATTAGCCGTGATTTTTATTGGTTTGACGTCATTTTTATCAATTTAGCGATATATTAAGCAAAATCTCGCCAAGTTGGCGATATTCCGCTAATTTCAATACCAAAATTTCGCTAAACGTTACCCAGAGATAGATAGATAAACATACTGATAAATCAAGGTGTTTATATTCTTAATACAGAAAAAAGTCAATTAGATTTTTTTAAATTATCATCAAATTAATAATAAATGACATTTAAAAAAATAATGGTACAATTAGAAATCTCTAAACATTACTTTGAGTATCACATGCAACTTTTGTGACGTGTAAGAACGCTCCTGCAGATAAATAATTGGAGTGTGGCTTAACTGGACTTTCTCATACCAGAAACCATTTTTAGGAGCTTTTTCAACAAATTTTACAAGAAAAATTACAAAAATCGGTATTATGGGTCTAAATAATTACAATTATGGAGTGCTATCATCCTTCACTTTAAAGGGCTTGAAAAAATATTCCGATTGATATCATACTCGACAATGAACCTTCCGAGGGGTCGAAAACCCAGGCCGTCCGACTCATCCGAAGGTATAGAGCAGCAAAAATGGGCGGCCGGACCTTTTGAGGGGTTGAAAACCCAGGCCGTCCGACTCATCCGATGAAATAGAGCAGCAAAAATGGGCGGCCTGGAAACAAACCTTCCGAGGGGTGGCTAACTTGACAGCAGATAAGGACTAATGACGTCACGAACAAAATAAAATTGTTTCGCGGCTATTTTGCTCAACAATGATTGAAACTATTAAGTCTCGTAATCATTGAGCCACAAAAACCCTTTTATACATGATTATGTAAAATTTTTTCCTGTGCTACCATGTTAAAAAAATATATCGAGTAAACATCAAATAAATAAATTTTCTGAAATCAAATAAATTCGCTAATGATTAATGTAGCTCATTTTGAAACTTAATTTTTTAGATTTTTTTTTATTTTAGTTGCAGCAAGCAACTACCTCTTTTAAACGGGTTTCCTTGCAGAATAAAATATAACAACAATAATTATTTTATTAACCTTTTTAATCTGAGTAACTCCTCAAAATTATAAACATTCAATCAGTAAATTTATCTAATTGCATAAATATTTCTAAAATTCAAAGTAACAAATCATTTTGCTTTCACATTTTAGAGATATAATAAATAGCATAACATCTAATAACATCTGGATCTTTTTAATGAAAATAAATTGATATTAGTTTGAAAATATGCATAAAACTGTATGATTTGCTTTTGCATTCATATATTTTATTTCTTTTATACGTGAAAATCTTATATATGAAGTTGCTTACGTAATCAAAGAAAAGCAGATAATAACTAAATTATAAACAAGCGACAATAAATAATTTAATCAATTTATATAAGAATGGTAAGCGAAGCGTTTCAGTTAAGTTTTGTTAAATGTATATTCATTTCTAAACTACTCTATTTATGATAAATATTAATTTTGAGAATTTCAGTAGCATATTCCTAAAAGAAGCATATTTTACGGCGGTTTCTTTTTTGGTAGAAGTTGTTTTTCTTCTGTCATGTTATAACATCTAAAGACCACATATTTTAAGTGCTAGTTTTGACTGTACGAAACGCGATTTTCCCTCTATCCGAAGGAAAAACATATACAACTTATAGCTCAAAATCCTAGTTTATTTCCCCCAAACCACCGATTTTCCAAGTGTTTTGCAATTTCAGAGAACTGGTATTTCAATAAATCCGATGGATAAATAAGTAAGCTTGATTTATCTAACTGGTAGTCAACAATATATAAGTACACTCTACATCTTCAGTCATCCTTCTGGTATAAAACACGGAATGCACACTGATTTGAGTTATGTGTAGATTTTATATTTTGTGAAATTCAACTTAACTGGGATTACCAGCAGCTGTTTAAAAATTTAACAATCTCTTATAAAAAACTATTATTACTTTCCTTATATAAATAGTATAATGTATAAGGAAAGTATGATGACGGGGTCGAAAATTCGAATTCGAGTTTTCAGCGAGAGAGCACGTTTCAAGCATCCCTGAATACGAATCAAGAGTTTTTGAGGAGATGCCTGTGTGTGTCTGTGTCAGTGAGTCTGTGGAGATGATATCTCACGAACGAATGGAGCGATTCAAACGAAATTTGGTACGAAAATTGCAATCCGTGAATAATGGAAGCCTATTGTTTTTAAATGAATTCAAATGTTCAGAACCCACCTAAATTTTCTAGCGCAACTTTGAAAAAATCATTGAAAAATCAAACCTTTTAATAAATTTACGCAAATTGTCATTTCCTATGTAATTTTTCCTTCGAAAATAATTGACATAAATTTTAGAACGCTAGCATAAACCGTTCTTGAGATATTGCACAGTTTTCAAATAAATTTGCCAAAAAATCCCATCAAATAAAAAAGAATATTAACTATTATAAAATATGTTCCCTTTTCCTATGTTCATGCGATAAATGTTTACTCTTATGCTATATGTTTTTCATGCGATAAATTTGGTTACATCATTCTCGTGGATCTAGCTCTTTCGAATCATAAGAAAATATAATTTAGGTAATAATTTTGTATTTGGACGCCAATAGTCATCAATCTACTATAAAATAACTTATTTCGGTACTTATTGGTTATAGGGACCTCGGTTTTCCGAGTTGTCGCTAATGCGAACGTTGGCGATATAATACAGTATGAGAAAGGCACTACAAACACAATGATTACAATTTAATATATAATGGGGTTTGATCAACTTTACTTAAAAAAAATATTGTGTTACATTAAAATTTATGGCGGTCCAAACTCAGCTATTGCCAATAAAATGTCATTAAATTTATCACTACCGGTAACGCTTCGCCACACAAAATCTGAGAGATATGAGTCCAAGTGCTGTCTTGCAGTGCCTGTATGCTTTTCATTACGCCATTTCGCGGATCCACAAAGTCTCTATGGTCTGCGTATGAGTCCTGGTTTCAGGATCCACAAAGTTATACCAATGGTTTACTTTCAAATGTTGAAAGCCGGTGTAAGCCACGAAATATGAAATCTGCGCCACCTATTTATAATATCATCAACCGGTATAAACCAGAATTAGACGTGGTCGCTACGTGTTGCCCTGTTTGGCTTTTGTTAGCTGTAAGAATGAGCTATAAGAATTTGATAAAAACTAAGCGCAGACGCAAAACATAACAATAGTTTTCTTTCATGGTTTTGTAGTGAATACTGTAGGGAAACTTCTATAAAATATCCACTGGAATGTCGTGAAAATTTACAAAGATATTACCTATATAGTGATCAGTTTACCTCTGACTCTGAAAGTATCCGGATGATAAGGGTATTTACACAAATTGACATTTTACAAATAGGACATCCCTGTTCTAAAAGTGAATTAGTCCAATTTTATGCAAATATTGTTCAAAAGTCTCCGGACACCCCTGTACTTGGTGGATTCTGCCAGTGACGTCAAATTTCTAGCTCTCAGACAAGTATAAAAGAAGTCAAACGAGTTAACAAATTTAATTTCAAAACCAGAAAAGTAAAATGGGAGGAAAACACGAGCTAAATGAGTTTGAACCTGGTGATGTTATTGGTTCTCACGGCTGTGGAAAATCTGTTTGTGAGATTACTGTCATGTTACGAGTGGCCGTTCCACCGTAAATGATTCTATCCTGAAGTGGAAACGTATAGGCTCTACAACTGTGCAGCAGGCGCTACAAAATGCACAAGCCACCGAAATTTTTCTGGAAAGTGTGCGTTCATGCATGTTCTTTGCATCGCCAAAGTTACAGAACACTTCGCCAAATTTTTGTTTTAAAATTCGAAAAACATTCTAACATTCAAAGTGTCCAGATACTTTTGGTCATATAGTGTCTGTCGTAAATAATTTACATGGGGCCAAATTACAACTTATCGATCACACGTCACACGTCACTGAATACGTTTATTGAACATGTGTCATAATGTTCCAGAAACGATTCTTTTCGCCCACACGAAGAAACTGAAATCCATTTATTTGAACAGTTTGCAAAATTTGGGATTTATGAACTTCTCCTAAAACTCTTTATTAAGTAATTTTGAAATCAGTAACATTATATAGACCAGCGGCAATTACTATTTTGGGAGGCGACTCAAAATTTCTACGTTAATAAGAATATTTATAAGTGTCACACTTTAATGAGAGCCCCCACTGGTTTCCGGTCTAAATTGGGTGGCACTTCCCGACCGTCCAAACAGTTACCTTACACCTTTCTGGTAGGTCGGATGGTCTGAGTTTTAACAACAACAACACTTTATGATAGAACAATTTTACAGTTTTTTTAACTTAGTGTGTTACATTGTATATATCATATGAAACTTGTCTCCTACAATTTATGAACACACCAAAACAAATATACCAGTTTCTGAAACCATTCGGGCCTTCTCTTTAATTCCCTTATATATATACATACACACACACATATATATATATATATATATATATATATATATATATATATATATATATATATATATATATATATATATATATATATATATATAATGTACGTTTCAAGCCTATCTCAACTCGAATCAAATGATTTTGAGGTGCTGTCTGTTGAGTGTGTATGTGTGTGTGTGTGCGTGTGTTTGTAGACGATATCTAAAGAACTAAAGGAGCATTTCGAACGAAACTGGGTACAAGAATTACAATCAGTGCCCACATCAAATTTTATAAATAGTAAATAAATTTAAACGTATTGAATTAAATTATAGTATTACATAATCGAATTCTTCTGAAATGAATTTTCTCATGTGAACACCCTTTTCATACATAATTTTAATAATAGTTTAATTAAAATACAAAAAGCATTTGTACATAAAAAGACGAGACCATTCCAGTCACGAAGAAAGACATTTACTTTATCCGGTCATTAGGAAAGCGAGAGTATGATATCTGTATAATCTTTCGTTTGAAATAAGAATGCCTCTTCACCCGATAAAAGTATTGCATTTCTTGCTTTTGTAGGATTTTAGTTTTATATTGCTTTCACTCTATTGTATACATACTCAGCTCCCATTAATTTGTATTAATAATATTTATTTCTACAGTCATAGTAATATTATCTATTTTATTTTCATAAATCAATATAAAGGATTCCTAGGAAAGTACTTTAACACTCCAAAAACTTTGTAGGGAACGGTCTTTGAATGCACATATTAGGTCTATCTATTGTACCGTGATCATGCTAGAATGAATAAAAGTGATTGCAGTGCCCCAAGAGGAGAATTAAAAAAGTTAAGATAACGAACTCTGTAGCAAAGCTAGACAAAAAAATAATTACAAAGTAGAGGTAAAAAAGAAGTAGATTGTCTAATTATCAGAAACAGACAAAAACAACTACAGGAAGCATTTATGTCACACAATATTTTTACGAACATGTAAAATACCTTTACTAGAGGCTCTTTTGAGAACTAAAAGTGAAAAACATTCGTACAAGCTGCCATGTCTATTACGTCAATGAAGGTTTGCCATACTTGAACACTCGTAACAGAGTTGTGAGGTTTGCCAATTTATTGTCAAGTTGACCACTTTTCAAAGGTTCGAAAATGTTCTCAAAGTAATGAATATCCAGTAAGATACAAGTCCCTCTTGGAAATTTTTACGGAGAGAATATAAAAGGAGTCATCGCGCAGTTGGAGAGCATGGTATGAGCTTCATTGAATTGTGAGATACGTCGTAATAGCATCTGCTGTTTTGTGAAATTAGTGGATCATTTTATTGCTGTTTTACTGTACCTGACAGTTTAGTGGTCTTTTGAGATTGCCTTCGAGGTATTTGCTGTATATTGCTCCTGTTTACGCTGTGCTTGTTAATAAACGTGTTAATTATCCAGAAATTTTGACTCACTTTTGTATTCTGAGATTACACACACAATTCCAGACGATACATCCCAATAATATAATTTTGGGCCCATTGCCGTCCTATTTAGACAAAATGTACATTTGAATTCAAGAAAATATATGACCACGTACTTTGGGAAGTATTGCATGTGTCTCCATGTTACAGTACCTGGTGATATGACTTTTTAACAGGTTTCTAGTACCTTTCATACACGCGTTTCTTGTTATTAATCTTCCACAGCTTTGTATTTGCCATTGTTCTTGCATCACGATTTGTTGCCGAGTTCGTTACCCTAACCTTTTAAACATTCCGCTAGAGGCGCCGTGATTGCTTTTATTCGATCGGACGTGGTCACTTTACTACATATGAACTCAACATGTACACTCATAGCTATGTCCTTCCAAAGTTATTTGGGTGTCAAGTTATTTCCTAAGGATCCTCTAAAGTTAACTGAAACAAAATTTACACTGCCAAAAAATCATCGATTTTTCTGTATTGGAAATAAAATATTTTGAAACGTTTATAATTTTCATTTAGGAATCATAGAGATTTTTGTGTAAATATTTATCTTAAAAAAATATTTCCTGGAGTTCCAAACACTGACATTCTGTTGTTTTGACATTATTTCATGGTGATTGCTATTTTTCACAATATCAAAAGACTCCATTGTTGATAAATATTTTTAACTATATTTCGTGACAATATATCTAAATAATGAAGAAAGGCACAAAACACGGAAAATAAATAAAACAACGTTTTAATTTCTATTTTGTTACAAATATTTAAGTTCGCATGCTCATTAAATAAAACTGGGTTAAATAAGTAACTATCAATCAAAAACTAACTATAAAAGGCATGCAAACATAGTAAGTTAACACGTCATAACTCTTGATAAATTGTGCATAAAAACCCATTCTGGCAAACAAAATTATGTATTGATTTTATTATAAAAATATAAGTGAATAATGCAATTGGTTAGTTCAAAATTATTGATTATTTGAATAATATAATAGAGAAATTTGGATTTTGGTAAAAAAAAAATAAAAATACTCCTTTTAAATCTTTCTTAATTTCAGTGGAAGATAAAATTTCAATAATATTATTATAATGATAAAAAACAATTTTACTCACCAGAAGAGGGTAGTAATACAAGGAATTCAAAAATTGAATATAAAGCATTCCACTTTTTATTTCTTTAAACAACCCAAAGACAATATATTTGCTATAAACAAATGTATATGGTGACGCATTAAAACGAATAGAAATAAATAAACGTATAATATAAATGATTCTACAGTATAAATAATCTAAAACCAGTTTATTTCCAATTCTATATGCTTTAACGTATCCAGCAAATCAGCCTGAACTGATAGATATTTTGAAACAAACCCATCTCAAACAAGGTAATCAACTGGCTTATGTCAGAAGTTGAAAGGTGTATCAAAAGTTATAAGTATACAAATGAGTAAAAATAACAATCATACAATCCTAAACGACGAGATAATTAATTTCTAAAAGTTTTTTTTGTGATTAAATATTCATACTATACAAATAAAACTGAAATGCGCAGAATAATTTTAGAATCAAAATTTGTCACATACGTTTTGTATTTGCAATCTGTATTATTTACGATTATCCTTTTAAAATCCGGATACGCACAGCCCAGGGATAAGAATAAGCCCCACAATTAAGAATATATCATCAATGTAAAAAAAATCACAAACATTTTAAATTAACAGTACAAAATTATAGTAAACTCTGAAACACGTGCAAAGTACACATACTATAAAAGAAACATATCAGAGTAATTTCACCATTATCTCTTTTAAATGGAAAAGTTGTCCTTTTATAATTGTAACGACATATTTAAGACGCAACGGGTGGTCAGGCATAATAAATTATTAAAAAATTAAATAGAAAATAAACGTATAATAATCACAAGTTAAGATAGCGGAAAAGCACATGATCCTAATACTAACAAGACTTCTACATCTCAAACCGTCATTTTGGCTCGAACTGAAAGGGATGAGTCAATGTTTCCCGCGGTTTTCTTGTCATGGCCTCTTAGATAATTATGGTCTACAACCCATCGTCCAAGAAACATTTAGTTATGCAATCTTTTGAAATACCCTGTATACAATTATGCTTTTCACTCAAAGAGTATCAGTCCTAAAAATTTAGAAACACAAAAAATAGTAATATATCGAATCCTCCCGTAGAATTGCTAAACAGTTTCGGAAATGTTCGCTTATTTTTTATGTAACACTTTAAAAATAGTTAAAATCTTACAGATTAACCACCTATAGGCACCGACCCGAAAGTTTGCAGTAATTACAGCCTATGGTGGAGGAATATCTGCCAAAACCAGAAATTAAAACTTAATGCCAAGATAAAATTGATAAACAATTATATACAATATGCTTGTCTATACTAGATACAGATAGTATTTCACAAATATTTCACATCCATTAATTCTTATGTGCAGAACTGTTTCAAATGGGAGCAACTATATATATAAAAATATTTCTAAAATTGGTTAGCAACTATATATATAAAAATATTTCTAAAATTGGTTATTACATATACAAAATCAAACGAATAATTTTCAAAGATATATACATATATATACATATATACAAAACTATTTATGCAAACATACATACAAAACTATATATACAACATTTACATACAAATCTCAGAGATTACCATGGCTTTCAATACTATATTGATACATACAATGATTAAACCAAATGTGAATTTAAAATTAATTTGATTGCAGTAATTATAAAAAGATTTAGAAGTACTATAGATAAATATGCAATAAACAGTGAGCTAATGTGTGGTGGTTACCAGTAATAATTCACAGGATATGTTCGTTTTCCTCTAGGAATTGAATTATAGTTTTTATTCTCTGTTTAGCCCAGCTATTACCCAGAAGGTTTTCGGCAAATATTGGCATATGTTGTCTACTGGGCCTTTTAAGGTGATAGTTCTTTGTAAGTTCGCAATCAAATACAAAATGTTTCGGAGATCCTATTTCACCACAAATACAGTTTTCGGTGTCTTTCTTTTGGATTTTGTAAAGATAGGTTGGGAAACAGCCATGCCCTGAGAAAAACTGTACCAATTCTCTGCTGCAAATCAGTTGCTCTTGAGATACTCTGGGAAAATAGTTGAATGTTTCTCTTCCTTTCTCACTCTCATTCCACTGCTGTTGCCACTCTTTTATGGTATTAATATTCAGATGTGACCTCAGCGATGAACAGGGATATGGTAAGTTTGCACTCTGAACAGAGATATCTGACGTCGCCTCAAAAGCTAAACAGTCTGCAACTTCATTTCCCAGAACACCCGAGTGACCTTTAACCCATCCTATAAAAAACTTTTGATGGATGCTGTTGGTTATGATAGTTACAATTTGATGAGCTATTGGATTCTTCGTTTGATATTGTTTAAGAGTTTCGATGCTCGATAGACTGTCAGAGTAAATAATGATATTCTTATGCAAACTTTTGGTAGCCCAAAATACAGCTTCCTTTATTGCGAGCAGCTCTGCCTGGAAGACGCTATTTTCATAGTGCAGACGAGTTGACCACTTATGAACACACATGCCATCGTAAAAAGCACAGTAGGCTGAAGCTGTTCCAGAATCAGTTCTAGAGCCATCTGTATAAATATTTATGTAATTAGATATTTCTTGTGATGACTTAGCAAAGTGTAAGCGGATATTACCTGCTGCTGGGTCCGTTAACCAAGTAACCTTTTTTTGTTCGTAATCTTTGTGATCATAATAAAGATTATTCCACTCTACTGTTTGTCTCAGGCGTGTTACTTGCGCTATGATGGCTTCTTTTTGCGCTGTCAACGTTATAGGGGGGATACCGGTAAGCACTTGTAGCGCTACTGTAGATGTTGTGCGATAAGCCCTTGAAATCTGTAGAAGAGCAATCCTTTGAACTGATTCTAGTTTTCTTTTTGCATGGATGTTCAAGTTTAGGGCCCAACTACTTGCAGCATAGCACATGATCCTTTCTGTCACTGATAGATACCATGTTTTTAAGATCTTAGAATTTATGCCCCACCTCGATGGTGCTAGTCTTCTGACATTATGAATTTGACAGCCAATCTTTGTTCGCAGGTTTTCTATGTGTGGAATCCACGATAGATGTTTATCAATTATAATTCCGAGATACTTGATTTGGTTTGGTCTTGGTATGCTAACACCTTTAATCTTGAAGATAGGCTTCCGTTTTAATTGAGATGGTTTTCCTATCACTAAAGCTGAAGTTTTTGTTGATGAAATTGATAGTTGGAGCTCCTCACAAAGATCTGAAAATGTTTCTATGCCGGCATTAGTTGTATCTTCCAGAAGTCTACGTGAACTGCCTCCTGATACTAGCATAAAGTCATCTGCGTACGCCAAAAGCTGTGTTCCTGGAATACTGAATTTATTAAGGATGATATCAGCCATAATTGACCAAAGTAAGGGTCCTAAGCAAGAGCCTTGTGGACATCCCCCGTAGACTTCAATATCTTTCCAAGTTGTTCCTGAATTAAGTCTAATTGCCCTATCTTTCAGATAACTACTTATGATGTTCTGTAAATAAAATGGACAATTTATCTTTTGTAATTGTTTTAATAAGATGGACCAGTTCATGTTATCAAATGCACTTTGTATATCAAATGATACTAAGGCAGTGTAGTTTCTTTCGGATATATTGTTTTCTATGCATGACAGGACATATGCCAGTGCTGTTTCAGTAGAGTGACCCTCTCGGAAGCCATGTTGATGCTTGCTCATAAGACCATTCAGTTCTAGAAAGTGTACCATTCTCCTATGAATAATTTTTTCTAATACTTTTGACAAAGTTGGTAGAAGACATACCGGCCGATATGAACGCTTCTGGGTTGGATCCTTGTTAGGTTTCAGAAAGAAAATAACTTCTCCAATTTTCCAGACTTTTGGGAAATATCCCAGAGATAGGCATTTTTGCATCAATGTTGTTATCGTTATTGGCATGACTTTAAACACTTCTTTCAGAATTCGCATATCGATACTGTCTATTCCGGGGGCCTTGTTAGAGCTAAGTGAATAAAGTGCGCTTTTCACTTCCGCTACTGAAAGACAGTCTGGGAAATTGTCGGAAGTGCTTACTTCTGTCATTCGAGAAAAAGTGCTATTTGTCAGGGATGGTCTTTTCGTAATGAAAAGAGAATCTGCAAGATGTTGTAACACATTCTCTCGATCCAAATTTATTGCTTGTGGTACTAGGTCATAGGCAGCTTCTTCCGTTGTGAATGATTTGTTGTAGGCCATTTTGAAAGCTACCCCATACTTCCTACTGGTTTTTGTGCAAAATGCTTTCCATGCCTCGGATTTTGCTTGTAGTATGGATTTTTTATATACAGCTCTCTCCCTTTTGTATTGTTGAATGTTAAGTTCAGTTGGATATTGTTTTTGTCTATTGTAGAAAGCTTTTAAACGATTTCGTTTACAATTGAGCAGAGAAGACCACCACTTGAGTTTTGGTTCATGGGATATATTTTTTTTCTTATATGCCTTGTCACATGCTGCTTGGATACGATCAGTCAATTCTTCTACAAATTTCTCTACGGTAACGACTGTAGTTGCTTCTTCCAATTGGCGGCTCAAGGGAATCTTCTGTGGTAACAGCTGCCTCCTAAGAGCGGTGTGTTTAGAAAATTTTGTTTTATAGCGTCTTTTCGATTTCATCTCAACGTCTTTCGTCAGTGTAATTATTACATACCTGTGATCACTCAAGCTAGGAGTTTCATCGACTTTCCAGGATTGTACTTTGTTATATACATTAAGTGAGCATAGAGAGATGTCAGGCCATCCCTTCCCTCTCGAAGTTTCAAACGTTGGAGTACTGGATGGATCATTGAGGAGTATTAGCTGATGTTGAGCTACAAAATCCTGTAGTAGAAGACCTCTTGCATCATTGGATGAGTAGCCCCAATCTCTCCCATGTGCATTTAAGTCTCCAGAGAAGAGAAGGTTTGATAAGTTGATGTTAGGTAGATGTTCCCACTCTGAAAGATCTTCTGCAAGGGACGCTGAGGGTGGAGAGTATTGCGTGCCAACTGAGAAACAGCCATTTTTCAATTTAATGTTTATGAAGACAGAATTATTTTTTTTAGCTGAGCAAACATGTGAAAACATTTTATTAGCAATCACTATAACTGCTGTTTTCAGTAAAGAGTGGTGAGTTATCCAGGTTAGAGGAAAGCCAAATAGCAAATTGTTATGTAGGTAAGGATCTTGAATGAGAGCAATATCGATGCATTTTTCTTTGATAAAAGTTGCAGCTGCTGCCGACGCAGCCCTTGATTTGTGCAGATTTATATGCAGTATTTTTAAATCCATAAAAAAAAAGATTCTTGTAATTTAAATCAAGGCAAAAAAAAAACAGATTCAAGACAAAAAAAAAAAAAAAAAAAAAAAAATTAATACTCTTGAGATTTTAACTCTACCCTTTTCCATTCATTCTGGAAGCAAGGACAAAATTTACTATCTGCCCTATGAACATGTTCTAAACGAGCTTTAATGCAGTTACTACATTTAAGATTCTGTTCCTTGCAACTCTGAGCATCATGACTACCTGTACAAATAGCGCAAATTTCTGGCCCTCTACAGTACTTCCTTGTATGCCCATATTCCTGACACTGAAAGCAACGTGTAATTGAAATGAATGGTGCAATTCTGCATGATCTAAAATCTATACAAATTCTAGAATGTCGTAGCAGAAGAGCTTTAGTGTCCCTATCCACCTCTATAATCCAGTGCGGAAGACCATTACGACCTTTAATCTGCTTTAAAGGCTTCAGATGATTTGGTGGATTCGGAAGCAGATTAAGAAGCTTTTCACCCAATTCCGTCGCCTGTATATGATCTGAGACGGAGTAAATAATAATTCTCTCCATGCGACCGTTAGAGATTGTTACATTTATTGTTTGTTGGAAATCTTTGCATTTTGACAAAGACTGCTTTATTTCTTCTGCTTCCTTCCATGTGTTTGCTTTTAGTACTAACTTATTGTCTTTAGTAGATTTCACGTCCCTTGGGCTAATCTTTAAGGATCCGTTTTTACTGAGCTCCTGTAGTTGAAATCGAGTTTGTTCTGCAGTGCCTGTCTCGTCCGTTCGGGACAAAACAACTGAAGCTTGAGTAAAATTCCTCATAGAATTGGAAGGGGCAGTTTGCATAATTTCACTGAAGGTAGATACTTTATGCTGCTGGAATATCTCAGCGAGATCTTTCTTCACAAACGCAACTTTTGTAATTTCATTTGAATGATCCACGTCTTTCTGAATACACACTGTTTTGATGGTTCTTAGATGTTTTTTAAACAATTCTAATGTCTCTTTTGAAGACGACTTTTTTGCAGTTAAACTTTCCATATAGAGAGTTTCTAAAACGTCCAGCTGTTGCATGATGGAACTGAGAAAAGCACTTGCAGGTGGTTCATTTGTGTGGTCAATATTGCTATTGTTTTTAGTCGTAACTGAGCTTGATGATGGAATTAGAGTTGGAGAATTTCTGGTATTAACCATATTAAATTGAATATAATAATAATAATGATAAAAAAAAAAAACCTTATGAATACAAAATAAGTGAATAAAAAGTAATGAAAAGTTGCACACTGAGTTCTTTAAATGTCAATTGATAAGAGTGGGTTCACTTGTTACAAAAAAAGGTGGGAAAGCTTACATTACGCAATTTCTCTGTATATAAAAGTAATTAAAAATACACTAATGCATTAACACATTCTTTAAAAAAAAAAAAATAAAATAAAATAAATATTCATTTATACAACTACACTCAAAAATATATATGCACACACATGTATATATACCTACACTTTTAAAGCTATATAAATGTATATATATAAGGAAAACAACAGAAACTACAAGTTTACGAAATCAGTAATCAATCAGATAGTAAACAAATATGAACTGAGTACCGTCAAAAATATAAGAGATAACCAACTAGCAAAAAAAAAAAATTAAAAAAAAAAAAAAAAAAAAAAAATTAACAAATAAAAGCAAAACTGTACAGTACAACGCGTCTAAAAAGAAGTGAAAAAAAACCCTGCTATTTTAAACTTAATAATAGTTTACTACTGACTTGATAGAGCAGTCCACGGTGTTACTAAAGTTTCAGACTAGGATGGAGTCACCACAAGAAGAAGCGAGAACAGCTGTTCGGATTTAGTCCTTTAACTGTATTCCTTGGGCTGGTTGAATGAAGATCAAAATACTGTCTTTTCTTTTCAGAAACAGCAATCGAGAATCTCCAGCTGAACGGGGGACGGTGGTGGAGGGTGGTGAACCAGGGGGGTCGAGACACGCTGATGAATGTAGTTACACTGTTGAAGACCAAGGGAATAATAGTCTACCGTTGACCTTGAGGCGGAAAGCTCCCTTCTTTGGCTGATACTGTGCGGGGGTGTTAAAAATGGCTTGGAACGACAACGGCTTTTAAAAACGTTTATCTTAGTACACTGATCCAACCAGAATACACACCAACATTAAATTTATATGCTTAAGTAGCTGGGAAAGAGCTTTATCTCTTACAGATAAAAAATTAATAAAATAAAAAGCAAAGATAGATGAAATCCGCGTTAAAATCTTACAAAAACATTGTAAAAAAATTCCCTTCCAAGTAAAAGATACAAGAACCTCGTTCTAAAATGGTTATAAAATCTCAAAATAATTTGCGCCAACATCGTTACCATCTGAAAATACGACTTCGATCTTGGGAGGAGTTGGCGCAAATCATTTTGAGATTTCAAAATAATTTTGGAAAGATGTTCATCTTTTTTATGCTTGGCAAGACGTTTTTCTTTTACCATGAAGTAGTATTTTTTGTGAGATTTCAATAATTTTCGTAGAAATATTTATAAACATCATTATGTAACAAAGATATAGCAGGTATTGTAAATTGCACCTTACCGTCGAGCACCATTTATTCATATTTTTATTTATTTTTTAAAATGAGTTTTAAAGGGAAAGGTATGTACCATCCACCAAAACATGAAAACGAGTCATCATTCATTAAAATTAGTTCAGTAGTTAAAACTGCAGGTTCGTCAACACTGAAGGACAGAAAAGTTCGAAACGACAATAATAAGAGATGTTTTATAGTGATTTTTTTAGTGCAATACCATCCAAATTATATTTCCCCCTCAAATTTGGGATCGCTTTATAGAGGAAAAGGTAAAATCCTTATAGCTGTTTCAGAGGCTGAGCTACAGACCTGAAACCCCCTGAAAACCGGGGTTTGTCACGTTAAGAATAAAAATCTGATGTGGGCAGCACATGACTTTTCTTATATATTGCAATGAATTTACTCCTTTTACAATCAAAAGGTAATGTATAAGATCCACGGTAGCGTTTTTAAAGTGAAATTGTACATTTGGCGATTTTCCGGATGACAGCTTGGAAAACGATTTCAAAGTACCCAGTTAACTTAAATTTCGGGCAACTCTATATAAGCAATTATCAATATTGATAGCATCCTGAATAAGCGATATAGTCCATATATTAAAATATTTTAATAATTAATTCATCAATTAGGCATCATTTTCAATAATTTAGCGTCATATTTTGCAATTTGACGATATTTTAGCCAATCTGGGGTGAAATATCGTTAAGTTGGCGATACTTCGCTAGATTATTCACCAAGTCAGCCAAATACATCACCAAGTATTACGGACAAACGGAGAGAAGAGCATTTCTGGTATACTAGAAGGTATGCCCGTCATATGACGGAAATCAGAATTTGCGAAGCATTACTTCCTATTTGGCGACATTTTTATCAATTTGATGACAATTTTGAAAATTTGACAACATTTAAATTAGTCGCCAAGTTGGCGACGTCCAGCTAAATGTCTCGCCAAGCGTTACGGATGGACGGAGAAATGATTTATTCTTATAGTCTTCTCTTACGTTCTTTCCAAAATATTGATTTTTCATTAATTAATCGTATTTCATTGATTTATCCTCGGTTTCATCAATTAGGAGAATTTTTATCAGTTGGGTGACATTTTCGTCAATTTAGTAACATATAAAAAGTCAGCAAGTTGTAGATATTACGACAATTTTGTCACCAAAATGTTGCCAAACGTTCCTGACGTATAAATAGATTATTCTTATAGCTGATTGTTATACTCTTTCCAAGTTATTGAATTTTCTTCAATTAGTCTTCATTTTCATTGATTTAGCGTCATTATTATAAATTTGGTGATATTTTTATTAATTTGAAAACGTTTAAAACGCCTTCGAGTTTGCAACATTACGACAGATTCGTTGCCAAAATCTCGCCAAGCATTATAGAAGGAGAAATAAGTTATTCTTGAAGCAGATAAATGACTATAGGAGTCCAAATACAAAAGTATTACCCAAAGTAATTTTTCTCATGAATAGAAGGACCTAGATACACGAGAATGATGTCACCAAACTTATCGCATGATATTATTATATATGAAAAGTGAACATGTTTCACAATAGTTAATATATATATTCTTATTTTATGGGATTTTTTGATAAGTTTATTTGAAAAATGTGCAATATCTCAAGAACGGTTCATGCTCTCATTCTACAATTTACGTCAATCGTTTTCAAATAGAAAATTACATAAGAACTGACTATTTGCGTAACTTTATTAGAGGTTTTGATTTTCGGATGATTTTTTTTTCAAAATTTCGCTCGAAAATGTAGTGGGGTTCTAAACATTTGATTTCGTTTAAAACACCAGTCTTCCAGTATTTATGGGTTGTAACTTTTGTACTACATTTCGTTCTAATCACCCCATTCGTGAGATATCGTCCCCACAGACTCACTGACACACACACACACACACACACACACACACGCACACACACACACACACACACAGACATCACCTCAAAAACGTTCGATTCTTATGCTCAGGGATGCTTGAAACGTGCTCTCCCATCGAAAACTCAAATTCGAGTTTTCGACCACATCACAATACATTCCTTATATATTATACTATATATATAAGGAAAATAATACATGTAGTTGCCAGCTATTGATTTGGACATGTCGACTTGAAGGAGTGGAAAGTTCCTTCCGCGTTCTTAAAATTAGTTCACTGTTACAACTCTTTAAATTATCCGACCCACACGAAGGTATACGGCAGGAATCAAAGTCGTTGCGATAATGGACTTTGGACAACCGGTTAAAACCAGGAGAAACTCGCAAAGACTACTATCCCCTGAACCATATCATCCCCAACCGATCAGCGGCTAACCCCAAGAAGACAACGCAACAAGGCCAGCAAGCGCTACCAAGGGCGGAAATAAGGGCACAACTGCTAAAGCGGAATACACAGGTACATGACAACCATCTGTGGAGGATTATCCCCTGATTGGGCAATATTCAATGTTTTTTTCAAGGGAGAGTTGTTCCAAATTTCTTTATTCTCAATTTTCTACATGGCGTATAGATAGATATAATGATGTATGATGCTTAACTTCTTTTAAGCTTGCTTCATTTATTTCTGTGTATATTTTTTTATATTCATGTTTTATTTAATTTTTATCTTTCCCAAATCATTTTGCCTCTATTACTAAATCCACCAACCAATAATTAAATTTTGCTCTAGATAACATATATTTAAAAATTAAAATATTCTATTGTCAAAGCCATGTTTTAATCTTTAGAAAGCACTAAAAGAACAATATCGATTATTAAGTTATTAAAAATTAATTAAGACATTAATTAATAGTTTACATATAATGAATATAAGATATGCTCATAAATTTTCAAGTCGTACTTTTGAGGATTACATAATGTTTGTCTTCTCAATTATTTTCAATATTTCATTAGAAATTTTATTTTATTTTATCAGTACTCTACATTGGAATACTGTTTTAAAATATTCATAGAGAGAGAGAGAGAGAGAGAGAGAGAGAGTGTGTTGGTATGGCAGTTAAAAACAATGCATATTTTAAAATAATAATAAGAGAAGTAAGTTTAATTCGTAATTTCCTCGTCATGGAAATACTGATACCAAGGCTCATTATCTTATATTCAGTATATCTTCAATTTACAATTTTTTTCAAATAAATAATTAACATCATAAATTATTTTTAGGTTAGGCCAACTAGTGGCTAAAACAAATGTGAGGGCAGATCTAGAAAAATTACAAGTATTAAATGGGTAATATAATTTGTATTGTCCATTAAATTTGCATTGTTTAACAATACAATTAAAATGCAAATGTAAGAATGGAATCAGCAATCTGGAAACACAGTGGAAATTGCTTATTGAACTATTTATAGCGACGCAGATAACAACAAAATTCACCAAGGCTGTTTGCCTTTCCTTTACGAACAGTCCGATGGAATCTGCGGTCAGGCACAAGGCGTTATGTAACTCAACAGTCAATCCAACTAGTGTGGAAGCGAGGTATTCCCTCTAGGAAAAGAAGACTCTATGTATCCTGTAAAATAACTGACTTTAATGACACTCATTGAAAGAATACTTTATTCAATGGTAAATATCAGTCTCGCTGTATGATTCCCTAACTGGTTAATCTCTTATAACTGGATGTTGCCGACAACTGTTAAGACCAGAAAAGGTGTCCAGGCACTGTACAAACTTTCAGAAGAGAATGAACAACGTCCTGCAGAGATTAGACAAGCGGAAAAATGCTAGCCAATAATAAGCAATCAGTGATATAAAGGGAACTCATTTAAATTTCATTAATTTTGAGGTTTAATCTGTGAGTAAATTAATCAAATTCAATAAGTGAGGTTGTAATCTGGGCATCGAATTAGGATTGTTTAAACTTCCCTCCCCCCCTTATCATATTGATGTACATGCTGCAAATATTAATAATATTTAATAATAAATTATTAACCAACAATTTTTTATCTGGTGCCTAGTAAGGTAGACCTATTCTTGGGTATATACGGGCCACTGATTCAAAAAATGGCATTGGTTTGGCCTTATCAGCTGTAGCTTTAGAGATACATATTCCCCAAATATGAAAGCAGAGTCAGATCTCATCACTGTATAACAGTGATATTCAAACTGGGTTCCACGGAACCCCGGCACAATCCAGCACAATCGCGGAGACATCTGGAGACTAATCATCCAAATTTGAAAGATAAAAGTGTTGAATATTTTAAACGTAAAGGTGATGAGCTTAAAAACAGAGGTAAGATCATTTCAAAATATATTTTTCATGAAAATGAAGCATCACTTGAAGCTTCCTACCGCGTTAGTCATCGAATCGGTAAAGCGGGTGAAGCTTACGCGATTGGAGAAAAATTAATCAAGCTTTGTGCAAAAGATTTGATTATTTGTAAAATCGGTGAAAAATCTGCAAAACAAATTTATAGCGTTCCTCTTTCTGATACAACTGTTGCTAGACGTATTAAAGATTTATCACATTTTTGTGAGGAAGAATTAATAAGGCGTTTAAAGAATTCTCCACATGGTTTTACATTGCAACTAGACGAGTCTCCTGATATTGCTAAATTAGCCATATTACTTGTACTTGTGCGTTATGTTTCTGACTCGATTGTTCATGAGGATATGCTTATTTGTACACCTCTTCGAGGCAGAACAACAGGTGAACAAATTTTTTAAACAATCAAAACTTATATGAAAGTACTTGGCTTACCTTGGAATTTATGCTCCCACATTTGTACTGATGGAGCAAAGTCCTTGCTCGGCGCAAATAAGGGTGCAATATCGCGAATAAAAGCCATAGCCCCTGACATACAACATTCCCATTGTTACCTGCATCGCCATGCTCTTGCTGTCAAACGAATGCCAAATGAATTGAAAATAGTACCCGATAATGTAGTTAAAATTGTCAATTTCATCAAATCAAAGGAGTTAAATTCCCGGTTATTTACACTACTTTGCGAAGAATTTTCCAGTTTACATAAAACATTGCTTTCACACACGGAGGTTCGTTGGTTATCCCGTGGAAAAGTTTTAAGTCGATTTTATGAATTGAAGGATGAGATAGGGATTTTTTTTATCTGAACAGAAACATGAATATGCAGATAAGTTGAATGATGAAAATTGGATGCAAAGTACGGCGTATCTTGCCGATATTTATTCCCGTTCAATTAAAATTAATATTTCACTCCAAGGAGCAAAAACACATATTTTAAAAATTCACAGCAAAATTGAGGCAATGAATCTTTGGAAAAATTATGTAAGGAGAAATGACGTGCAATGTTTTAAAAAGCTAAGCGATTTTTTGGTTTCAAACGAGCTTAGTCTTAATGAAACTGTCCAAAAGTTCATTATCGAACATTTATCGAATTTGCAGAAAAGTTTCAGAGAATATTTTCCGACTCCCAAACAGTCATATAACTGGGTTCAAAATCCATTTCTACAAGTCGAAGATGCTGATCTACCGCCCATGGAAAGAGAACAACTGATTGATATATCCATGGATTCGACTTTAAAAATGCAATTTGAACAAGAAGAACTATTGGGTGTTTGGCTGAAAGTTTACAAAGAATATCCAGAAGTGTCTGATCGAACAGTAAAAATTCTTATGCCCTTCGTTACTAACTATCTTTGCGAACGATCTTTTTCGAGTTATGTCAGCACTAAAACTAAATACAGGAACAAATTAGATGCAGAATTTGAAATGCGTTTGCAAATAACAACAATTAAGCCTGATTTTCAAAAGTTGTGTAGCAAGAAGCAAGCGCATTCAAGTCATTAAATTTAGTTACTTCTAGTATTACTTCTGAATTAGATATATTCCGAATTTTGTATTTTCTTGCATTTATGCCTATACATATGCTTGTATGTTTCACTGCAATGGGCGCTTTTTAGAGCCAGCAAATTCACCTCAGCTGTATTCAATAAAAATCTGAATAACAGGTTTTTAATAATTTATTTTTGTATTTAGTATTTGGTTTTATGATTATAATGGTCAAAATTAATTTGCAGTTTTCGGTAGCTAATTTTAGTAAATGCACTCCCAAAACATTTTTGCGGGGGGAGAGGGGGCATCGAGATTTTCTGTTACGTCACTATGCTTACGGGGCATATTTTTTGTACTAGGGTTCCAAAAAAAATTTTTTTTAAGCGTAGGGTTCCGAAGGCGTTAGAAGTTTGAAGACCACTGCTGTATAAGAAAAGGGTGACCTTTGTAAAATTATATGGTATTTGGAAGACAAAATTAATTAAAGAAATCGTGATTGACACAAACAAAATTATCCTATTACCATTACATATCAAGCTAGGCCTGACGAAGCAAGTTGTGAAGGCTTTGAACAAAGAAGGTGTGTGCTTTGGTTACTTATCAAATCAATTCCTTGGATTGTGCACGGAATAAGTAAAAGAAGGAAATTTTGATGTGTTTCAGATAAAACAGATTATAAGAAATCCCATTTCATAAATTCAATTGACAAGATTAGGTTTTGTGCCTTGTCGTCGTTTGTTCTGGTAGTTGTCAAAAATGTATTCGCAAATATGAGGCAGACAATTCATCTGACATAGTAGGGGGGCATGCTCTCTAATTGAATTAAGATTCTCTATAATAGTAGCATCAAATGTCATTGACTGAACAGCCACTTAGATCTATTTTAAGAAAATCTTGCTTACTTAAGCAAAAAGCAAGAAGAAATATTTCCCTACGACAAAAGATTATGGAACAGAAATATCATGGAAGGTAGGATACCCGCATGATGATAGATTAATGCTGGAACCTTCAGCGGGTAGATCTCACTCTAGAAAGTAAAAAGTTTCTTATATATATGTTGCATGATTGATTGTTTTATACACTCTTGAATTGAAATAAATTGCTTTAATAATATGTAGATGTTTGAATAGTATGTAATTTTTATGGCATACATATTTTTCACAATTATCTCAGAATAGCAAATCATGCGATTAACTATCCCGAATTTTGATAGATGGCCGGTTGAATCAGCGTATAAGTTGGCTATATCCTTCCCCCAAAAATCTATAGGTGATGGAAAAAACTGATGCTCATTTTGTAATCAGCGCCACAAATATATCAAATAACAATATAATTTTAAAGCATAATTTTAAATGTGTGTTGACCAGGGTAATTGAAATTTAGAACTGAGTACTTCATGAACCCTCCCTTTCTTAAATTTATATTTCTGCAAGATAAATGTTGTCAAATGGGCAGGGTATTGTAAAAAACAACGCGTGGATAAATGGACCGTAATGATAGTATTACCTCCTAATTAATTATTAGTTATAATTATTTCCATTTCTCATCTGTTATTTATTATTTTTAGTGTCAGCTATTTTTAGGGTACGGAAGCCGTGGATGGGAGACTGTCTAATAGCTTGTAAAATATGATTAACGCAAAATATTCGGTGTTCCAATAATACAATCAACTGTTCAATTTCACTTTAGATGATTATTAACTGGTCTACTTTGTTGGCACTATTTCACTTGCACAGTTTCATACGATAACTGTTACAAAGGTATAAAACTTTTTCGAGAAAAATATGCGTTCATTTGTTGTACTAATACTGTATATGAAACATCAAAAAACCTCTAGAGACAAAAATGCATGTTTTTGTTCTAACACTGAACACGTGTAGAAAAGATGCATATGTTGCATACTATCTTGTATTGCACTTAAGTAAGAACTGTAAAAGAAATATTTCTTAAAATGCACATTTAAATCCATCCATTTATAGATATTTTATTACATTTAACAGGTTTGCAACAGTAGTCAAGAAACAATGGCTGCAATATTGAAATTATATTCTGAGACGGCATTTAAAATAACGCATTATTTTGCAAATTTACCTGTTCAATTCACATATTAAACATGCTCACATTTTAAATATATACAAATTTACCTGTTTAATACACATTTTAAACTTGAATAGTAAAGTCAGCATTAACTTTCAAATTAGTGAAACGCCCAATTAAGATATTTTAATTAAGTTCATGATTAGTTTGGAAATGTATGTTTTAAGACATGTAAGATAAAATGTGATAATATAAGAATAAATAATGTTTTAAGACATGTAAGATAAGAACCAATGGAGTTTTAACAATATCAAAACTACTGCTTCAAGCAGATATATTTCTTCACACTTTGAGCTTAATTAACTTTTATGTAAATTTCTGAGATATTAACTAATCACTGCGTTTAAGGTAATTGCAAATTTGTTGCGTAAATACGAATTTCGTAACGGCTTTCGTAAGCGATTCTCTTGATATAACAATGTTGTGTACCTAGAATACTTGTTTGAATTAATAATTTTATGAATTTTAATAAATGTAGAGCATAAGGCATTTAAAATGTATTAAAGAGTAATGGGTGTTTTTAATAGTTCTGTCAATATCAGCTTAAGAGAGTTCCGAAAAGTGTAAGTTTTATTGATTTGGCCGAATGTAATAATTGCAGAAAAGTACGATCATGAGACTCAACGCATAGATTACATTATTAACGTTGGTTGGTAGATATATCTACCACGGCAAAACGATTTTTTAATTACTACTAAATGAAGAAAATTAACAAATATTTATATATGCCACAAAAGCAGCACTTCATGGTAAAATACTCCCCGCCAAATACAAAAAACAACAATATCTTCTCAGAAAAGTTGTGAAATCTCAAAATAGTTTGCGCAAAGTTCCCACAGTACTAAATCTCTACTTTCAGGTCTAGAGTACCCTAATGAAGGATCATAACCCTCCTTAAAACCACATGTAGATCTTTAGTCTTATTTTTTTCTCCTTTCGAACTTGCCTAGAAAAAAGTTTTCCCCTTGTTTACGACATCACAACGAGGTAAGTTCCCGTTGCTGTGGATATCTGAAACTTTAAATACAAATCGCAGCGGATTTTCAGAAAACAGTGATTTTTCCGTATAGCCATTGGTAAATTGCATTATAGAATTGGCATGATTTCATATGAAAAAACGGACGACTGGAATGATATTTACTCAAAACCTGCTTTTCTGAAATTGAATAGTGTTATCTGTATTATTTGTATCAGTATTGTCTAATCAGTATCATCAATCATCTCAATAAACCTACACAGCTTGAACTCATCGGAAATTAAAAGGCATTTTATAGACTGCAACGTTGCAGGAATGTCATGAACGATACTAAGATTTGATTCCTGAAGAACAACTAGCACATTGTTGAATGTATACGACGACACAGATTCACACAGAGCATACATCTACCTATTACTGAGATATTAAAATTCCAATAAACTGAAAGTAAATCCAACCTCATAAAGTTTTCATATCAAAATCTTAAGAAGATTAATCAAAATGTCTTTTCAAAGTCAGTATATGCAAGATCAAGCTGATTACCCTACTGAAGAGTCATTACAATATCAATACAAAAAT
The DNA here is from genome assembly GCA_951213105.1 of Amaurobius ferox. NCBI lineage: Eukaryota > Metazoa > Arthropoda > Arachnida > Araneae > Amaurobiidae > Amaurobius > Amaurobius ferox. The sequence goes on from OX578141.1 coordinate 78,187,363, forward strand.
AAAGCAGGTTGTACATAGGACTTTTTTTAGGTATGAAGTCATGTTGCACAGGGTAGATGAAATTCTTAACCATCTCAAAGATCCAATGATGAACAAGAACTTCAAATATACTAGAAAATAGAAAATAATAAAAATGGGCATTTAATTCGTAACCTCATTACTCCCTTCTGATAAGGAAAACTTGAGCAATGTTTTTAAGCACAAATAAAATGATAAGACAGCTGTTTCAAGGATACATTGTATCCCTTTGTCAGTGCAAAAGAACCAACAAACCCGAACTCCAAAAGAGAGATAAGTACAGAGAGAGAAGAGGTTTCGTACAGGACAGAGCACCAGCCGCGGATCGCCTTTAATCTCCAATCTCAATATATGGTACGTATCTTCATGCTGTGACATTATTTCATTGACCCATGATATGGAGGCTCGATTTTTTTTTATTTATTTATTAACTATTTTATTTTTGACTTGGCTCCTTGTGTGGCAGTTTATTGCACATTTGGGTTTAGACAGTTTGGGGGGTTGATGCAGATCTGAGGGTTACCTAGCAATTTGGCAGTTTAAGGATTAAGAATACTTTTTAAATTTGAAAAATATTGATCGCGATTTTTAATTAATTTCAGTGCTAGTGAAGGGGTTTACCTAAATCCGGTTATTCAAGGTGCAGTACTGCACGGGGTCTCTTACGAGATTTGGCCTTGCGATGATCATAGTCAGGTAGACTGAATAGAATTTCATTTCGAACTGAAGGCAGATTGTTGTAGAATTTTAGCGCTAGCTTTTTAATTTGGGCTCTCACGGTTTTTATTTTAAAGTCTTTTCTAATCACTGAGTTCCTTAAATATCTAGGGGCTTTCTTGATACACCTTAGGATTTTATTTTGTCTTGTTTCTAAGATGTTTATGGTAGCTTTACAGGCATATCCCCATACGGGTGCTGCATACAGCATTTCCATGCGGATGACCGATTTGTATATTAGAAGTTTGATTTGATAATTAAGATTTCCGTTTCCTATCGATGCGTATAAAGCTCCTGTGGCATTATACGTTTTTTGATTATGTTTGTTACGTGCAATTTCCAAGTTAGGTGGGATTCTATTGTTACACCTAGGTATTTAGTTGATTTTTCCGCGCGTAGTGCATGGTTGTTTATATACAGAAGCGGCGGGGGTTTATGCTTCCTAGAGAAGTAAATCCAATGACATGTATTAGGATTTAATTTTATTCGCCATTTCTCCAGCCATGTTTGGAGTATGTCTAAGTGTTGTAGCTGTCTGTGCATTACTGTGAGATAAGTGTGTTTTGCAAGTATCGCACTGTCGTCTGCATAGAGTGCCAGCTCGGTGTGTGGAGTCCTGGGGATATCATTCAGGTATATGTGAAAAAGTGTCGGGCCCAGGATGGATCATTGCGGTACACTACTTTTTATGAGTTAGGGTGTAGATAAGCTATCTTTAACTCTGATTTGAAAGTGTCTGTTATTTAAGTATGAAATTAAAACTTTGACTAATACGTGAGGGACTTTTAGTGTAATCAATTTGTATGCTAAACAACAGTGCCACACTTTATCAATGGCTTTTTGTATATCCAGGAAAATTGCAGCTGTGGGTGTCTTGGTATTTAGTCCAGAAGATATGTACTCTACCACTCTCAGCAGTTGATGAGTGGTGGAGTGTTTTAGCCGAAACCCAAACTGCTCCGGAATGATAATGTCATTCTCACTAAGGTGCGTGTTCAGTCTCTTAAGAATTATTTTCTCAGTAATTTTACAAAGTGTTGGTAGTAGGCTAATTGGTCTGCAGTTGGCTGGAATTGCGGCATCCTCTCCTGCCTTATAGATCGGTATAATTATCGCGTCCTTCCATTCTTTAGGGAACTAGTTTATAATTTTAGTATTTTATTTATTAAAATTGTCATGAAAAAAATTATATTTAATGGTAAAAAATGATATTTATGGGGAAAAATTATATTTAAAGGTTGGTAGGTTTTTGACCGCTACGTTCCTGATTTTGTCATGTCCTGGGCTCTTACGGTTCTTTAAGTTTTTGATAATTTCGTCTATCTCTTGCGGTGTGGCTGGGTTAATCTCAGCCGTGACCGGAGTTTCTAAAGTTATTTAGTGTTTGCCTGACCGTTTTTAGGGTGTCCTGACACATTAAATCGTGGTTTGGTTCGAATTGCTTTTCGTAATGCTTTGCGAGCGCCTCGGGTTTTTCTTCATCTGAGTACGCGGTATTATTGCCATCTAATAATGGCGAGAGTTTATTTTGCGGTTTCTTAAATTTTTTGGCGAATTCCTTGAGCGACACGTCTTCTGGGTTAAGCAATTCGATTAACTCTTTATACTGTTGCTGCTTTTCCGCGACGATTTTTTCCCTCACTTTACACGTGAGTCTGTTAAGCTCCCTTTTAATGGTAGGGTCTCTATTAGCCTGCCATGTCTTTCTAATTCTGTTCCTCTGTCTTACTAACTGTCTGACATGGTGGGAAAGTGTGGGTGTTTTTGGTGACTCACGATGTGTTGTAGCAAAGGCAATAATTGCTCTCTTGATTTCTGTTGTGAGTGTATGCGTGGCAGAGTCAATATCCGCCGTGCTCATTATGTCAGGTACTTTTAAGTGCGGCTCGAATAGTGAGTAGTACTCTTTTGAATACGTTCCAGTTCACCCTCTCTTGTCCCAGAGAGCCTGTAAGAGGTGTGTTCAGATCAAATGTCACTAGTACCGGTAGATAATCCGGAGATAAGTACAGAGAAGTCGAGTGTCGTACATAACAGAACACCAGGCGCGAAGCGCCTTTAATCTCCAGTTTCAATATGTGGTTCTTATCGTCAAACTGTGACATTAATTCAGTGACCCTAATTGGAGGTTCGAGGTGTTTATTTACTACTTTTTTATTATTTGTCCTAGCTCCTAGTGTGGCAGTTTGTTGCACATTTAGAGTTTAAGCAGTTTGGGGGGTTGATGCAGATCTGAGGGTTACCTAACATTTTAGCAGCTTTGAGTTTTGAACATTAGTCGCGAGTTTTATTTGATATCTGATGTTTGAGGTTGGGTATTTAATTCCGATTATCGATGTTTAGAACAGCGCGGGGTCTCTTACGCGATTTGGCCTTGCGATGTTCATAGTCATGCAGATTGAATAACATTTCATTTGGAACGGATGGCAAATTTTTGTAAAATTTAAGCGATAGCTTTTTAATTTGGGCACTAACAGTTTTTATTTTGAAGTCATTCCTAATTACCGAGTTCCTTAAATACCTGGGAGCTTTCCTGATAATCCGTAGGATTTTGTTTTGTTTTGTCTGTAGGAGGTCTATTGTAGTTTTACAGGCATATCCCCATACGGGTGCTGCATACAGCATTCCCGGGCGGATGACCGATTTATAAATTAGCAGCTTGTTTTGATGACTGAGATTTCCGTTTCCTATCATTGGGTATAAGGATCCTGTAGTTATATACGCTTTTTTGATTAAGTTCGTTACGTGCTGTTTCCAGGTTAGGTGGGAATCTATCGTTACACCTAGGTATTTAGTAGATTTTTCCGCGCGTAAGGCATGATTGTTTATATACAGTGGCGGCGGCGGTTTGTTTTTCCTCGAGAAATAGATCCAATGACATTTATTGGGGTTTAATTTTATTCGCCATTTTTCCAGCCATGTTTGGAGTATGTCTAAGTGTTGTTGTAGCTGTCTGTGCATTACTGAGACACAGGGGTGTTTTGCAAGTATGGCGTCTACATAGAGTGCCAGCTCTGTGGAGTCCTGGCAATTGATGAGTGGTGGAGTGCTTTGGCAGAAATCTAAACTGCTCCGGAATGAGGATGTCATTCTCACTAAGGTGCGTATTCAGTCTCTTAAGAATTATTTTCTCAGTAATTTTACTAAGTGTCGGTAGCAAGCTAATTGGTCGGTAGTTGGCTGGAATTGTGGCATCCTCACCAGGCTTGGGGATTGTTATGATTATCGCTTCCTTCCATTCTTTGGGAAAGTAGTTTAGTTTTAATATTTTATTTATTAAGATAGTCAAGTAACATATTACGTTTAGGAGTAGGTTTTTAACCGCAATATTTCTAATTTTATCGTGCCCTGGGCTTTTACGGTTTTTGAGATTTTTGATAAATTATACTATCTCCTGCGGGGTGGCTGGGTTAATCTCAGCCGTTACCGGGGAATTCCTGAAGTTATTTAAAGTTTGTCTAACCATTCTTAGGGTATCCTGACACATTAGATGGTGGTTTGGTTGGAATTATTTTTCATAATGGCTTGCGAGCGCCTCGGCTTTTTCCTCATCTGAGTACGCGATTTTAGCTCCATCCATTAGAGGCGGGAGCTTAATTTGAGGTTTCCTGAGTCTTTTGCGAATTGCCAGAGCGATACATCTTCTGGGCTAAGGGATTCGATTAATTCTTTATACTGTTGCTGCTTTTCTGCGACAATTTTCCCCCTGACTTTGTACGTGAGTCTGTTAAGCTCCCTTTTAAGGGCGGGATCTCTGTTAGCCTGCCATGTCTTACGTATTCTATTCCTTTGCCTGACTAATTGTTTGACATGGTGGGAAAGTGTGGGTAATTTTGGAGACTCACGATGTGTTGTGGCAGAGGCAATTGCTCTCTTGATTTCTGTTGTGAGTGTGTGCGTGGCAGAGTCAATATCCGCCGTGCTCATTATGTTAGGTACTGCTAAGTGCGGCTCGAAGAGTGCTCTATTGCATACTTCCTAGTTGACCCTCTCTTGTCCCAAAGAGGCTGGATGAGGAGTGTTCAGGTCGAATGTCACCAGTACCGGGAGATGATTCGAGTCGAATTCATCCAGGGCACTAATAGTGTCATCGTTGTCTATGTTTCGCGTTAGGACAAAGTCTTTGAATGTGCCGCTAGCGCCTGAGAAGCAGGTTGGTGTCGACGGTGCAATAATGTTAGTGTTTGTGGTGTTCAGCAGTCTATGTATCTGTGTACCGCGTGCATTGGCTCTCAGAGATAAGTACAGAGATAAAAAGATCATTATATACCCAAGACCTGGATTAAGAGAGAGCCAATCAGAAAGCAGCATAAAGAACAGTCATTTATTCTTGTTCGGCCTTGACTCGTCTTTTCGGGATATTCCTGTTATGTCTTGGCACGCGCCAATCTCTTTTGTTGTTTCTGGTTTCTGATTGGCCGGACTCTCCATTATTCTGCTTTCTGATTGGTTGGGCTGTTATTTCTGGTTTCTGATTGGCCGGACTCTCCATTATTCTGCTTTCTGATTGGTTGGGCTGTTATTTATGCTGCTTTCTAATTGGCACTCTCTTAATCCAGGTCTTGGGTATATAACCCCCTTTGTATCTTCCTTTGCACTAATATCTCTTTTGGACTTCGGATTTGCTGACTCTCTTACACTGACGACGAGAATCCAACGTATCCACGAAACAGCTGTATGCTGCATTATCTAAGTATTTACGTTTATATACCTTGATCATGTTTTCCTTATCTAAAGTGTATTTTACCTATTGAGTCCCTTCTTATAAATTGATAAATGTCTTCCAAATGTCGAGATACGTATTAAATTCAAGTGCAAATCGACCTAAATCAAGAAGGGAAGGACATAACTCCCCACATCATTTAATCTCGTATAAACGAACAGAATCCCAACCCGATAAGCGAGAAGCCTCTAATTGTTTCATAGGCTCAACACCTTTAATGTGACTAATATATCCAACAGTAACATCATTTATACACGAAAGATCAGTAAGATCAGGCAGAACCATTGAAGCACGTACTATATAATTTGCGTTTAATAGTGTTTCTTAGGTTTTCCAAAACGAGCTAATAAATTTTAAATTTCATGTTAATAAATTTTAAAATACTGATTTTATATTATTGCTTTTATATGGCATTTTCATTTTATTCCTGCTTTTTGGTACAATATAACATGACAAAATAAATAACCATACGCCAAAAAAAAAGCCTTAAAATTTTGGCTTCTGTCCTCATTAGTTTAATTGATAGAAAATACTAATTCTTCATGTCTCTAAATGCATTTAAATAGCAATTTACATTCAGTTTTAAATTTATGTTTATGTTTCTTACTCTTTCTCTACATGCAATATAATTCTATTCAAAGAACAAATGTTTTTAATCATATACATGCATTTGATTTACCTATAGAAAACATAAAATGATTAAATTTGATTTCATGATAAGGAGAAAAATGCTTCAGTAAAATAAATGAAATTATGAATTGTAAATTATTTATTTCATCAGTTCTTATGAACTAATAAGGACATGTGTGGGAAAACATAATTTCTTTGAATTACAATATTTATATTTGATCGATTTTTGTCAACTGTAAATCGTGTGTTCAAAATTATGTTAAGGAACTTGAGTACGTATTTTACGTTAACTTGAAAAAAATCTTAGTTTAAAATGTTTACGTACTTCTTGTTTTTATTTTGACAAATTCTGAGGCGATACATCTGCTGATAGAGCAAAAGTCTCAGAGTTCCAGCTTTTCCTAGTCAAGAATTTATTGCTGACGGACTAATGGTGTCCACATTAATTTTATAAGATAAAGATAATGTGAATTAAACAAATGATTGTGTAAATAAAATAAGTGGCTGATTCACCGAGGCTAAGAAGATTTGACCTCAAATGACGTGGAGTAGAGTATGAGATGTTTATAAAAGCTTGGCAAATTAGATCAATTCTTACACCGCGACGTGGAAATTCAAGGTTAGGAGGTTGCAATGAGATGTCTAAGGCTTGCATGCTTAGACAACGTAATGAATAATATCAAGGATCCTGTTTTTCTCTTATCTCAGGAACAAACAGCTGATCTTTAACAGTTATGAAGAGCACAAAAATTTATATTTTAAGCATTCTAACATCCTAGAAATGGAATCTTTCTATGATATTGGCTTGGAATTAACAAAGGATAAAGCTAGAAATCAACTTATTATGTAACCAAATTAGTTGTTTTCAATTATTAAAGGAAACATATTGACAATATATTTTGTACCTTATTATTATTATTACTATTATTATTTTGTATTATAGTTTATATTATAGTTATATATTAAAGTTTATTTTAATCTAGCTATTATCTGTGGTTTGCTGTTATTGACCTGTGACAATCTTCAAACTTGAGACAGGGCTTTGTCTGCATAGTGTATTTTGTAATTGTATACGGGATTTAACGCATTGTGTATTCATAAACTCATATTCTTTTTAACTGATCAAAATATTTTTACAATGATTTAAGCCAATATAACTATTTTAAATAAACACGATTTTACTGTTACCTTCGCTAAGATTCGCTCAATAATTATTCGAATGTAAAACGGATAATGGTCTTCTTAACTGTACTTTTGCCACAAATGTTCTTCTTTGAAAACACATAACTTATGAAATATAGTAAATCTTTAATAGATAGTGATTAAATTTCATCTCCAATTTAAGTAAGGCATTTATTTCGGATAATCAATTAAAATTTAAAGTTATACTATTTTATGATACAATTAATGATTATTAAATTTACAATTAAAGTTATACTATTTTATGATACAATTAATGATTACAAGAGACCGTTGGATGAAAAAATAAAAGACTATTAGTATAATTAAGAGTAGATATTTAGTAAAAGAAGCCACAATATTAATACGGCCGCAATATTAATCTGATCAGCGACAAAATACCTCCATGGATTTTCTAACATGTGAAGAGATATTTCTGCTTCAATTTTATTATAAAATCTTTTAGCTACGGTGATCTTACCTGTTAGTAACTTCTTTCGAAATTACTATTTTGAGGTATTGCTCCATAAGTATTAAACATCTGAACACAGTCTTGACATTCCTCTTTTTCATGTATTATACAGAAATCTCAAGCAGCTCATTTGAAGTGTTACCGGTGCGGAAATTAAACCATTTCTCTCCTACAAAAGATGAGCCCACAGAGAGCGAGCGGCTTTTGCTCCTCTCAAGAGAGATCAGATATATAGATGTGGGCGAGGATAATATCTCCACGGTTTTGTAGACCGGTGGAATCTGCCGCATTTCTGGAAACGATTAAATCTGCTATCTCAAGCATAGTTTATTAATTTTAGTGTTTCAATTCTTAAGCAACTAAAAGTTCTGGGTAACAGTACGTTACAACGTGAAAGCTTCGCTGATGATACACCTGAGGTGCACCTTCTTAAACACCTAAAAGATCTGGGTAACAGTAAGTTACAACGTGAAAGCTTTGCTGAAGATACACCCGAATTACACCTACCTTTTTAATCACCAAAATATCTAAGTAACAGTACTTTACAACGCCAAAGTTTCGCTGATGATACACTCGACGTACACCTTCTTGAACACCTAAAATATCTGGGTAACTGCACGTTACAACGCAAAAGCTTAGCTGTTGATATACGAGACGTACATCTTTTTAATCACCTAAAAATCTGGGTAACAGTGCGTTATAACGCGGAAGCTTCGATGATTAGACACCCGACGTGCACCTTCCAAAACACCTAAAAGATCGGGGTAACAGTACTTCGCTGATGATACGCTCGACGTATACCTCCTTAAATGCCTAAAATATCTGAGCAATAGTACGTTACAACGCGAAAGCTTCGATGATTATACACCCGACGTACACCTTCGGAAACACCTAAAAGATCCAGGTAGCAGTACATTCCAGCGTGAAAGCTTCGTTGATGATATATGCATCCGCTAAACAGGGCATGCATACAAATGCAGGCGACCCTGTAGTACAATTCCTAAATAACATATGAGGACATAACCCGCAGATAAACCTAACCAAGCACCCTCTATGCGGTCTTGTAGCCAGTATATGCCCTAAATGCCCAAATTCGCCTACATCGAAATCGCATGCAATAAATCACACCCTTTAGTACAAAAAATAAAGGTATAATATAAATATTGTAATAATAGTGTGTAGCTTTAAAATTTGAGATTATAACTGATCATAATATTAAACTCAGTTCGTCTAAACACTTTGTCGGCGAGGTTTCGCAATTTTTAACACGACAGACGATAAAATACAATTATATTCCTTGAAAGTTTCTGATCGACAGACGATTAAAAACGGTTTCGTAGTGCAATTTTAAAAAATAAATATTAAAAAATAAATTTTGTTTTACTAAATTTTGACGGTGTTGTATAACTGAGCAAAAATTTAGCTTCTATTTATAAAATCCGATATTCTAGAACAAGGATTAGAGCAATTGTAAGAGGATTGAAAATGTGTACAATTTTGGGCATTTATGGAGATTTTTGATAAATAACTAAAAAATAATATTACTTTTCCTACAACACATGGCAATGTATAGAAAAAGTACTGAAATCGTGTCAAAAATCGCAACTCGATTTTTCGACGGTTCTACACGCTTCGAGCACTCCAGAACCCGAAAAATCTATTATTATTATGACTTCCGTGTGTGTGTCTGTGCGTCTGTCATCATAATGTAAGTATCCACACTATCTCACAAACTAATTGAGCAATTTTCACAAAATTTGCAAAACTCGGTAGTAACCTTGAGGCTGATTATATTTAGTTTCGATTCGAAATAAAATAAACATAATTTCCCTTTTTTTCCGAAATGGCTCACAAAAATCGTTAAATTCAAAAATGAAAAGCAACATATGCTCAAATGTATCGATTAAATGCTTGTTTCATCCGTAATTTTTGGCGACAAAAATAATAAAATCAACCTCTAACTCTGGGACTAACGGTCATCGAGATACGTATTTTATTTTTATTCGCATGGTTGCAATGTCGCCTTTAAAACTATGTCCTGTGCAAATTAATCGTAATTTTAAATAATTATCCTTTTTATTGTATGCAATAAAACTCACTTTAATGAATTATGAAATAAATAAATAGAAAATTCATTTGAGTTTGTAGGGATTGTCATGTGCTGCCCACATCAGATTTAATTATTTTATTTTAAAATGTATACATTCCCAGATCATTACCTAACTATAAACTAACATGCAGCGTATTACATAGCTCTGTAAAGCAAGAGTGATACGTACATGCATATAAACAAACGTAGTAACATAACATAGTCTAGAATAATTTGGGATGAACAAGAAAAAGAAAATCACAGTTTAACTAAAAGCGGGTTAAATATTTAAAACAAACTGTTCCGACATATGCTTTCTTTTTTTTACATTAATATCCAATCCACCTTTATTTTTAATGTACATTGACAATGCTATATTTTAATATTAAATCTACACATTTTAAAGATTTCTATTGTCTAAAGACAATAAACACAAGAACTTGTCTCTCGGCATTTTGCTAATTACTATTGAATGCCCATGAGTATTCCTTTTCTTTTAAGGTACTTCTTTCAAAGTTATTGCATTTATCTCAATAATTTTTATTGTAAATTATTCTGGAAACATATTTTGTCGTTTTTCTAATTCCCTGACGGCAATTAGGTTCTCTTTATATAATAGAAAATCAATTAAATATAATCGAAACATTTTGGTTTCTTAGATCAATCTTTCCTTTAATTCCAGGTTATGTTATGAATCAAAAACAGATTGAGCATGCAATTCTTCAAACAGGATACACATTAATTAAACGAAAAGTTCATTATAAGGTTGTAAAGGTTCTGGTTTGGGCTTTTCTGCCCCAACCGACAATCGAACTCTGGATCTTCGAATAGGCCAGCCGACCTTTTATCATTGAGGTACTGGGACAGAATTGCAAGCTGTTATCGTCGAAGTGGACTTTGCATTCTCCATCCTCTAATGCAGGTTGGCATGTAACGGACAATTTGACTGACCACCTGCTTCTATTTTTATCTCAAGTTAGCTCCCTGATACTATTTTCATCCTCCAGGTTAACTTCCTTCATAGTCATTAAACGCCGCATATGCTCTGAATCCGTCCTAGTCATACTAGGGCTACTTTCAGACCTCAGACATCTTTGCACTAACCAACGGTGTTGATTGGTTCAGATATATTTATTTAATTATCTTATACTTAATGTTATGATTTAGTTAATTTTTTTGTTTTTGTTTTTTAACAAATGGCCAGGCACTTGACTTTCATCATTCGCCTATACATCGGCCAGAAACGTGAACTATTTATCCGTCCTAGGACGTTGTCCCAGGCGCACCAGAGGGGGCGGAACACACTGCGCTCAACAACACAACATCCATGCCTTACGTGGGACTCGAACCCACAACGCGACGGTTGAACGATCGCTTGGAAAAGCTCGCCTTGACCGTTCGACCATCGCGTCGACTTATTTAAGTTGTAGAATTTTGAAACCTGCTTGGGCTTCATTGTAAAGTACTTATTTGACCTTAGTTGTGTAACTGTAAGATATATTAAGTGAAAATGACAAAACTTTAAAGATTGGTAGTCATGGATAGACAAGGGCCTTACGGACAGCGGCAATAGCACACTGATACTGGAATTTAACACATTTATTGTGCACTCAAGAATAATACAACAGCTGGCTGCGTAACTAATATATAGACACTAAAACAGTCATTATTGCACATTCCTGTCTTTTAATAAAACATAGATCAATAGCGAACTTTGACAGGGCCCGGTAATAAAATTATCTTTATGTAATCAGAGAGAGCGGAATAGCTATAAATCTTCGACTCTTACCCTACTTCTTCTTTGGACATCTAAATCTTGCCCTGGTCATTTAGTGATACCAGATTCGTGCGACCATAGCTGTATAAATACTAGTACCCTGCTCCATGGATTCCACTTTCCACCCTTTTTACTCACACATCAACTCGACTCCTGGCCATTTCCAGCTGTCAAATGAACT